>JARHVA010008299.1:490000-519655 GCA_037957365.1 Torreya grandis
TGACATATATGATCTCCTCTTATCCACTTTATTATTTAAATATGGGAATGCCTCTTTGATATAAGACACTATAGAAATCAACATTGACATGAAAGAGGAACCTAAAATACTCAAGATTGGATATTTTATCTCTCTAAAGGATTTATAATATCATAAGAATATTCTCATTGATTTCTCAAAATATTTTACCTTCTCTTACTTTGACATGATAGGTATTGTTATTAAAGTAGTGAATCATATTATAGTTACCAAGCTTGATGTGAAACCAATATAAAAATCTAAGGTCTTTAAATCCAAAAACCACTTTAGTGTTGAAAGATTACGTGATCAAGATTCTCAAATTAGGGTTCTTTATAGACGTGTACGACACTATGTAGTTATTCAACAATGTTCTTGTTCTGAAGAGAATTGACAAGATAAGGATATGCATCAATTTTAGAGGCATAAACAATACATGTCCTAAAGACAATTTGTATCTACATCAATAGATATTATTGTAGATGCCAAAGTAGGTATGAGATTTATCTCTAATGGATGGATTTTTAGGATATAACAAAATTATCATTTTAAAATAAGATCAAATTAAGACCTCTTTCACCACATCATGGGGAATTTTTTTTTATGTTGTCATGCCTTTAACCTAATTCTTATGAAATTATCAAAGGTCCATGACTCAAAATATACATAATATCATTCAAAAAATGGTAGAGGTTTATGTAGATGATATTTTAATAAATTTAAAATAAAGAGTTGATCATCTTGAATACTTACACATCATCCTCACCTACATCATAAAATATGGTATCATACTCAATCTAGAAAAATGAATCTTCAATGTTACAAGTAGAAATATTTAGGTTACATCATATACAAATATAGGTTTGAAATTAATCCTACTAAAATCCATGTTATTTTTTTAATTTCACCCCCCACTCCCCAAACCCCAACCCCCACCACCACCCCCATGAATTAATCAAGCATAAGGTCATTCTTTGGGAAATTATAGGAAATTCAAAGGGTTTTCATTGATGTCTTGGACATAGTACATCCTATAAACAACAAACCTTGAAATTAAAATGGTATAAATTTGAAAAAATATTGTGATAATGTATTAAATTATATAAAATGTTTTCTTATGACTATAAAAACTCTTATGTTACCTAAGTATCATCAACCGCTCATCCTTTACATAAGAACAACTGATGTATCTCTTACTAGCATTTTATCTCAAGAGTATGATGATGGTAGGGAAAGAGACATGTATTTTATTAGAGTCCTTATCCATTAAAAAACATGCTACACTCAAGTAGATATGGAATATATGAATATATTATTCACTAAAAAATAGTTGAGACACTATATGATTAATCAATAGAATAGGTTCATTATAAAATATCAATCCCTTCATACCTTTTTAACTCAACTAACCTTGTCAAAAATGGATTTTAATTTCATCATGCTATTGATATTAATGGAATTAACTTATGTTGACCAAAATTACATTAAGAGATAAATTATTTATGATTATTTGGTTGAATCTCCTTTATATATGGTGACATTGTTGATAACCAACATCCACGATGAACTTATTTATTACATTTACAAATACATGGTATATTTATCCCCATGGTTATCTAAATTTTTTAATTACCTAGATGACTCTACATATGCTGAAGGTGCCAATCATAATATGAGGTCATGCTTCTACAAAAATTAAACTATGTAAATTATCATTGATATGGCCCTAATTTTAAAATATTTTAATGGCATGCTCCTTATATGTGTAGTTATATAAGAGTCTATGAAATTTATATTTTATTATCATGACCACTTTTGTGGTTATGTAAATTATAGGAATATCCATAGAATGGGTTATTTTTGGCCCATGTTTGATTATGACATGATGGATTACATTAATTTTTTCAAAAATTTCATAAATTCCCCCATGAGATTCATGTTTGTATCCAAGATATTAAACCCAACATCACATCTAAGAAATTATCTACTTTGAGTTTTTATCTAATTGGAAAGATCTCACCCACTTCTTATGATGGCCATTAATTCATTATTACATTCATTAAATAATTCACCAAGTAGACAAAGGCCATTCCTTTAACCATGATCACTAGATTTGTCATTGAATAATTAATTTGAGTTAGTTAATTTTTAGATTTTGGGTCTCAAAATTCATTACTTATGATAATGGATCCCATTTTAATAATCCATATATATGTGAAAATACAAGAATTTTTAAGTATCTCACCACATTACCTCTCTATATCATTATCATCAAGATAAAAATTAAGTTGAGGTTACCAATAAAATTTTGAAGTATAAATTAGTCAAGACAAAAAAATATAATAATATGGATTGACAACTCTAGTTATATCTTCCTTTGTGGGCTTATGGAAAAAGTATTCGCACATCCATGGTGGAAACCTCATAATCCTTAGTATTTTATTGAGATTCTTTTTTGTCATTATAATTAAAACATATATGCTTCTATTTTTCCCTCTAAGGTCTCATGAAAAAAAAATGATATAGATATGTCTTACTAAACTATAAATATTTGATGAAAACCAGCTCAAAACTACCTAAAAACATGAGGCTTAAGTGGATTGAAAAAGAACCCAAAATGACCCATTAATGTTGGATACCTTATATTAACACTTGATATTATTATCAACAAAAAGAAAGGGAAAGGTTAAAAAATTTTAACTAGTTGGTTAGGTCCATATATAGTGATTAAATATTGTAAAAAAGTGCCTTTCACTTATACAATTCAGAGGGAAAGGTTTTTATTGAGTCTTTCAACTTTTTAAACCTAAAATTTTATAACATATGAATTTTATATGTCTATCAATACCCTATTTACCTTAAATAGGAATTATGTCACCATTTTTGTTGTTTATGCATTTAATTATTTTTGGAGTGGCAAAAAAGTGGGGTTTGAGAGGACCCAATAACTGTAAAAACTTAGAGATAAAGAATTAAATAACACAAAAAACTAAACTATATATTATCATTCCAAAGTAAGGCACACAAAAAACCAATGAAGTTTAGTGAAACATCAACCATAATAATGCCATTGATCACCAAAGAAAAATAAGAGATAACACAAAGGTTTAACTATTCAGATGAGTCTTCTAAGCCTTCATGGGTTTATAGAGTCTTATTTTAAACATGATTATTGATGGTGTTTCTAAATATTACTTTTTTAATTTTGTCTTACATATTATTAATGTTTCCCCTAGTCATTTTACATGGCCCCTAGAATATATCTTCCTTATTTCTTTTTATTGCCTTGAACTATTACTCATTGAATTAGTTGACTATGTTATTATAAGTTCAATTGAAACAACCTCATTTCATGATTTCATTAGTACCCTTAATCCCATTGTATAAATTCTTTTGAAATAAATATTTAGTATAAGAATGATCTTAGTCATTATTGGTACTATACTCATTATTTCCCATAAACTATTTTATAACATATTAGTTACTCTAGTGTATAACCTAGTCTATAATCTCTCTCATGTCAGTGTTACAACCCAAAAAATAAACCCACAAAATTATTGGAATATATGACTATAATTCTAATTATCCTACATCAATAACCATACATATTTATTGAGTTCATATAGTGTTATTAAAATTATTTAAATGATTTCTCTCACCTTATTTTGGTAATTATACACAAAGTTTATTAGACCTGTTATTTTTATTAATCAACATAAACATCTAACAATAACCACAATTGTTATTAACCTTATCTCAACACTAATGACTTCATCTTTATGAGGCTTTTAACTCTACAACATATTGATTTTAGTATAGTATAATCATACATGGTAATAACACTAGATCAATATATTAATATAATTTTTATACATTTATTGAATATATATGTAGACTTTGTAAAAAGTCTTTTGGACTATCATCCATTTAAAATTCCATTATTATTTCATGAATTTATTTGAAAGGAATTAGGGTCTAAGTGTTTGATCCAATTTAGTATCAATCATAAAAAATAAGACCTAAGGGATCATCACTAAATATTAAATATCAAACCATATACATCATAGAGTTCTATACATTTAGCTTCTTTACTATCTTAATTAGATCAATACACTATTATCTAATGAAAATATTAGTATCTCCATGTAATAAATGCATAATGTAGAATCAACTTAATTTAACATAAATAGACTATAATTAATAATAATAATTCAATATTTTTACAAGGATATCATGGAAAACAAATTTACATTGTAATCTCCTTGGATTAGGAATTGCACTCAAACATATCCATCAATCCAAGTAATGTCATATAATAGTAAACATGTATTATCAACCAAAACATTACTAACATTAATTTACAAATTACATTTAAGATTTATCCTTTCTACATGACTCATTAATACAATAGTACAAATTAATAAAAATCAATTATTATCCATACCATCTAATATCAACATGTGATTAAAGAGCTTAATGCTAAAGTTAAGAGCATTAAGAGACAAAAATAAAAGCTTAGAGATAATATCAATAATATTTTAGGATTAATTTATGTGGCCATGCATAACTACATGAAAATTATGTAGGGCCTAATGTTTCTTGTTAAAATTAAAATTAAAAATGAGAACAAGACTAGGTTAGATAAGAAGAGGAAGAGCCTTGTGGTGGATAAAGATTTTGATCCTTAAATTCTATATAACATGGATTTGAATATCATGAAGATGAAAAAGAGTTGGAATTATGTTTTTTATGGGTGTAAATTTATTGTGTGCTAACGTATTCTTTCCACTTTTTCCTTATTTTGGCTATTTTTGAGATGGTGATGTTTTTTTTGGGATTTGTTTTCTCTTTTACATGTATATTGATATATCCAGTTTCTATGACCATGCCTTTATGATTGACATAAATTTTTGGGTCCATATTTAAAACCTTTTTATACCATTAATAATGAAAATTATGAACACATGATTAAGAGTGCTAGTGAAAAATACAATGATTAGTGGAGGAAAAAGTATGAACTGGTATCTCTAGTGGATTCAACTTATGCTTAATAACTAAGGGCCCACATTCATTACTAAGGTAATATAAACTTCAAATCACATCGACATTTTTTACTCAGTCTCTTCAATGGTACATAACATGGTTCTTTGTCATGGTTCATTTTCAATCATGTCATTTAATGTGCATCCATTATTAGGTTTGAATTCATTACCAAGTTCTTACTAGTCTCAAACTATATTAGGGTTCAACCACAAATTTTCTCATATAACTAATTATACAAAATAAATTAAGATTATTAGACATAATAATATACATTACAATATTAGATTCAAGATATAGATATCCATAATAAATTCATAAATTTTACAACTTATTTTTCAACCAAGACACCCTAATCATGTTTGGAGAAAGCACTTTAAACTGTGTATTTTTGAAAGAAAAAAAATAATTCCCTAAATTCATAGCCACTTATAACAATTAATATACCATTTAATTGTATTCAAACCATAAATTAATTAATATTTTCCTAATTTCCAATAAAATTGAACTAAATAATTACCATAATGGCATTCAAAAAATTAAAAAAATGTAATAATTAATACATTTTATCAAGAAATTAATTAGGGTTTAGTTCAATACAATATCCCATGCTTCTAACTTGAGACACAATTTATAGTCTATTTAATATAGGTCATAAACCAAATTATCATAAATATTCCAACTTCCATATTCTCTAAACTACTTAGTAGTACGATGATAATATTTAATAAAACTATTGTAATACAAACTTACAAAACACTTAGTGATTCCATAACATTATTATTCACTTTATCCAAATGTAATAATATATTTTTCACACTAATAAAGGTAATAACCTCCATTAAATAATCATTAAGGAATCAGAGTGAGACATATTGCCACTATGATAAGGTAGACTCAAACCTCCACTATTTATCTACACAAAGTATCAATCAGAGACAAGAATATTAGTTCATTCTCCATTACACTACTTACTTTCACTATTATTAGTTGAAATTCTATAGAAAGGTTTAAAAAACACTAATATATTTTTCACACTAATATAGGTAATAACCTCCATTAAATAATCAGTAAGGAATCAATGTGAGACATATTGCCACTATGATAAGGTAGACTCAAACCTCCACTATTTATCTACACAAAGTATCAATTAGAGACAAGAATATTAGTTCATTCTCCATTACACTAATTACTTTCACTATTATTAGTTGAAATTATATATAAAGGCTTAAAAAATTCATTAAATTTATATTAATATATTTATATCTTAAATAACATAGTTATCACACTCCCTGGTATACCATATTTTGGTGATAATAAAAACTAGGAAAAATGAGAAATGAATTTTGCAAAGGTAATTTGAAACTACATTTTTCACATTATACTTAATGCAATAATTTCAACATATTTATGAAATTAAGTTAATCTATAATATAATTAAAATCATTTAAAATTTCAACTAATGAAAGAAACCAATGCAAATGTATGTTAAAGGTTAATTAAGGTAGTCACAATCATACATAGTCCACTATCATACCATTTATTCAAATAATATTTATTTTGAATTTGTAATTAATAATGTGAATAAAGAGAATTATACTAACTCAAAAAATAATGGGTTGAATGCATTTATATAGTTATAGACATAAAATCAATAACAATCATCATAACTTAGCTTAAGTCAATGGTATCTTGACCTAATCAATATTACAAACTAGAAACTCAGCATCATCATATATAAAAAATCACCATAGGTTTAATTATAATAAAATATCCTAAAATAATAGACTTTTTATTTTTACATCTAGGGTTACCACAGTATTTTAAAAATAATTCCATAAGTAAGTTTCCTTCTAATAGTTTAAGGAACCCAAACAGTCAATTTAATTATAGTACTATCACAAATAGTCAATTTAATTATGGTATTATCTTATGTAACAATAAAAATAAACAAGATCAATTTAAAATTCTATTTTCAATGCAATAATTTCTTACCTATACATTATATACTAAGTTTGAATTCAATTTTAACATCATAGTCAATGCTACTAGTTGAAACTATTTTAAAAATTCATATAAACAAATAATATTGGTATATAACTATAATCATCCCTTAACTAAGCAACAACTTTGAAGTCATGATGCCTCCTATGCGCGCGCTCCCTCAAAATTTGAAATTGACTGTCGTGATTTTGGTGGCTGACGTGGCTATGGCTACCATTACGGGTGGAGATTTTTATACTTGTGAGGGTAGGGATCTGAATGCCCCTAAAGTGATTTCTTCTACAGGGGGAGGAAATACTATGGCCTTGCGTTCTACTTATGCTCCTGGTTTAGGGTATGAACCTAGGGGAAGAACTTTCATGGAAGTGGTGGCCTTCGAAGTGGATCTACATGACGCTTTTCCTCATGCATCATTTGGGCCAACCCATGTATTGCCTGTAAGTGCTTTAAAATCCACTAGGGTAACTCTAGATTTTGAATTAGTGGAAAATATCTTCCAATCGGAAGAACGGTTTTCCTCTTGTGCTGCCATTTTTCATTTCCATAGTTTCTAGCCCTCTCTTGTAGATCTAAAGAACTGGATTTCCAAGAACTAGATGTAAATTAAAGATGGTCAAATCCTTCCTTGTGCCAGGGTTTTTTTTTATAATAGTATTTCAATGCCCTGAAGATAGGAAGACTATATTGTGTCACAATAATTTTTCTTGGCAGGGTAGATTTCCTCTCATGGCCAAACCTTGGCATAAGGATTTTAATTCCTCTCTCTGAATCCTTTAAAAAGCTCCCTATATGGGTGCGGCTCCCTTATCTTCTGATACACCTATGGCATGAGGAGGTTTTTAAAACTATTGGAAATGCTATATGGGATTTTTTATATAAAGAAGGTAGTGCAAATTTTCACCATTCGACTTGTGCACAATTTTTGGTAGATCTGGATGTTTCTAAGGTCCTTCCTAAGGTGATTTGCCTTGAATCCCTAAGGGGTACCTGGACACAAATTTTGGATTATGAGGGAATCCCTTTTTGGTGCAGGAAGTGCCACCAGACGGGTCATATTGCTGCTCATTGTGTTGCAGGGAAATCCAATCCCAGACGTTCACCTTCTTGGTGGCCTAAGGCATCCTCTGAACATAACATTGACAAAAAACCTCTAGAAACAACTACTGATTTCGAGTCTAAGAATGAGGAAAGTTCACATTCTGAACCAGAAGATGAAGAGGAACTATTGGTGAAACATTCTAACGAAGCCCCTACAGAGGCTATGGTTAGTGATATAGCTGAGCTAGAGGTGGAGGTGGTGGTCTCTTTCCTTGTTTTGGAGGATCTTTCTAAGAGCCAAACTGTGTTTGATTCTCACAAGGATTTTATGCCCAATGGAATCCAAAGATCATTGTCTTCTGAGGCATGGGTTGCTGAGGTAGCTAAGGTAGAGGACGGATGGACAATAGTTAGGAGGAAGAAGTCTAAGCCTTTGGTCCCCCCTCTAGATATGAATCTTTGGTCATGCAAAAAAAAAAAAAAAACCTTAACTCTAAATATTCATCTAAAGTTCCCTTTTACTGATTGGTTTTTTGGGGTCAGTAAACTGGTCGCTTTTTTGGTTTACTGGTTATTGGTCTGGGAGGTTGTTCAGCTTGCTGATCCAGTTGGTTAACTTTCAGATTAGTGTTTTGACAACTATTTTCTTGGTCATATTTGTTGGTAATAGGTCCCAGTAAAACCTAGTTTTGGTACTTTTCTATAATCAAGTTCTTTTGTTAACCTGGTTGTGATTTATGGTTTATCTTTCTCCTTGTTGTGTAGGGTTTTGGGGTCCCTTCAAAACCTATTTTTACCTTAATCTAAAACTATAATCACCCCTTAGAAATATCATTTATACTTTCACCACAAAATATAATAATGAAAAAATGATATAAAAAATTATTAATCTATAATTTTCTAATTTATTCATTTGATAAACCCAAAGGTGAATAATCCATCACTTTTCCTTACTAATATGTGCATCTATTGCAGATCAATGCAACTTATAAAACATTTTTTCCATGGCATTTAATATATAAGATTATCATATAAGATCTAAATAAATGATAAGCGACTATAAAATATCACAAATCATATAAACCTTTGTAATAAAAATATAATATAAGAATACATTAATGTAATAGTGGTTATATATACAAAATAGTTAACAATATTGCATAGTTATATATCATGTTTTCATCTATTATCTAAGCCTTAATCCTTATTCAATAACATAGAATTATATCATAATGTTGTATCATTTTATCACTTGTATTTTGACACCTTGAGGAGATGTCTTAGATCTCCTCATCCAAGTGGCACAATGGAAACATCTCACTTGATCTGGGTAATCAATTTGGTGAGATGAATTTCTAGAAGGGCTAGTTCCCTTAATGCATTCTTTGAAACACTTTCTCACTCATCAACTTTGCATTAAAAAGGTTAAAAATACAAACTAAAAAATTTAAAATGTGATTCATAAATATAAAGTTTCCTCCTATTGACTAAACTTATACTACTTAGAGCAAATCAAAGCTTCTTTCACACATAACTCAGAACTCAAGATAGATTGTTACATCAATGTTTCATATGCTAGGTTCAAGAGGTATATATATTTAGGATGGATAATTAATTATAATTTGGATAATAAAATCATAAAATACTTCTAAAACTCTCATACACTAAGAAATAATACTAACAAAGACCTACAACAACTTCTCTTTTATGTATTAGGTGAAAAATCAAAGATAACATGCTAGAAAAGACCATCTTTTACTAGACAAGATCAACAACATTTGAACCAAACTCAATTATGTAGCATGTAATTAGGAAAATTCATTTTTTTATTTATTAAATAGATATTCAAATACAAAATTGGCTAGGGTTTCACTATTAACCAATGGAGGTTGCTCAAAAGAGCCCAAAAAGTCACTACTTATAGCATTTAGGAGAGGGGAGAGATAAGGGAAGTCCAAAGGTAAATTGGAAACTTTTCAAGCTAATAAAAGAGGTTAAATATGCATGAGAAGAATATTTTAAAAGTACCATGAAAATTTAGGAGGTACAAGTCTCCATACAAGGCATGAAATTCTTGTAAAGTGGCATGAAATTCCTTATGTTGGCTTAGAAAATTACCTTCATCATTAACACCTATTTAAACATTAAAAAAAATATTGGTAGATATAATGATTTTAATAATAGTTAATGGTTATATACATGATTTACCATACATTGGTTACATTCATAATCATATTGAAACTTTTGAAAATGAGCCATCACCATCTACAGTCTAAGAAACTTCTCTTCCACACACCTTGCACACCTGGCTTCCAAACATGCATCTATTTTCCATGAAAATTATTAAAATGGAGTTTATTACAATTTTAAATAATATCATTTTTTTATATGCATTAGGAACACCTTAAAATGACTTCCACTTGAAGTTTTCACCCTTCTCACTATCATGTTCACTATGCCAATGTTGATAGGTTGAGATGAGAGCTTTATTAGGCACACTTAAGATTTTTTATGAAGTATTAAATGGACCTAGGTAGTTATCTTAAGTCTCTATATTCCTCCCAAATTTTCTTTAATCTCTTGAAACCTCCTATAATCTACACAATGCATAAAACAGTCAAGAAAAGTAGTTTTATACCTTGTCTATACAAATTAAGTATAACTCATCCTAGTTTTAGGGATCCTGACTGAGTCTTATACATACTCCAATCATCATTATAGGAAAAATATTCCATTTTTGTATCTTTACAAATTCATTTCCTTCATCGAGTCTTTACAAGGCTTTAACAAGGGGTTTAGGTCAATTTTATCCTTAATATTTGTTCATAAATACCTAACAATGGCATTTCCAAAAAAATACAAAAAGAGAGTTTTAAGTAACCTTAATAACCTCAACAAAATCCTTTTTAAACCATGCAATCCTTAGAGAAGATATGAGCATTCAAAACTAGCCTATCGAGCTTGTTTCTCCATTTCCTATAACCTTAATGTCTCTTAAAGTCTAAAATTTACTTTTCAATGGCTTTCCATACATCATAAGGGATAAAACATGTATAAATTAATCACATGAACATTTTACAGTCATATATAAAACTCACCAAGATCTAGAAGTAAAGTTGGACCCTAATTGGCTCTAGGTCACTTAAAGGCCTAATAGGCTTAGAATGCACCCTGCTAGTTTTGATTATTTGGACTGATAAAACAAGTTTGGGATGGTTTATCATTATTTTTAATACCTCATTAAAGATTTAAAAAACTCATAAAAAAACTTCCCAAGCCCTCATTATCATTCATTCTTCTTATTCACCAACTAGGCCTAATTGTATCTTGTTTGGTTGAGTTGTGTGCAAGTGTTCTACCCATTTTGAGAGGTTTGAGCTTGATTTAGTGTTTAATATCACACATTAACCCAAAATAAACCTAAAAATATTTTAATTTAGGTTTAAAAAGTTTTATATCAATTTTAATACCCTTTTTTGGCTTCATTTGCTTGTTTTACCAAAACCCTAATTTTCTTGACTTGTTGACCTCTGAGACAAAAAAAGGGAAAATAAATGTTTTATTAGTTTTATTAGGTAATTATTAATATTTTAACCAAATTTATAAGTATTAATCCCCCATTTAGGCACCTAACCAACTCACTTTACCCAAAAAAGGCCTCTAAATAGGATTATTTTTTGCATTTTTCACTTCCACCTAAGAATGACCTCTCAAGGAATAAAACCAATGTTATTAGGTTTATTAAAAAAATTATACACATTAAATTATTATCAATAATATTTTAATTTACCCAAAACCAATCTTCTCCCTTAGATTCTTCATCCTTACCCATTGAGCAACATGAGTCCCTTAGTACAACTGTGCAGACTGTCATCCTTGGCCTAGTATGAAAATTAGATGTTCAACTTGAATGGAGTATTAAATATTGTTTAAAAAATTTATTAATATATCATGAACCATTTTAATTTTTTTTTAAAACCTTATTTCTCTTCTTAAGCATATTCATCTCTTTATCTTCATCAAGACTAAACACTTGGTTGTAGGTGCATATAGGGCCTTAAGAAGTCTATGTAAGATTTTTTCACATTAAAAAGAACTTATGTACATAATAATGGTACTAATTAATGTGATAATATGTATATTTAATCATTTAAACTCTCACTTAACCTTTACATGCACTTTGAGCTGACCAAACTGAGTTATCTCTCTTGATTGTGAAACCCTACTTATTTGATTGTTGTAGGTGCACATTTACCTAATTAGATGTTGGTCATGATGTTTGAACACCGTCATTAAATATTTAAAGTCAAATATAATATACTCATACTTTTATTCACCTTGGATGGGATAAACAATAAGCAAGACACCATGTTTAGGTCAAAGTCTACCTACCCAACTATGGAACATTTTCCTATGATGGGACACTTGTAGGTGTCCAAGAAACTTGAAGCACTATACATCAACATCATACTAATTTTATTCATGATAATTTTTACATCATTACATCAATGGAACCATGTTAACCATGAGAGTATGTTTTTTTTTCAACCTTGGGTGTCAATGACTAATCAAAACTCAAATCATATAGATGTGAATGCAGGGTTTTAGTGCTTTAAAAGGAATCTTTGAGGCTCCAAACAATAAATATCCTATTAGATTAATATTTGGAATTATAGAGGCTCTAATATATTTCCATTATTATACCTCAAAACTCTTGTTGACCTTATTACAAGATTTGTATAAAAGTTCTTGGATCTCTATTTTCACTTTTTAAGGAAAAGATCCTTGAATCTAGTCCTTGTTTCTTCCACAATGATTTACACCTTATTTTTCCATTTTGACACTTAAAAGATGTTTTTCATGATCAACCAAAATTTTATGATTTAATATGAGGCCTTAACATATTCCAACTTTCCATACAAGTGTCTTCATGGCTCTATGGTACCACCTATAGTTGCACATACATAGATAGTTGATAAAAATTTGTATAGTGAGAAAGAGATACATATTAGTGATAAATATTAAGCCCTTACCAATATTTACAATGTACTCTTAGAAATATATGATATTGAAAAATCTATCAAACTTTCTATCTCAGCATGACATTATCAAGGAGGCTCCCATAGGTGTGAATGAGTTGTATACATGTAGTGAGCATGGAATGGAGCAAAATATGGGGATGGATGTCCTAATGAACAACTCCAAATAATTTTAAATCCATATAATGTATGTTTTTCATTAATGATATATTAATACAGTCTCAAAAACATCTATTCCAATGTGAAAACCTCTTGCAAACATCTAGAATAGAGTAGGTAGGGGTATCTAATGACTAATTTATGTGGTGTATGAGCTAGAAACTATCCTTTCATATCATTAAAAAATTAAAATTAACTATATAATTATCCTAATGACTTGAAGAAACTAATATACCCTAATTACAACTCCATGAAAAATCTATACAAGTCTCATACATGTGACTACAAGTGGGATTGAGTGAAGAGTTGACTGTGAGGAATGGTAAGACTAAAAGTTGCTCAAAGCATGATGTGATGAAACCAAACATTGAAAGAGGTGATCATATGGACTTGGGACTTGTGGGAAACCATATTTAATCTACATGAGACATTTACAAGGAACCAACATTCTACAAACAAGGAGAATTTTGACTGAGACTTCACATGTGACGTCTTCCTACAACATGAGAAGACTTATTTATAAAAACACCATGAAACATGAAAAAAATAATTAATCACATTTGAGAAGGTATAAAAAATACTCTAGAGTCAACATCACTAATTGGATTATATGGACCTATCTAAAATATATTAAAACCTATAGGGTTTAATAAATAGTGAGCAGAAAAATAGAGTCAACTTGTTAGAGATGGTTCATAAAGCATTGTTTACCAATATTTGAAATATTGTTATGTAAATGAATATATTTGAATTTAATACCATATCCCAAAGGTATTTGACTTGCAACCTCTCCAACTAACCATACTAAGCACAAACCCTTTGACCATTTTTATGTGTCTAAAAGGGCAAAAAAGGAGTAGAATAGTTTTATCCCAAAAATTGAACTTATAGATCATGTAAATAATGGAAATTAACTTGAGGAAGATAAAGAGACATTTCATGACCTTCTCCCCTATGTCACCCTCACTCATGGGCCATACAAGTTCTAAACTCCTCTTTTTCAATTAATTACTTGATCTTCAAATGTGATAACCTAAAAGTTTCAAATGAGACTAACATTATAGACAAGGAATTTGACTTCTTGGATGTTTTAAAGGAAATAATGACACTTGGGAACCTTTAAAACCATGCCACTTGCATTTATGACCCCTAAAAGCCTTCTAAATGACTCAAAGTGATATATAGATCAATTAAACCATGATCAAGGCTAATATAGTATTAAATGACATAAAAAGACCTATAATACACCATATGACATAATAATAGACCCCTAAAACATAAAAAAATCAAGTTTTTACATATAGGGGTCTCAATTTGACCTGTAGGTTCAAATTTGTTCAATAAATTGGTGACTCATAGTGGTAGTATGCATGCTATACTAACTATTAGTAGCCTTATCCTATCATGGGTTAATGGAGTCAATTAATTATTTAAGACAATTATAAAGGAATTACCTAGAAAACACACAAAACAACCAAAACACACCAATAAAACATGAAACAAAGGAAGACACTAATAAAACTCAGACATGTCTATAGGCACTTATGAGAAAATAAGGAAAATAATAGTATGTAAAAGGAGAGAGGATAACTTTAGTAGAAATGTTTAAGATATATCCCATTTACTAGGATATGAAGCTCTTCTCCATTCAACTTTGAGAGTTGGAAAGCATTGTGTTACTTGCATTTAGTGATGACATAAGGGCCACTCCACAAAGTATCAAAATTTGTGTGTTTTCTAGGCTTAGCCCTATGTTTATCCCACTTTAGAACAATTCCCCCCTCTTTAAATCTTCTTGGCATGGATTTATTTTCAAATTATATCTTTGTTTGATCTTGGTGAGCTCTCATAGTTTACATAGCTTGATCCCTTATTTCTTTAAGCTCCATCAACTCACATAACATAACCTCCATGCTTTCATTTTCCATCAACTCCAATTGGTAAGTGAGATATAAGGTTGGTAACTCAAGTGAAATAGGTATTCTAGCTTCTCTCCCATAAACAAGTGTATATGGAGAGTTTATAATGGCTCTTTTGGGGGTGATATCTATCAGCCTAAAGAGCTATCTTCAACTTGGAATGCCAAGTTCTTTGGTTTTCCTCCATTTTCCTCTTGATAATCTTGATTATATTATTATTATTGGACTCAACTATTCCATTCCATTTTAAATAATGGTTTGAGAAAGTACTATGATAAATACCATGTTTTAAAGCCCTCTGACTTGTCTTCATTCCAAGGAAAGCCAATGCATTGTCTAAAATCATTATTGAAGGGGCCCCAAATCTTATCATTATGCCTTCATAGAAGTCTAACACTAAAATTTAATTTTATTCTTTAATATATATAACCTCCACCCATATTGTAATGTAATTTATGGTAGTTAAAGCCCACTTGTAACTAGTACTAGAAGGTGGGTTGATTAAGCCTATGAAATCTAGACCCCATTACATAAAGGGTTGATCTAATTGTATTGGATGAAGAGGTAGGGATGAAATATTTTTTTCCCATCAAAGAGGGCATATTTATGACATTTCCTTACCCAAGCATGAGTATCTTTAAACAAACTAGGCCAAAAATATACATCTCTCATAATCTCAGTAGCTGTGGTACATGGAGCAAAGCGAACACCTATTGGTCCATCATGAAACCAAAATAATATTTTCTCAACCTAATATAGTTAAACACATCTCAATAATACACCTTATAATTACTTACTAAATAATTCTCCATAAATAAGTACATAAGGAATAGATTGTAATCTGAAGTACCTTATTTTGGATCTATATAAACCTTGTGGACACTCACTAGTTTAAAGAAAATGGATCATCTCTTATGTTCAAATCCTTATTCATGAATATGAAGCTATCATAATATCATCATGAAGGGATAAAAAAAATTATTTTTATTCTTTAAAATTTAAAGCAAGGTGCTCACATAGTCCCTTCCCTTTCACTAGCTTGGTTGTCTTGATTTCTACATCATACTCCATTATTTTTGTAATCCAACCAACCATTTTTTCATTTGAATCTATACTCATGATTATGTCTTTGACATTAAGATGAGGTACCAATATATTAATCTTTTTTTTAGATAAAATATTCCTAAACTTTTTTAGAAATGTAACAATTAAAATTATTTGCTTCTCTACATAAGTGTATCTTACCTCATAGACTTCCAATCCTTGAATAAATAAGGCAATAGGCTACTCCAAGTTTTCTTAATTTATTTGATTGATCACGGCACAAAGTACTTCTTCATTTCTAAATGTATACAAGTTTAATTCTTTTGAGAAATCAGGACTTACAAGAGTTGGATCATGAGTAATAGCTTACTTAATCTCTTCAAACATCTCCTTCCTTCTTATTATCAAAGTAAACACTTTATAATTCCTTATCATGAGGTTAGAGGATTGAATAAGTTATCAAAATTAGGAATAAACCTCCTTATGAAATTTATTTTTCAAAGGAAACTTTGCAAACCCTTATTGTGTTTGGGCAATGTCAATGCCAACATTGCACTCACCCTTCATGATCTATGTATAGACCTTTCTTTGAGGTAATGTGTCCCAAGAGTTTGACTTCATGGATATAAGACACACACTTGTTTGGATTGAGAGAGATTCCAAAATATTTACATCTCTCAAAAATATTCCTAAGATGATTCAAATGATCCTTTGGATCCTTAGAGAAAACTATGATATCATCAAGATACACCAAAACTATATCATTCATTAGACCTTAAAACTCCATATCCATTTCACATTGAAATGTTGCATCAGAATTAGATAAACCAAAATGAATTTTATTATAATCATATGTGACCTATTTTTTAGTATAGTTTGTCTTGTATTGATCTCCTTCTTTTACCAAAATTTGATTATACCTTGAATATCCATCAAGGAGAGAGAACCTTTCACTACTTGCAACAACTTGTAAAATTTTCTACATGGAAAGAAGAGGATAATTGTCCTTCAAGGAAACTCTAATCAAATCTCTAAATTCAACACATAACCTGATTTCCCCATTCTTCTTCCTTATTAGGACTATGTTTGCCAACCAAGATGAATACTTAATAGGAAAAAGGATGTTAGACTGAATCAACTTTTAAGCTCCTTTCTCATGATAGGCTTAATATTAGGATTAATTGGCCTTTGTCTTTACTTGATAGGCTTATCATTCTCATATATATCTATGGTATGTTGAGATATGTTTGGATCAAATCATTTTAAATCACTATATTCCCATGCAAAGACACAAAAAAATTCCTTACATAATTTAATGAAAGCATATATTTGTTCTCTAGTACATACCTTTCGAAGAGCAACCAACTTATTTTTGAAGATTTTCTCTCTAATAGTTTTATTGATTAGTATACATTCTTACCTTTTCTTTCTTAAATTGATCATCATCATTGAATATACTCTCAAGTGTGATTAAGCCCTTAGGGAACTTGTTTGTCTTCAACTATACAATCTACCCTCCATATTATTGTTATAGTTTGGACTGATTCTTTTAGGAAAACTAAGCCTCCTATTGTAGAAAAATAGATATTTATTTTTCACTATCAAACACTTAACTATTAGTGAAATTATTAGGTATAGAGAGTCTTACAATCAATTTAAGATGTGGATGGTTCTATCTCCTTTAGAACATCAAACTGAGCTCCAATTTTTAATAACCTATTACAATGTTTTTTAATCCTCTCTTGTTATAGATTGAATTTTTAAATCTTGGAAATCCTCCACAATATCCCACACTCTATGCTTGTATAACTTAATTAAAGAGTTCTTAGTCATATTTTGACATCTGACTTGATTCATAACCAACTCACTATCACCATAAACTTGTAACTCCTTCACACCTCTCTTTCTATCCCATTCAAGTCCATGAATTAAGGCCTCATATTATACCACATTATAAGTATGATTGAAGTGAAATCTAAAAGTAGAGTAATACCTTTCCTTAGATGGAGAAACTAACATTGCCCCACCACCAGATCTAACCTTGCTTCTAGATCCATAAAAGAATAGCTACCATAAACCATCCATAGTTTCATTTGGCTTCACCAAATTTGGCATGAAATAACCTTATTAATGAAGGCAATACACTCCAATGCCAACTTCCTCTATGAATTTTTAAGGATCATTCTCTTAGTGTTTAGCTCCCCATTAATCTAGATATAAATCAAAATCTTCTTCAAGAGAAGGATTTGGGGATTAATCCATGTGAAGTCACTCCTCATCAAGAATAACATATTTAATATTTAAAACTTTAGTCATGTAGGGATCTAAATTATTTTGATGACTAGGCTCTGATTCAATCTTTACTTGGTACCAAAATTAGTCCTAAGAACCATGTATGACCAATTTGTTGCCAAGGATACCTATCTTGGTTGTAAACTCTTTTGACAAACAAAGAGTGAAATATGGGGGTAAATATATAGCAAAAAAAAATGAGGGATGGAAAAATTAGAACAATCATGTAAAATCGAATTCAAATCCTTGACTACTCCTAAGGCCTTTGTTGGTGATCCAACTAATTTTAGAACTCCTTTAGCCGTTAGTTCATACTTAACGCTTAGTTTATCCATTATTGACTTGGGCATAACTAAAGTATTATCCTAGTTATATATGATACAATTGTGAAATAAAATATCACCAATGATCAAGGATAGATAAAATTGAGGAGTCTTATCATTTTTCTTCACTTATCTATTGAGTTCCATTCACCAAAACAACATTTTTAGTCCTAGTTGATCCAACTTGTTTACCTAGTTCAAACAATTATTTTTTGAAGGATATTTTTTTGTATTGGTATTTCCAATGAGTCCAAAAATTAAATATTCATGTGTAATTTATTCATTTTATCCAAAACATTTATATAAGGATTGTTCATCTTGAATTCTCCTTTAGAATCACTAGTACCTTATGGTGTAACATGTGAGGATGGATGTGTAGGAGCTAGCCTTTTATCTTTAAACTTATAATTTTATTTCACCTTAGGAGATTACTTATACCCACATACTATTGGAGGTAATGTATGAGTCCAAACAGGTCATTTATTTATCCCTTGTGTCTCTTCAACATCACTCTTCTTAGATCTAGTGTTAAAGGACACACTAGCATTCACATTATTTGAACTTTCCAAATGATTCATGAAAAAAAATTCCCCCTCTAAATGATTCATAAGATTAGAATCAGATTTTTCTTATCCATTTTCAATTCCATTTTTCAATGGCACCTCAAAAGTGGGAACTTGAGGTACTTGACTAATTTGGTTTGTCATGGCTTGACTAGGCATTTCAATGGCATATGCAACTTGGCCTTGATTTTCATCATAGGAAGGATAGCATGGTTTTTATTGAAAAAAGTTATTTTGAGAGGGAATAATAGATTTATAAGATGATGAGTCATTGGGATTGAAACTTTGGCAAGGTCTAGCTTGAGTTATTTGACCTTGTCCTTAAACATTACCTTGAAAATGAGGCATACATAATTGTCCAAACTAGTTGTAGGATTGATAAGGCCTAAAATTTTGATCTTGTTGCCTTTGGAGAGAGACCAATTAATTATTAACACTTTGAATCAAAATATTAACTTCATGAATCGCATTGGTAGGAGCAAGGGAAAACTTATCTTGACTATTAGGAAATGGAGCCAATGTAGGTAATACAATTGACTAGGAGGTTTGCAAATTAGGGGAAAATGGCATTGGTAGTCTAGGAGGAATATTCCCCTCTTGAATAACATAATTATTATCATTAATAACTATCTCATAGGTAGCAAGTAGTGTATTCCCACCCATAGATTGGATCATCATGGCTATATCACTATCCAATACTTATAGGTAATACAAGAATGCATAATTTGGAGTAGGTCTCATAAGGGCTAGGATCCTATACCATGTCTTTTGAAATATAGAGTTAAAATCTTGCATGAACTCTTGAGTATCCCTATTGAGAGTATTTAATTTCTTAGCTAGTGATAAATAATCATTATCTCTTTAAACCTCTTAAATAATATTTTTCCTCATTCATCTCATGAAGCAATGGAAGCATGAGGTAGTGTTCCATACCAATCTAATATTATCCCTTTGAAAGACAATGCCAATAACTAGATGGATACATTTTATTGAGTGATAATATGGATGTTACAGAAAAATTTCCATGTTCCTTATATGTTCATTTGGAGTGATAGGACCTTCTTAACTAAAATATGGAACACTTTTAAGGACTACTTGGCCAAAATTAAAAGGATATGATCTAGTGAAGGATACAAAAGTAAGGTTTTTATCCATACTGAAATGTAGACTATGTGTATGAGGGGTTGAAATAAGCAAAAACTTGGAATTTTTAAACACCAACTCCCTTGAATAAGGATGAGTATTCACAAATCTAAATCTTTTGATATAATTAACAAGGCTCAAAAGGTATACCTTTATAGATAGACCTATTGGTCACCTTTAGCATGGAAATTAAGGATTGATAACCAACCAAATAGTTTAAAACTTAGCAGAGTCTCTAGGTACTAAATGTAGATATTTTTATAACTTCAAATATGCCAACACCAACACTAATCTTGGAAAATATTCTAGGACTTAAAGTCTCACCAAGCATGGAAAAAATTATTGTTACTTATATTTTCACCCCTTTAGGAGATGTCTCAAATATCCTCATACAAGTGCCATAATGGAAGCATCTCATTTAATATGGGTGATCAATGTGGTGGTATGAATCTCTAGAAGGGCTAGTTCCCTTGATGCACTCTTTGAAATAATTTCTCACTCATAAAATTTTCATGAAAAGGTTTAAGAATAAAAAATAAAATAGATAAAATGTGATGAACCAATAATAATTTCCCTCCTATTTAATGAACTTATACTACTTATAACAAATCAAAACTTATTTCACACATAACTCACAACTCAAAATAGATTGTTACATCAATGTTTCATATGCTAGGTTCAAGAGGTATATAGATGTTTAGGAGGGATAATGAATGATACATTTGAGAATAAAATCATAAAACACTTATAAAACTCTCATATAGTAATAAAGAACACCAACAAAGACCTACAACAACTACTCTTCTGCATACATAGTAAACAATCAAAGACAACATGCTAGAAAAGACCATCTTTTACTAGACAAGATTAACAAGATTTGAACCAAACTCAATTATGCAGCATTTAATTAGGAATATTTAACTTTTTATTTCTTCAATATATATTAAAATACAAAATTGGCTAGGGTTTCACCATTAGCCAATGGAGGCTACACAAAAGAGCCTAAACACTCACTACGTATATATTTGGGGGAGGGGTGAGATAATGAAAGTATAACGGTCCCTTAGACACTTGTAAATATAATAAAATAGGTTAAATATGCATGATAAGAATATTTTAAATGTACAATTCAAGGTCAAGAGGTATAAGTGTCTATACAAGGCATAAAATCCTTAGAAAGTGACATGAAATTCTATGTAGCCTCAGAAAATTGACTTCATCATTCACACATATTTTAGCATCCCAAATTGACTAGTGGAAGATATAAATATTTTAATAATATGAAAGTGTTTCAGAAATTATTCTCCATGTATTAGATGCACTCCTAGTAATTTAGAAACTTCTAGAAATGAGCCATCACCAGCTATAGTCTAAAAAACTTCTCTTCCACACACCTTGCGCACTTGGCTTCCAAAAAGGCATTAGTTTTACATTAAAATACATAAAAGGGATTTTATTAATCTTTTCAAGACTCTCCATGTCCTTAGAGGCATTAGTCATACCTTAAAAAGACTTCTACTTGAAGTTTTCACCCTTCTCACTTCATGTTCACTATGCTAGTTTTGATTAGATGAGATGAGATATATAGTAGGCATAATTAGGAGTTTTAATGAAGTATTAAATGGACATAAGTATTTATATTAATTATTTATCTTCCTCCCAAAGTTTATTTCATCTCCTAAAACATCTTATAACCTAGATAATGCACAAAATATTCAATAAAAGTAGTTTTATACCTTATCCATATAGATTATGTACATTTCATCATAATGGTATGGAAATTTAATGAGTATTATACATCCTAAAATAATAATTATAATAAAACTATGACATTTGATCATCTTCCCAACTTCATTTCCTCCATTGGGTCCTTACAATGGTTTAACAAGGGTTTTAGGTCCATTTTAGCCTTAAGATTTGTTCAAAAATCCCTGACATTGGAATTTCCAAAAAATTCCACAAACATGATTTTAATGACCCATAATAACCTCTATAAACTCCTCTAGCCTCCATTTACATCCTCAGAGAAGATATGAGCATTGAAAACTAGCTTATCGAGCTTATTTCTCCATTTCCTATAGGCTTAATGTGTCTTAAAATCCAAAATTGATTTTTCATTTGATTTAAATACATATTAATGGATCATAAATTTATAAATTCATCCCATTAACATGTTACAATTATTTATAAAAATCATCAATATCTAGAAGTGAAGTTGGACCCCCAATTGGCTCTAGGTCACTTCAAGGCCTAATAGGCTTACCATGCACCTTGCTAGTTTTGACTATTTATAGTGATATATCACATATAGGCTGGTGTTTAATTATTTTTCATACATCATTAAATCTCAAAATTTCAACACACAATTTCCCAATCCCTCCTCATTATTTCTTCTCATTCACTAACTAGGCCTAATTGTAGCTTGCTTGGTTGAGCTGTGTGCAAGAGTGTTTTTTTCCATTTTGAGAGGTTTGATATTGATTAATTGTTTAATATAAAACATTAAACCTCAGTACACATTAAAATATTTTATTTTATGTTCATACAGTTTTATATCATGTTTCTTACACTTTTTTGCTTCATTTGCTTGTTTTACCAAAACCTTGATTTTCCTAACTAGCAACCTTTGAGGCAAAACATTGAGATATAACCCTCATAATAAAGTAAAATTGAATGTTTTTTTTTAATTATTATTTCATAATTAATATTTTTACCAAATTTATAATTCATAATCCCCCATTTAGGCACCTAACCAACTCACATTGCATAAAAAATCCCTCGAAAAGGACTATTTTTTGCATTTTTCACTTCCACCTAAGAATGACCTCTCAAGGCATAAAAACAATGTGATTAAATTTTTTTTAAAAAAATTATCCACCTTAAATTAATTTTAAATAATATTTTAATTCACCCAAAACCACTCTTCTCCCTTATATTCTCCATCCTTACCCATTGAGCAACATGAGTCCCTTAATGCAATTATACAGATTGCCATCCTTGGGCTAGTATGAAAAGTTGATGGTCAAATTGAAAGGAGTCTTGGAGATTTTTAAAACACTTTATTATTCTATCATTAAACATTTAATTTTTTTTTCAAACCTTATTTCTCTTTCTAAGCATATTCATCTCTTCATCTTCATTAAGATTGAGCACTTAACTGTAGGTGCATATAGGGCCTTAAGAGGTCTATGTAGGTTTGTTTCACATTTAGAAGAGATTATGGAGATCATAATGGTCATAATTAAGGTTTTAATAGGTATATTTAATCATTTAAACTATCCTTTAACCTTTACATGAACTTTGATCTCACAAAATTGAGTTCTCTCTCTTGACTGTGATACCCTACTTATTTGATTCTTATAGGTGCGCATTTACCTAATTAGACCTTTGTCATGATGTGTTAAGAACCTCATTAAATATTTAAAGTCACATAAAATCTACTCATACCTGTATTCAAATTGGATGGGCTAAAACATAACTAAGACACCATGTTTAGGTCAAAGTCTACCTACCCAACTGTAGGTGAACATGTTCCTATGAAGGGACACTTGTGGGTATCAATGAATCTTCAAAAATTATACATAAACATCATAATAATTATATTCATGATAATTTTTACATCATTCCATAAATATTACCATTGAAACCATAAGAGTATTTTTTTTCAACCTTGGCTGTCAATGGCAAAACTTAAATGCTATAGATGTGAATGCATGGTTTTAGTGCTTTAAAAGGCATCTTTCAAGCTCCAAAAAATCAGGTTACATCAATATTATTAGCTTAATATTTGGAATATATATTATCCATTGTATATAATAAAATATATTTCCATTCTTATTCCTTAAAAATCTTCTTGACCTTGTTACAAGATATGCACAAAAGGACTTAGATCTCTATTTTCACTTGTTGGGGAAAAAGATCCCTGAATCCAACCTTGTTTCTTCCAAAATAATTTATGCCTTATTTTTCCATTTTTACACCTCAAATATTTTCTTCATGATCAAAAAACATGTTAGTATTTAATATGAGGCCTTAACATATTCCAAACTTCCATACAAGTGCCTTCATGGCTCTGTGGTACCACATGTAGGTGGGCATTTGCACATACATAAACAATAGATACAAATTTGGATATTGAGAAAGAGATACATATTAGTGATAAATACTATATCCTTACCAAGATTTACAATTTAATATTATAAATATATGAGATTGAAACATCTAGTAGACTTTCCATCATAGCATGATGTCATCAAGGAGGCTCTTATAGCTATGAATGAGTTTTATGTAGGCAATGAGCATGGAATGGAGCAAAATATATGGATGCATGGCCACATGAACAACTAAAAATAATTATAAATTCATATAATGTATTATTTTAATTAATTATATCTTAATACAAGCTCCAAAACATCTATTCCAATGTGAAAACTTCTTGCAAACATCTGGAATATAGCAATAGGGGTATTCAATGACTAGTTTATGTGGTACATGAGCTAGTAACCAACCTTTCATCTCCTCAAGAAATTAAAATAAATTATATATATATCCTAATGACTTTAAAAAATTTATACACCATAATTACAACTCCTTTAACAAGCTAGATAATTCTCATACATGTGACTGCAAGTGGGATTGAGTGAAGAGTTAACTATGAGGAATGGTAAGACTTAAAGTTGATAAAATCATGGTGTGATGAAACTAAAGATGAAAATATGTGATTATATTTAATTTATACCTATGTCAAACCATATTCCATCTACATGAGACCTCTACAAGGAACCAACATTCCGCAAACAAGGAGAATTTTGACTGAGACCTCACATGGTGACACCTTCCTATAACATGAGATGACTTGCTCATAAAAACACCATGAAACATGAAAACAAGAATTAAAATAATTTTTTAAGAGATAAAAAATCCTTTAGAGTCAACATCACCAACTTTATTGTATGGAGCTATCCAAAATAGACCAAAATCTATAGGGTACAACAATTAGTAAGCAGAAAGACATAGTAAACTTGTTAGAGATGGTTCATAAAGCATGGTTGACCAATATTTTCACTCTTATTATGGAAATTAATATCTCTAAATTCACTAAAAACTTCTAAATTTTTTTGACCTATAACATCTCCAACTAGTTTTATTAAACACAAACCTACTAACCACTTTTATGTGTTTAAAAGGGAGAATAAGGATTAGAATTATTTAATGTCAAAAATAGAATTTCCATAGAATTTAAATCATGGAAATTAAATTGAGTAAGATGAAGAGACATTTCATGACCTTCTCCCATGTGTCACCCTCCCTCAGGGGTTGTACAAGTCCAAACTCTTCTTTTTTAGTTGATTACTTGATCTTCAGTTACATAACCTACAAGTTTCAGATGAGATTAAAATTCTTGATAGGGTATATGACTTCTTGGATGTTTTAAAGGAAATAAGGACACTTGGGCAAGTGAAAACCATGCCACTTATATTTATGACCCCTAAAAGCCTTCTAAATGACTTAAAGTAACATATAGATTAACTAGACCATGATCAAGGATAATATAGAATTAAATGACATGAAAATACCTATAATAACCCTATGACATAATACTAGACCCCTAAAACATCTAAAAATCAAGGTTTTACCTATAAGGGTCCCAATTTGACCTGTAGTGTAAAATTTTATCAATAATGAATATAATTACAAAAAGATAACCATGGAGATTGTGAAGTGACTCAAAGGTCATTTTCATGGATATAATACTAATTAAATGGATCAAAAAGATGATTAACTACATATGTCTTCCATAAGCATGAAAAAAAATGTGAAAGATGATCCCATCCATTTGGTGGTATTCCTACTTAACCCAAACATATGTTTAGGGTTAGAAGAGGTTACCAAAAATACCTAGGTTTATAAAATTGAATGAACATAATGATTCATTAAGATATCAATTACACCATAGTAATGGTTTCCACACAACATCCATAACACATAACATATACTAGAAATAGACATTCAAAAGACAAGATGTTAAATAAAATAGAAATAATCCACAGGATAAGATGCTAAATAAAATATCAATCATTTTTAATAGATTTAAAAAAATTCACTTATTATATATTTTGTCTAAGGTCAAGATAAATTCCACTCATTAGGGTTTAACATTAACTCACAATTTCAAATCAACAATAGCCTTGCTTAAAAATCAAAATGTAATAGTAATTATTGCATATATATAACATATACAAGGTGAATTATATATTTATAGGAAGAGTGGAGTCCCTAAATTTAACCCATTCATTTCATAAATTTTTGTACCAAAACAAAAATAGTAGCTAAGTGTAAAATGAAAAACATGATACAAAATAAATTTACTTGCTTAATGCCCTTGTTCTTTTTTACCTTTCCTAAATTTTTTTCTTCTCCTTAAATATTTATATCTTATTAATTTGTTTTAGTATAGTATGACATAATTATTTATTATTTATCAAACTCCATGGCCAAAACCAATGTACTAGTATGGATTCCAAAAACGTTCACCACTTCCATCATGGTTATGGAAAAAACACAATTGAAGCCATACATTTACTCAAACCTATCTCAATTACCATCCCAATCCAACCCAAAAACACAATGAACAAAATTAAATCCAACAAACACTTTATCCACACAAACCCTAATTAAATTATTAGGCCAAAATACTAAGGTCATGGGATGTCAGAATATAATGATGAATTATGGTCCAAAGGTGACATTTTCAACATTATCATTTCCTAAGTTGACAAGAATTATTTAACTTAATAATAAATATTTTTTATACAATTCAAAAACATAGATATTGATCTATCAAAACTAATTATAAGGTTAAACATCCAAATACATATACACTATTGCCTTGAATGAAAGACACATGCTATAGTTATGTTTACCAACAAGTAACATCATAGTATTATTTATTATAAAATTTCAAATTTAGATAATTCACTTATAAACATCTAAATAAGAAGTTTAGGTTACTTGGTTTTGACATCTAAACATGTTTACCAATAAAACTTAGTGTCAACCCTAACCAAATAGACATAATTGGTTATAATCCAATGAAGACCTCAAAAACATAGTATAATGAACGTGCATAACATTGGATAATCATGTTACAAGACAACACAAAAGGGAAACGTGGATGGTTTAATTGATATCATTATGTCCCTTATTTTTTATATAGCTATATAGTGTTATTGTGATAGTCTGGTGAAGTTTTCCAAGTCCAATCCTATCTTATTCATCTGATTATTACCTGTGACAAAAAATGACATCAACAATACTAAATTGGCATAAATATGAATGAAATCAAATACTAAATTGAAATATATCCAATTTTAATATATAATTAAATACTAAAATACATGCTAATAAATTAAATGTTGATTATATCATATGAAAATGTAATAATAGCCAAAATGTTTCATTAAACAATATAAAATACACATTATTTATTACATACCCAAGTGGGATATTGTTATTCAAGCCAATATCTCAATCATAGTGCACCTATTATATTAGATGCACTGATTAATCTTAGAAAAAATTGGGGGACTTGTATCCTCTCATGTTAGCATTTTAATTAAGACATTCTAGGGCATGAGCTATAGGTATGGGTCTCTATTAAATACCCTGCTTGGAACAAATCTCCAATGGATGTAGTTCTAGAACCAAAGGTCCAATACCACTTTTATCACTAAATAACATAACTTATATACTTATAGCTAGATAAATTATAAATTATTTTATCAAATCCAAAAAAATTTTCACTTCTCAATTTATAAATAAATGGAATGATCACTTGTTCACAAATAAACATCAAAAGAGAGGGAGGGTAAGGTATTAAGAAAGTCTTCGAATTAAAGGGTTAATAAAAATACTTATAGGACCAAAACATGTCTAGATATAGTTTCACCACTATATGTTAAGTTTCACAATAGCTTAGGATTCAATCACATATGGAGAGATTATTATTAATAAGGGAAAATGTTTTATTCTAAGATTCCTTTAATGAATGAACTACATATATGTTTGTAGTTAATTACACACATATCCTTATAGAATTCAAAAAAAGTGAAAGAAATTAAATAGAATAACTAAAATAATATAATCACATCCTAGTTAATACATAATGCATAAAATCATAAATTATAGTCTTATATCATTACCATTAATCCATTAAAGTAGGAAGAAAGTGGAAGAGCTTCAATGAAACTAGACACATTTATGCATAAAATCAAGTTGTCATTATTCTATAAACATTTGTTTTTAAATAAAGCTGACCCTTCTAAAATACAAAGTTTCAATATATGTAGAAGGTATAGATGCATCTTGCCTCCAAGAGACATGAGATCCCACTCTTGGCCATCATGGCTCGAAATGGTGAAAACTAATTAAATCATAAGATTCCTCATGCCATAATAGATAATATGAAAGGGGATTCCATTTCCCACTAAGGAGCATAGAGGAGAGGTTTGATGTGAATTATATACTAAAAATTTTGGTAGGCTCCACTAAGTCACCAATGATTATTTGATGAGGTCAAACCTCTACAAGTTGAAAAAAGTCTCATGGAGGAGTCTATTTCCTAGAGATAATATGTCTAGGATGTGTGAAAATAACATGCCTCTTTTGCCTCTATGGAATTATGTATAACTAAGGGACATGTCATATGTTGATTTTACAATGTATTTGACTACTTAATCATTTTAAAAATGACAAATATATTTTTATAATTCTTTTGGGGTCCACCTTCATGTCTTTTACTTATGTACTGAATCCAAAAGAAATGTGCAAGTTGAGTTTCTTGGGATTATGACACTTTTCAATTTTCCACTAAATTAGGACCTATGTGAACCTTGCCTTTAGTTTGTGAACCAAAATTGATGAAAATTCCAAGTCATATTTAAAATTATATATATATATATATATATATATATTTCTCTAGAGCCATATTTATATCTTAGATCTAATTTTTCTTAAGGGAAACACGTGGCACAATTTGACTAATTCAAACTTCTTCATCATCTCACTAAATCAT
>JARHVA010008300.1:2500-467500 GCA_037957365.1 Torreya grandis
TTCACTGTACTTCTATTTTACATGTGTTTGCTTATATCATCTAAATAGAAGATTAGATTACGTGATTTATTTGATTGTTATTTGTAATAGTGATAGTGCACACATGGGTTCTAGTTGATTTTTTGATATCCACACTATTCTTATCTACCTGTCATGAAAGGTAGGGCTAGTCCCAATGGGGAGGTATATAGGAGAGCATGGGTATGTGGTTGGAGTTAAAACACTTAGATTATACTCTCCCTCTATCATCTTATTTAACCTTTGGGATTATACTCAGGCTATGTTTATGGATCATGGAGCTAATTGAGTAGCTCAATTATATTTTGGTACTTTATACTACATGGGACTTTATTCTTTGATGGAAAATTAAACATGTAAATGTTTGTGTAAATTGTATAGTTTTTTAAAATCACAATAGTAGTGATTGTAAGCTTATTCATAGCTAAAATATGGATTATATCAGTATCTATGGTACACTATTCTTTCTATTGTACCTTTATCAAAATTTATTCATCTTGTAATCTAATTTTATATTTTTAACACTAGACGAGTTAGACTTGGCTAGTGGGTTAATACATTATAGCATTTATTACTTTAAATACATTTAGTAGTCAAGTAATGATAAATTAGATAGTTGTAAATTATTTTAAAAGGAATTTATGTGATAGAAAATAATGTTATTGTTAATTAACCTAGTGGGGTCTAACAAACAAATCAACTAGTTTCAGGCAGTTGGAGGTGAGTAGTACACTTAGATTATTAATTATCTAGTCATAGGCACGTTACATCATAAATTGAATAGAGAATAAAGATGAGCACTCATGTTTGATTCAACATATTACATGATAAAGAAGGGAGTACTATACTGATAAACTACAAAGGCATTTATCTGAGGTGTGTATCTAAATAAAATGATGTAGAAATTCTTGATAATTTTCACTAGAAGATTGGAAGTGGACACCCTTTAGGTAATTATATTGCACACAAAATTTTAAGAATGGGTTATTATTGGCCCACTATTTTGAAATATTCTGAAAGCCATATTAGATAGTATCACTAGTGTCAAGTATTTGACAATATCAAAATACATGTAGTAATGCCTTTGTAGCCTATAATCAAAGGGTGACCCTTTGCACAATGGGGCCTATATTTCATGGGAGTAATCAATCATAATTATTCATCAAGGAATAAGTTTGTGTTGACTACAATGGACTACTATACTAGATGGACTAAAGTAGTAGTAGTAACAAAAAATTCTAGAGCTTAGTACATAATCAAATTTATTAAAGAGAACATCTTAACCAAATTTTGAATGCCAATTTTTTTGATAATTGACAATGGTCCAGCTTTCCAATCTACCAAGTTCATAGAATGGTCTTATAATAACAAGATTACTATCAAGTTCTCTTCTAACTACTATCCACAAGGAAATGGGGTGATAATATCTAAAAATAAAAACTTGATGGATGCTATAAATAATTTTCATAAGATAAACCAATATAATGGTATATATTATTAAATTACACACTATGGGACAATAGAACAAGGCAAAACAGGCCATTAAGGCCTCACCTTTCATGTTGGTGTATAGATAAAAGCTCATGTTTTCTATTACCCTCAAGCTACCAACATACCAATTCATGCAAGAGTATATGGGAGAAGATAAAATAATTTAGTCATAGATACCAGACATTATCCATATTAAATATGCATGAACATAAGATTCATAAAAATTTAGCAAACATCAGGATAATGTCAAGAGGTGATTTGATAAATATCAAACTCAAGTTTTTAGAATTTTAGACCTAGTGATCCTATGAGATAAATCACATAAAAGGGCAACATTATAAGTTCAATTATCTATGGATTAGATCATATCATATCTCTGAAATTATGGATAAGAATGTTTTCCACTTAAAATACCTTCAAGATAATGATTTAACTTTTCCAGTTAGTGGCCAATTTTTGAAACATTATTTCATGATTACTCTTATTGGAGACATCTCAGAATGATTAGGAGTTCTACTTTAGTAATAGGGTTATAATTTATTTATTTTATTTATGGAATAGATGTGTTATTTTCCTAGATTATATTTCATGTTTTCTTATATTAGTTTCCTTAAAATCAGAGCAATCAAGACAACTTATTATGTAAAATTCATTAGAAGATTCTCCTAAAAGGGGTAAAATAGTATTCATATGGTGCTTGTGAAAATTACTTTAGGTGTATTTTGAGGTCTTTGATTTCAGGCATATGTCATCATTAAATTGATATTTTATCTAAATGGAATAAGTTCACCAGGACTATGGAAGCTACTTTGAATATTTTCATGCAAATTTTAGAAATACTTCTCATTTTGAAGGATCAATTTCACATTTACATGCTTAAAACTTGTTTAATAAATAATAAATATTGAAATAGACAACATCTGAGATAAATATATGATCTATGATGAATTTCATTCCTTTACCCAACTAATGATTGTTCCCAACCCTTCTTCAAAAAAAGGTTCAAAAGAAATAAAATAAAATCATGGAAGAAGGGTGATTTTAAAAAATCTCTATTAGGGATATGGATCCTTAGCTAGTATTAGCTTATAGTGGAATAAAAGGTATCTCTATCAAGGCTATATATTTATGGATAGTGGTGATTATTGGTTTCCCAAATTTTTTGCTTGAAATCTAAAATCTATAAAAAGAAAGGGGGAGCTTAAGAAGCCTCAACTTTTATCTGATTTTTATTAAAACTATCACAATAAGGAAAAATAATTTTCACAAAATCACACATTATTTGATAAAATAAAAGGGTTAGTATGGTGCATGGATATGTTGAAGTCTCTTTCATCTTTCTAGTTTATTTCTTTCTTTCTTGTAAATTCTATAATTTTGTCATGATTTATGAAACTGAGATTCTAAGATCTCAAATACTCTAGAGTATTTCCCTTAGACCCACCATTTATTTTACCCAACACACCCCATTTTTATAAATTCAAATGTGGACCCATATTAATCTAAAAATTTCACGTTCATGTCTAATTTAATATAAATTACCATAGAATGTTGAGCTATAGGTTGCTCTATCAATTGAATTATTATGTCATGACCTTTAGTTTAAGATCCTAAATAAATTATATTATCAAATTTATTCTTTTGAATCTATTTAGGATTAAAACTCAAGACATTTATCAAATTTGAGTTTTATTTTATGGACTAATAAAGATAATTATAATTTGTTTGAAGTCATGTATGTTCTTTTCTAGGTTGCATATCTCTTTTGCACCTAAGATATATCAAATCAAAGAGTGGTTATGTATTTTAAATTATTGAGAAACCAATTAAATGAGATCGTGCCATGTGTATTAATCACTTTTACTCACTCTCAGTGAAACAAATAGTCCAAGTCTTCAAATATTGGAAAACATTTAGATCCACAAGATTATGCCACTTATTTTAATCTCTATTATCCACATCTTGATTCAAGACACATTATCCTCAGTAGTCATCCAAAAGTGTGATAACCATCCACATGTTATCATCGCATCTACTCCTAGCATATGTACCAATAGTACAAACATAGACACCCCATAATTGATCAAATTAATATGATGGTTCCACTTGTCATCATTTTATGTACTCATTTCTACCATCTTCAATGTATAAATCTCAAACATTCTTGAGGATTCAAATAAACTAGATCATGCCACATGTTTCCATCTCACTCACCCATAGCTTTTCATTCACATATAAAATTTTCAAATCTCGGTAAACATCTAGATTATGAGATCATGCCACTTATCATAATCTCTCTCATTCATGACTAATATTTTTACATAACTTATAAATCTCTAAAACAAAGCACACTAACATGATTTTTCCACATGTTAACAATTATGGATTCATTATCTATCTATAAAATATACACAATTAAATCCCAAAGACCATCCAAGAGATCGATTATCATCCACGTGGCAACATCATGTTAACTTGTAGCCTATAGACATGAGAAAGTAGTACAAAATCTATGACTAAGCATATTAATGTTATTATTTCGTATGGAAACATCTCATGGACTTGTAGCCAAAAAAATGAGAAAATACATTATAGATGCCACAGCTATTTGGGTAAGTATTATCATGCCATGTTTTAGCATTTCACCAAATTGTAACCAAATATCCAAAGTATAAAAAGAAAATTCTGATATAAATTGATTAAATGACCACCAACCACATGTCATAATCTAGATAAAATGATACAATCAAATGGAATCAATCTTTAATTGCATGATAAATGGACATGTGGTGGAATAAATAACTCATCAAAATGATTAAGTAGCTAGAATCAGTGATAATGGGCCATGTGGTAAATAGTCTTGTGAAAGTCTATTTCATAAACTCAAATTCCAAAAAATAAAATTTATAGGATTCCAAACTATTTTCTACAATCAATTGTCATGCATGAATGATCCAATGTATTAAAATCTTGAGCCTAACAAAATCTATGATATATTCCACCACAAAATTAAAATTAAAATTATATTGTTTACAAGCTAACTCATGAATTGTTATCATAGTGCTACTAGTGTAAAAATCCATAAATTTTCCTAGTATACTCAAAGTAATACATAGATATATAATGGCATCATCATCTAAGGAAACAACTCTATCTACATTTAGTATTTCTAGGTAAACTGAATACATAGATAAAGTCTTAAACTCAGTAGTATTAGAGCACAATTTCTAGCATTATATAATAGTTTGGTTTGAGCTTGATGGAGTTGAGACATGGGGTATAAATAACTAGTTTCCATCATTCACCAAAAGATACATATATGATATACTAGTGATCAAAGGCAATCAGTCTACATAATTATATCACCAAAGTTGAGGTATCTCCATGCATTGATATCATGTTCAATTTATTTGTTTCTCATAAATTCTTAGGGAACATCATTAAAATGACTTGGAATCCAAATTTCATGGCTTATGTATCTATAAATTCCTTCAAAAATTAATATATACTCCCTTTTCTACACATGACTTACAACCATCCCTTAACAAATGCCTAATTAGCAAAAAATGATATCAAGGATACAGTGAAGATCTAGGTAGTAGACCTAAATACTATTATGTTAAGAGGCCATATTAGTAGCACCCTAATAATAAGATTCAAGGATAGGATATAAATAAAAATGGATATTTTGAATAGGTTATATGGCTTCCAAGATATCACTTAAGTCAGGAATATTTGGGTCCCTTTATTGGATATCATATTGACTACAAATAAAATTCTAGTTTTAGGAAAAGTAATCAACTTCAACCTAATGTTTTATATGAGCAAGACTGATAATAGGCCTAATGGAAATTTTTATATGATGTCACATTTATTGGATGTAATAACTTCTAATATGACCCCCAATCTATAGGAACTTTGGTAAACTTATGTTGACTATCCAAAGAATATGATATGCGATGATCTTTCTATCTTCCATATCTATAGGTTTAAGGGTTAAATGCAAAGGATTATTGATGTGTGTTATCCCACAATTTATCATGACATCAATGGGAAAATAATTCATAAATTACTAGACCAAATCAAATGTTCTATCAAAAACTAGGATACTATTTGTTTTATCCATACCATACAGTGATTAGAATAGAAGGAAACTATGAAGCCCCATTGAATCTACCATGATACATTCCAAACAAAGTGGTAGAATAAGAAATATTTTTCCCATTATCCAATGGTTTGGACCAAAAATTGAAGGAAACTAGACAAGGTGTCATTCATAAACTTCCTATCATCAATGTTCGCTAACAACATACATAATGGAAGCACTTTTATTAGGTATGGATGGTCAGGGTCCATTTTAGTTTTAGTAAAGCACAATTCAGATTTTTAGATCCTATAAATGTTATTTATGAGGTGCTCAGAAATATGGAAAAAATGTCAAGATCTAATATGGACATTAATTTTATAGTCATGACCCTATATTCATGAATGTAGAAGGTGATATTGAAGTGATGAGAAGCATTCATAAATACTCAACGTCCATGAGGATCACATAAAAAATTGAATATGACCCTACCATTTCTCCTAAATATGCTAAAATACCCAGATAAATAAGAAATACTTCCATCCTAGGTAAGCATTCCTCATGTGCATGAAGGATAAAAGACCATAGTTGATACTGATAAGTAGATTAGAGATAATATCTTCAAGGGTCTAATAAGGCCACCAAGCAATGCTACCCATTCTCTAGCAATGAATCTAGGAACATCTCTAACTCTTAGGATATCTACTCATCTAGGTTTACCTAATGCCTTAATATCCAACATAAGTCCCATAATTAAGTGCCCCCTATCATATAATAGGTGATTACCACAATGGCATCTACACCCATATCTATTTATATTATATTTATATAAATTTCTACTAATTTTGAGTTTCTATCGGTGCCTACTATGATAACATATCCACTTATTATTTTTATTAATTCTCTTCCTCCTTTAGTAGTTATATATAGAATAAAATGAATAACTCTCCCACCTTCTCTCCAATATCTTGATGTTACTAAATAAGAAGAGAGAGTTATAGGGTATATATGTGTTACACTTGTCCCCTTATATACTAGGGTTGAGGAGGAGCTTGAAAAAGAAGGTGACCTAAGAGAGGAGATTGGAATAGATAATATTGGAGAAGATTTGATAAGATAAATTTTAGGATCATCTTCCTATCCTCCCATTGTTTGGTCTATTTAATAAATAATCACAAGTAGTATAAGTCACAATTATAGGTCCCACCATTACTTCAGAGCCTACTAAGGATGATATCCCCAAATAATCCCCTACTACTACTATTGTGTCTATAGTAATTGACATTAGTCTTATGTGTGGTCCTATTACATATCCTTATAAAGTTTTAGAACCCACTATAATTAAAATGTTAGATGATTCCATTACAATATCCAAGTGATAATGTTCAAACAAAGGAAAGTTTTATTAACTATTATTTAGATTATTTTAATACTAACTCTATAAAATATTCTCTTACACCATATACACTCACCCAAGCTACATCAATTCATCCATGGCTTCATACCACTAATCAAGGAGCCACAATTGCTAATTTATAGTTTTAGGATTTGATATCTACGTATATTTTTCTAACCAATTGATGCACATAGGGCTTTCCACTTAGATAGAGGTACCGATTATACAAGCCATCTAAATAGAGTCCTCAAATATTTTAATGTATAATATTTTAGATTCCACCAAATACACTATTAAGACTCCTCCACAGATCAAAATCATAGGTTGGATAAAAGGCTTTGTCTTCCTTCCCTAAACCACCTACAAACTCCACCTCATCTTCCATGGCTACCCCTCCATATTCACTAATGAGACCCCTAGGCAACCCCACACCCTCTACTTCCTCATATCAACCCAAGCCATTAATCAAGTTTTAATGGTAATCCTTACCTAGATATAATTATCAAAATAAGGCATGAGGAAGGACTTATTCATCACCAAGCAACCTAAAGTTTCTATGTAGTTTGACAGTGTCTCAAACATACTATGTAAGGAAGATGATAATGATGGTGGATGGTAATCCTATCAAGCTTCAAAAGCCATAAGTATTGTTTTCATTAACCAAGAAGAGAAAGATAAATCCATGAACTCTAATAAGACCCTCTCACTATAGTAGATGCAACTAGAGGTATGCTCAAATAAATGTTAAGGGGACTGCAACAATCTAAAAAGACATTAGAGGAGATGAGTGTGACTGAGGCTCTTAAGGATATAATTGTCAATGTATAGATCTATGCTATAAATTTTTAACACATCTTGAGCATAATAAAAATAACAAGAGCCCAATATTAGCCACTATAGGGTGATGTTGTCAAGTTTCATGAAACAATGAAATATTAGGATGCCATGTTAACCTTCATAGGCAAGGCAACAATAAATAAATCATTTTCACACTTGAATTTACTATTAACCCCTGATGTGACTTTGGCATAGAACCATGTAAGTTACAAATGATCTTTTTTGGTGGAATAGCACCAAGAGATGCAAAGGTTTTTATGATAGATTGATAATAAATAATAAAGAAACATCCAATTATTTAGATAGATAATTATAATGGTTTTTCATACACTATTGGGAGGAATAATCACAAAACCATTTTTTAAAAATTTGCTACAGATTGTAGTTGATAGTTTTAAGGTAGAGGTGAAAATTACCACCTCTAGAATAAATGATAAAATAGTGCATCTAATAACATGTTCTATGAATAAAGTGGCTCAAACATAGATCCTCCATGCAACATTCAAATAACCCATGGAAAAGAATATTTAATAGACAAAGTTCCAATCTTGTTTAAAATATCTAGTATTAGTTTTAAAACCATTGAGTTGGACTTTGTTGTGATCATGGATAAGTATAAACAATTATAGGAACAAGGGGATTTATCCACTTTAGAAGGAGCATCTATAAATTAAGATCAACTTTTGATACCTCCTCCTATGGTTCCCAGATATAATATGGTATTTACTTCTATAAGACTAGTGATTGACACCATAATGTACATAATGCCTTCACTATCATCCTCAAAAATTGTTACGACTTTAGTTCAAACTTCAGTGCTTCCTACAAAAATAGCTGCCCATTTAACTCTAAATTAAGTTATAGTCACTATGCATCGGGATACAAAGTAATCATTGTAGTTATTTGAGTCAAGTTGATCTGGTAGTTTCAACTTGGATTTGGTTCTAGTTTTTATTTATTGTTGTTATTATTAGCCATGAGTTATTTTGTAAAAAAAAAGCAATCGTTTCTAAATTAAGAACTATATTAATTCATATTTTAAAACATGTATACATTATATTCTTTTGACATACAGTCCTAATTTAGAAATTTTAAAATTAAACTTAGCTTAGAGGATGAGGCATCCCTATCCCAACCTATAAATATATTATTTTCCCTCACTTTGAAGGGGGATACTTTCTCAATTAATACAAGTAAGAAAGTTTTTTGGATTGTTTTATAAGTTTGCGTTGAAGTGCTATCTCTTCCAATTTTTATGTGCCTTAATAAGAATCTCCATTACATTAATGCAATCTCAAATAATTTTTATGATGATTTGTTTCACCATTATTCATATTGAATAAATCGTTAGTTTGACTGGTCATTGGTTAATGATCATTATTATTACTAATTAGATTTAGGGATTTGTTATGTAGTCTAGTTTTAACCATATCTTTGATGATAATTATTGAGTGTATTGAAATTAATTCCTTTGGTGATTAACTATATTTTTATGTCAATTATGATAATAATAATTTACAATAGGTACTACTACACATTTGATTGGCTTAGGATATAAGAAGTTCGCTTGGAAGGGTTTATTCCTTATTTGAGTTATATATCCTATTTCTACCTTAACTTTCCCTCCTTTTTAATTTTATTTACCAAGTACACCTTAGGTTAAATACACCCATCCACCTCAAGTATATTTTGGCTCACATCATATCCAAACCATCCAAGGTAAATAGCCATTCCACTCATAATTATTCTATCACTTTAATATTTACAAAACCAATACCCATAACTCATGCCTTGGAATGAATATATTCATTGATTGTAAAACATTATAGGTTTCCTTGTAAAATTATCTTTGTGTGCATAAAACCCACATAAACAAATATGTCATCATATTCCTCATCATTAAGATATTATCTCTCTTACCCTTGTGAAAATAATGGTGTATGATAAACTAAGACCCACCATGCTTTCCAACCTTTTATATCTTCTAAATCATTGACATTATAATCAATATGATCCTCATCCTCCCCTTAGTCATCTATATTATATAGGTTTATAACTCAAGGTGGGCCCTTTTATTCATCCTTATGGGGGCATCTTCCTAACCTACACTTGATAATAATTGTTGGTGGAACATATTTTGGTATTTCATATTGTCTTCATATACTCTCATACTAAAACCATTCAATGTTGACACCAAATTTCCATTGGTACCATTTAATTTATATGATATGTCACATCTAGATAACATCTTAAACCTAGCATATGTGGCCTCATTGATAAACCATTAACCTATAGTGTGTCTAGGGATATGTGTGACTGACTTGTGGCTTACATACCTTTCATATTATCTTATTGCATTTATCTATGTTTCATAGTTTGTTTATCTTATGGAATAACCATGGCTAAGTAGAGTATACATAGGAGGTAGTGGTTACTCTTTATCATCATATTATGAATTTTTATCATAATAAATTATTGTGGAGGTTTTCCCCTCAAAGAATCTCAGTCATAGTTATCAATTATTCTACTATTTTGTCAATTATTGTTGTGGATATGATTATCCTACTCTTAATTTTGGTATATATTTCCTTATTTTGAAACATCCAAGTAATTTCATTACAAGTGGTATCAGAGCATTGATTTGGTGCAATTTAAGTGATATTATTTTTTTTGTATTTCATGTTACATAAATTTGAAGATCTTGAGGATCCAAAAAAAAAATAACTTGTGATTCAGAAAGAATTTAACCTTTGTCTTACCATAGTATTGTTTGAAGTCTTTTTTTGAAAAAAAAAGTTTTTTTCACAACCTTGTGAAAATTAGCATTCATTGGATTTATCTTAATAAGATCATAATAATGGTATAATCTATTTTTATACTTTTTTTGGTCCCAGAATCCTCCATCCTAAGGTTTGTGAAAATGGTCCTAACACTCGCAAACACGATAAAGATTAAAACACTCAAAAAAATCCTCGTAATCATAACATGGAGACTATAAATTTAGATATATTGGTTTCTAAGGTGGTTCAGCAAATGCATTCAAATATAAAAAGCATGGTGAGTAAGGACTATATTGATGTAGTGAAATGGGAAAAGGATTTTATGAAGGATAAGTAGTCAATTATGAGTGCCTAGTTGACCACTATTATGGCTTAAATTCTAAAAAATAATCTTCCACCACTCCAATTGAGTTATCCCACTCTCAATAATCACAACTCCATTATTAGTTCAAAACACATGCTACCAAAATTGGAAGTGCACAATTTTGATGGTAATTATCCACTCACTTGATTTAATCAAATAAAAAATTATTTGATGTACATCATACCCCATATGCACAAAGGTTGATCATGGCATATATTTATATGGAATCTAAGTAATTCATTTAATATAGGTGGTTTTGTGCTTAAAATAAAATGAATGTTGCTCATGTTACTTGGTCAGTGTTTACAAATGAGCTATAGATGCACTATCATAGCATCTCAGATTACTACTTTAGTTAGAAAATTTATGATAAATAGGTATTATTAAGGACAATATTCAATAATTATAGAATATATCCTTATATTATATGACATTAATGAGAAAATCATGACTAAATTATTCTTGGCAGAATCAAGGATAACATAAAACTTAAGGTTTTCATGTTTAATAAAGTGACTATTTTTTAAGCCACACCATTTGTGCACTAGGTAGAGGAAGAAGATTTGGTCAAAACAAGGGCTTCCACTCATGGCTGAAAATGTAAATTCACAACACCATCATTTTTGTAACCTAAAATAATAATGACTCAAAAAATTTAAGAGAGGTGTACCAAAGGTTTATTTTTTGGCTATGATAGAAAGTGGAGCAAAGGACATAAATTTTCCAAAAGAAAGTTGTTATACATTAAAGGATTCAATGAAGATGAATATGATGATGAGGCCTCAAGTGAGGGTATGAAAGATCCAAAGTAGGAATCATATATTCTTACCCTAATATCTCCTATAATTCCCTTTTAGGTGTAATTACTCATTGAAATATTAAGGTGATGGTATGCCTCAAGAAACAAAAGGTGATGATGTTGATTGACTTGAGAAGTGCACATAATTTCATCAATAATAATTGGGTTACTCATTTGAATGATTTTATGTATCCAACTCCAAAATTTTAGTTCATGATTGCAGATGGTGGCATAGTCAACTATTATAGAAAATGTCATAGTATTAAGATTTCCATGGGGGACTACCTACTTCATTCTGTTATGTTTATTATTCCCATGGGTGGGGATGACATTATTTTGGGATTACAATGATTCATAACTTAAGGCACAATAGATATGAATCTTTAGGAACTATTTATGTGCTTTAATTATAAAGGTAGGACTTTTGAACTATAGGGATTGTATTCATAGTATCCCCAATTGGTTAGTTCACATAAGATGATGGAGATTATTTAAAAATGAGTTGAAGGATTTTTAGCATGATTATTTCTATATAAGTTAAAATAAAATATGTGTCTACATATCTTAATTTACAAATGATCATTGATGACCACCCAAAAACATTTAAAAACATGAAAAAAGGCTTACCACCAATTAAATAACATTTTCATACCATAATAATGATTCTAAGTAGCACACCATCAAATAGAAGTTGATACAGGTATCCATATGCCCATAAAATGGAAATTAAAAATATAGTACATGAGATGTTACAAGCAAGTATTATTTGATATAACCAAAGTGAATATCCATCCCTAGTTATCATGGTGTGGAATACTGATGATACTTGGAAGATGTGACCTAACTACATATAACTCAATACACACACCATAAAGGATAAGTTCCCTATTCCAATAATTAATGATTTTCTAGATTATATGCATGGTGTTGTTTATTTCACCAAACTAGATCTTCATTATGGGTATCATCAAATTTAAATCAAATATGATGATATACATAAGATAGATTTTAGAACTCATGAAGGGCATTATGATTTTATCGTCATGCCTTTTGGACTCATAAATGCACCATATATATTTTAGATTTTGATGAATACTATTTTTAGGCCTTTTTAAGAAAATTATTGTTGGTGTTTTTTTATGACATCCTAATGTACAAAAAAACTTGGGAAGAACATTTTAATCATGTGAAATAGGTATTGTTAGTTTTGGAACAACATCAACTTTATGTGAAACCTTAAAAATGTGATTTTTCAGTTCACAAGGTGGAGCACTTTGGTCATATTATTTCACATGAAGGATTCAAATTCGACCCTAAGAATATCAAAGCTATGATGAAGTGGAAAGTGCAAAAGCCCTTAAATAACCTTCATGGATTTTAAGGGATAAAAGTTTACTATTATAGATTTTTTTTAAAAATAGGGTAGCATAGAAGTTCCACTCATATCTTTGTTGAATAAAGATTCCTTCCATTGGACTAAACTAGCTACCAAGGCATTTGAGAAGCTAAAAGAGGCTATGTACACCACTCTAATTTTTCCAATCCTTGATTTTTCCAAAATATATGTTTTTGAATGTGATGCATCAAGATATGGCATGGGGGAAATACTTATGCAATAAGGAATACCCATTGCATTTGAGAGTCATAAACTCAAGGGGGAAAAAACTCAAGCTAATATGTGAGAAAGAGATGGTAGATAGTCTTCCTAAAATAAATCAATGGAGATCTTATATTATAGGTAGACGCTTTCAAGTAATTATTGATCAAGATAGTCTAAAATACTTTTTGGAACATTGATTAACATTAGAAGAGCAAAAAAAATGGTTGACTAAAATGTTGGGATTTGACTTTGAAATAGTTTATAAGAAAGGAAAAGATAATGTGGTAGTAGATGCACTTTCAAGGAGGGATGAATCAGTGGAGGCTTTTTTATGTGCAATGAAAATTTGGCAAGCAAATTGGTTAGAAGAATCAAGATCATAATGGGAGAATGATAAGGATACATAGGATTTGATTCAAAATCTTCATCATGGCTAGTGTATTTCTACAAAAATGGGTGGAAAGGGAACACATTATGGTATAAGGATTTTGTCTTCAAACATAAAATCATTCATGAGCTTTAAGCATCTCCAATAGGGTGAAACTCAATATTTTTGAAGATATATCATTGAATTAATCAAGATTTTTTTTGGGAAGGATTCAAGGGAGATATACATACATTTTTGGTAGAATTCATGGTGTGTCAATAGAAAAAAAGAGAAAACGTTAAGACACAATGTCTTTTGGAGCCAGTATCCATCCCTAGCCACCAATGAGAGGAAGTTTCCATGGATTTCATTACAAGGTTGCCAAATTATAAAATTAAAAATGTCATCATGGTAGTTGTGGATATGCTCATTTTTTTCCTTATCATAATCATTTATATCTAGTATAGTAGTTTTTATTCCTCTTAATACAGTTCACAAGTTGAATGATAGTCTCAAAATCATTGAAAGTGTGTTATAGTAGTTTTTCATTTTTACTTTTAATTAAAATTATATTACTAAAAACTTAAGTAAAATCAAGGTTTATGATGAATATCTGGAGATTAGGAAATGGTTGTGCACTACTTGAATCCAATGATTGAGGGAGCTTCTTTTTGGTTGGGAAGAATAACCTACACACAAATAAACAACTTGGACAAAATGGATTAATAGATAAATTCCTGGGAAGTTTTGAACTTCCTCAAGTGGATGTTAACTCACTTATTTACACAATTAAGTAGATAAACAATAATTAAAATTACAATAGATAAAGATATGATAATAATAATGATTATGATTTAGTTTGCATTTATTCTATAAATGTAAGAAAAATATTTATCCTAATAAGTCATAACATAATTTACATCCTCTTGTATGACATCAATTTAGTCATAAATGTCTTCAAAAGAGGTAGAATAAACAATTACACAAAGTGCTAGCTCAAAGTCTATGTCACTCTGATCACCAAATAAGGGTTGTGATAATATAGGCAAATCAGTGATATTGATTATGTCATGTACAACACAAGATAGAGTCATCTACATAACAAATCCATATTTAAGATGATAAGAAATCAATAAGAATTAAAGATAGGGATCTAAGAGTATGGGCTCAAGTTTTGAAAATTAAACGTAGTGGATCGATGTTGATCCTATTAGGATCAGTGCTAATTTTGAATGAATCATTGTCGATTCTCTCTAAAACCGTATTTGATTAAAATAGAAACTAAATTATATAAGAGAGTTTGAAAAAGATATGCAAAGGTATATAGATGGAATTTTAAATACTAGATAAGTATATAAAATCAAAAATATTGATAGCAAATGAAATAAATAATATGATTACTTACCTTAGTCTAGTTGAAAATATAATAAAATATTTCTCATGAATGTAGGTAGTCCTCCAAGATCATGACAATGAATGCATATTGAATGTAGCATAATTTTTTGTAGAGTGACATTAAGAGCTTCCTTAATTCTCCAAGAATCTTAGCAACACTTTGAGGTTCTGATTTTTTTTGTCCCAAAGTTAAAGGTTGGCTAGGTATTGATGGATTCAATGTTGATCTAGAGAATTGGTGTTGATCATGAGATAATCAGCATCGATTCATCTAAATTAGTAGGTTTATTCCAACCATGGGTAAAATTACATTTTATCAGTGTGAAGTTATTGGGGAAAAGGTTATATGTGGTTAAAGTGGTTAAGATTTACATTCTCTAGGTTATTAATAGATTTAGATGGTTAAGGAGGGTGAACAAGTAATTGGTAAAAGTAAATTATCAGGTTATAGATGATAAATATAATAAACCTTAGGATAGGGGTATTTAGGTGATTAAATAAAAATAAGGACCTATGACACCTGACCAATCGTATATAGTATACAAAATTATAGTGTCTACATTTACCCTTTTTTGTGGAGTGGTATGAAATATATGTGTGAAACAAAAACCAAGAGAGGTCCAATGCCCCAGGTTTATGTGAGGAGGTATCCCCCCTCAAACTGAAAGTCGATGTGGGATAAGGAATGGGTGATGGGTTTTTAAAAAATGGAATAATGGATGAAATGAGGAGATAACAAATGAAATTTAATAATGCAGATGCATAACATGAAGCATATGTTTTGCACTAACAAGATGTAAGGTAATACAAGAAAATATGCCCTAAGGTAAATCCCATAATAAAATACCATAACTATGAATAGGTAGGCTTAAACAAAGGCAAAACAAGAGGGAAAATGATAGGATTTGGCTAACTAAATCATTTGATGTGTTATACAATATGTGAACTACCTATAAATACTTGTTCTCAAAAGAAAATACACTCTCAAGACCCACTAAGGGGAGAAACCTAAAAGATTGCATACCCTACATGGGTTGTTGAACCAACAATGGGTCTAAATCCACAAACTTGAAAATGGCATAGGGTAAATAATAGGGTAGGTGTGGTAAGGTACCATGATGAAGGTAAATCACAAGACTAGATGTATGTAAAATTACAAGTAGTGAAAAAATAGAAAATTGATGTCGATCCTAAATGAATCAACACTGATCTACCAAATTAGCACTTATCCAAAATAGATCGGTGTCGATCTGAAGTCAGGTATATAAGTAAATCTAACATGGAAAAGGGATCATTTGTTATTTGTGAAAAACTAAACAATGATTTGAGATATAAAATAATGATTAGATATGAGATAAAACGGAGGTTAGTGATAGTAAATTGAAGTAATGGAAATGATCATAAGATTGGGTAGGTTTCACTATTTTATTGATTTTTTTATTTTTTTTATTTTTTTATTTTTTTGGATTTTTGGATAGGTATTAGGACTAGGGTAGGATAACACCAAGGAATCAACATCGACTCCTATGAATTGATAATAATTCATTGGGAGTTGACATCATTTTACCTGAAATGGCACCAATCCATTGAGGATCGGCACCAATTCACATAAAAAAGTGAAATTCAAAATTAAAAGTCTAGGGTTTAGGCTAAGTTAAAGTTTTTAGGAGAATTTAGGCTTATAGGGGATTTTGGTTATATGCACAAACTCTAATACAAATGCATGATTGAATGCTACCACTACTAAAGTGATTATGGGACTAACTTAATGATGATGACTAGGCACATTTGGAGGCCATCAATCTAGGATTACATTACTACAAATGCATTCATCAAGATACAAGCTTGTTGATTGCCCTATTGGAGCACTGGGATATTACTATTGGGGCATTCTAGCTTCCTACCAGAGAGATGACCATTATCAATGAGAATATCTATAATATTTTATGACTTTTGATGTAAGGAGCAGCTATAATTCCTATGGATGAGCAGGGATGTGGAGCAGCATTGACATGCCTATATGGTGGAGATGTTGTAAACATCACATTTGTTATTGGTGGATTTGTTTTTGAGCCTCTATATGAGGTTGATACAGTGGGGAGAGGTGTATGTATCATGATGTTGGTGGTGGTTTCCTATTATACACTCCTAAACTCAAGAGGAGGCAAGTTTTTATGAAGCTTGATAGGTGTAGTTGTTGACATGTTGGAGCATAAGATAGTGTTTACTTGAGCATCCACCTTACTAACATAGGTCTATAAGGAGTTTTGGGGTTGGATGACCTAGAGGAGATATTTCTTGGATGTGATCATAGTATTATAGTGTTGGTCATATGAGCACATCAGGGTGGTATGACCCATTGGTACCCCATGGATATAGTGGTACGAGAGTGAGTACAACATGGCCTTCTTATGATGGAAGGTAGGTCTAGATTGAAAATTCATAGATGGCATTATGTGGGACATTGAGTACTACCAAGGGGTTCTTGAGGGGTTGAGAGATGGAGATATCATCTGGATACCCTATCTCATATTTGTTGCATTGCTTGGGGTGGAAGAAGATATTTCAAGCATCTAGAGAGAGATGTGGATGGCAAGGAGGAGGATGGAGTATGTAGAGTACCTCTACTTTGGTTAAGTGCATTGATAGTTTGAATTGATATATGACATTTCATAGAACCCATATGTATATAGGCAAGATGATATAAAGCAAGAGCTCTTAGGGTCAAACATTGTAGATGTCTTGGTGGAGGAGGAGGAGGTAGTGGGATTAGATGTGGAGGATGCAGCATGCACTCCAAAATTTGTAGCTTGGTGGCTAGGATAGTGGGAAATGATGTAGGAGAGGGTGGTGCATCCATGCCAAGAGGGGGTTGATGAGGAGATGGAGGAGCTTGAGGAGGATGGAGGATGAGAGGGGGAGAGGGGAAATGATGGAGAGGAGGAGGAGATAGAGGAGGATTTGATTGACATTAAAGAGATTATTATAGAGAGGGATACACTGAGGTCTTAGCATATCACCTTATAAGGACAAGTGGTCATAATATAGGGGTCACTTTCCACACTGCATATTAAGTAGGACACCTTGCAGATTAGATTGGATACCTTGTGGGAGGAGTTTAACTCATTATAGCTTAACCATGGCCTAGTAGTGGAGGATTATGATCTATACCAAGTGGAGAGAGAAAGCTTGAGGAGGGGGAAGGATATTTAGTATAAATAGTTGTAGGGGCGGTTGGACTTAGCACAAGATACGCATGCATAATTAGCATTGATAGATACATGGAGCTAGTAGTGGAGATGCACTGTTATGAGAAAATCATACTAGATCTAAATTCATTTATTCCTTGCTATGTTTCCCATCTAGCCACATAGGTTAGGTCTTTAGGTGCACTCATATAGGGTCAGTGAACATGGGGAGTGTATCCCATGGGAGGGATTAGAGGAGAGATAGGGATAGAGGAGGAGATGGAGGAGGGATGGAAGTGAATATGGTGGTGGAGCCCTGAGTAGGATACATTTTACATATTATACCATTTATTATTGTATTTATATTCATTGGACTAGCCAGAGAGCCACAAACATGTAAATAGATACTTATGCTGTATACTTTGATCATTTGATTCATGATTATGAGTTTATGATTTTCATATGGATTTTGTTTATGGATTATGTTTATCATGGATGTTTTGCATTTAGATTATGGATTTATGTTATTAAATGATGTGATTTATTATGGTTTTTACATGTGATGGATTTATATTTAGAATTTTTATGGATTATGGGTATTATTGATGTAATTTGGATCATGGATTTTTATGTGATGTGATTATATTATTTTATCATGGATTTAAATGTTATAAAATATTTATGGATCATGATTATATTATGGTGGATGTGATTTTGAAGTATGGATTTATGTAATGTTAAAATGTTCATGATTAAATTAATATGAATGTGACTTTGATTGTGTGGCTATGGATTTAATAATTATGAGTTTCATTATATTATGGTTTATGCAATTTTATTAAAAAATGTTTATGGATTATGGACGTACATTAGATTATTAATTTATGGATTATAGATTTTATGTAATGTGATTATGGATTTAATAATTATGGAATGTTAAAATTCTTATAAATTATGATTATGTTTTAGATTTAAGGTAAAAATAGGTTTTGAAGGGGCCCCGAAACCCTATACATCAGAAGAGAGATAAACCTTAAGCACAACCAGAATACAAAATAGCTTGGAACCTGCTTAAACAAGACCAGATTACCCAGGAATCTAAAAACAGCAGACAAGAGCTGGACATACAATTAATATTTTTTTTTACAAGACCGAAGTTTCATATCTAGAGGGGGGACCAAAGGCTTAGACTTCTTCCTCTTAACTACTGTCCAACCATCCTCTACCTTAGCTGCCTCAGCAACCCAGTCCTCAGAAGGCCATGATCCATGAGGTCCAGGGGGCGACGACACCTCAGCAAAATCCTTATGAGAACTAGCCAACTTCTGACTCCTAGGGGAATCCTTCAAAATAGGTGGAGGAACCACCACCTCCTCAGTAATCGGTTCAGAGAGATCACATAATCCAATCTCCGTAGTACCTTCAATAGGATCTGTCTCCAGCGGAGTCTCTAGATCCGTTGATTCAGAATTGATACTCTTTTCATTCTCGTTCTCTGAATCAGTCGAATCTTCCTCGGGTTGTTTAGCAAAATAGTGTTCATGATCAGCTTTAGACCACCAAGAAGGTGAACTTCTAGATTTAAATTTCCCTGCTATACACTGGGCTGCAATGTGCCCCGTCTGGTGACACTTTCTGCATCGAAAAGGTAAACCTTCAAAATCTAACATTTACGTCCAAGAATGCCTAGGGGAGTCCAGACAAATCACCTCAAGAAGGCCCTTAGAAATATCCACCTCAACCATAAGGTGAGCACAAGTCAAGCGGTAAAACCTCTTAGTTTCATCATCTTCAAATAAAAACTCCCTTATAGCACTTTCGATGGTTTTAAACACCGATTCATGCCATAGATGTATTGGTAGATTAGGGAGCCGAACCCAGACAGGGATCTTATTGAAGGTTTCCGTGAGAGGATTGAAATCCATATGCCACCGTTTAGCCATAAATTATGATTATGTTATTATAGATGTGATTGTGATTATTGGATTGGATTAGATTGGATTATGGATTATGAAAAAAAAGTTTATGGATTAATGATTATTATGGATGTGACATATAAATTATAAATTTCATGTTTATAGATTTAGGATATTTGTTGATATATGTGGAAAATATTTAATTAATTATCACAAATTTAATTTATAAAGGGTTTTATTGCTCGTTATTAGCTCATACCATGACCCAAGAAAAGTGCTTGAAAGGAATGCATGTGCATCCTTAACCAACTACTAATAACTATCAACTTTACATCAACTAAGTTTAGGATCTTATTGATTTGAGATGGAAAATTATAAGGATTTGTTTTAGGATTTGATAGAAAGTGGATTTATAAGAAGAAGATGTTTTCATATTGCATACCCAAACTAAGGTCAACCCTAGAATCCTTTTGTGACAATCCATGTAAACTAATCAATGTGGGATGTCTACTAAATTAAAGAAAGTTGATCAATGTGGGAAGATTTCTTGGGATGTTTTATGCATGATAGCCATCCTTTTAGGGAGTGGTCTATATTATGAGATATGCTTTTCAAATAAACTATCCTTTAAGGGATCAATTTGTGCTTTCTTGATATATATTTATTTTGTAGATTTCATAGATGTCCTTTAAAAGATCAGCCTATTATTTTGCTTTTTTTTGTAGATGTTTTTATTTGCTTTTATCCCAATGTTTATTTCTTTATGGATTGGCCTTAGGTATCCTAGGATAATTTCCCAAATTTTTTCTACACAAGATAATATGCTTATTCTCAAAATGACTTAGTGATAAGGAGGGATTTTAGGGAATAATGATTTAGAGCTCCATCTCATGATAGGTGAATCTTATCCAGCTAGAGCATGTTCTAAATAGATCCAGGGTATTCATATTCAAGGTTAAAAATGGACAATGCTACCAAATAACCACAAGTCTCTACATATCATTATTTGGTATAAGAATAATAGGGATATGGTTTTGTCAAATGAAACCAAAAGAAATGAAAATAGTAGACAAAAGTGATCAAGACTTATTAACAGTATAAAATACATAAATGCAATACATTAAGAGGTTCTTGTTCTAATTTTCCATCAAGATAGGCCAAGCAATATGCCCCAAATCCATACTTATGGGTGATAATATATGGTATGAGCCAATTCGAAGCAAATTTTCCCTTGTTGCTTTTTTCCATATTAATGACATGTTGATTTTATTTTAAGACAAGGTAGACAATATTAAATTCACATTATTTTATATGCTTATTATAGGAGCACTTTATTTTTTTCTGATATACATGGAGATGGTCAAGGGTAGTTGATCGACACTCATCCAAGAGTTTAAGTTAGGTTAATCATTCATGACAGAAGTAATCCTCAAGAATGATATCTTTAAGGGAGATGCAAAGGGAAAGAATCTGAACCTCTAGAGGAAGTATAGCTTTAATACCATAGATTAGGGAGAAAATAATATCTCTCATGTGGGTTAAATACTAGTTTGATAAGCCCATAATGCAAAGAGAACAAGAAAATGCCAGTTTTTTCCTACTTCATTAACGACTTTAGTTAAGATTTTGACAAGAGTTTTATTGGATGCCTTAGCCTATCCGTTAGCTTGAGGATAGTAAGGAGAGGATAATCTTATCTTAATTCTAAAATAATAATAGATCTCTTGAACCTTTATTTTAAAATACTTTCCATTATCTATGATGATCTTATGAGGAACACCAAAGTAACAAATAAAATGTTGAATAATGAATTCAAAAAATTTATCTACTTTGGTTGAGATAAGGGGATAGCCTCCACCAAATTAGTAAAATACTCAATGGTAATAATGATAAATATGTGACACTGGGAATATTTAGGATTGATCTAAACTATAAGATCGATCCCCACTAGGAAAAGGCCAAAAGTCTTATGCTACCTATAACTCTTATCTAGGGACATCGGATAGGTTGGTGTGCTACTGACACTTTACATATTTTTCAATGTATTCATAATAATATTGATTTAAATTAGGCAAATAATAACTCAATCATAAGATTCTCTTAGTGATGGTGTATCCACTAAAATGTCCACTACACGACTCATCATGAGCCTCTTTGATAGCAAGGGTAGGTTCATGGTTTTGTAGATAACAAATAAGGATACCATTAAAACCACACTTATAAACAACACCCTCTATTATGAAAAAATGCATGAAACAATACTAGAAAGCTCATTTTCCATTTCTAAATAGATATAGAGGAATAACCCCCCTTGATAGTTAATCAAATATCTATGTGTACCAGAGATCTAATGGATTTTCCTCCACACTGTGGATAGAAGGAAGGTCAGTTTTGGTAAAGGAAGTTTGATTAATCATTTAGATGAGGATAAATAACTTAAATTCTTGAGATGATGATGGGATAAATGAGGCCAAATAAGCCATGGTATCTACAAACTTGTTAGTTGATCAATGAGTGGCTTGGATATCATAATGCTCGAAAGTGGCTAGTAACTAATCAACCAAGGTATTATACTTCTAAAGGGTATCATTATTATATTAATATATTCCCTTAATCTGATTAACCATAAGTTGGGAATCACCATAGATATTAAGTGATTTAATACCCAAGGCTAAATTAGTTTGGAGACCTATGATTAAAGCTTCATATTCTACCATATTATTAGTGCAGTCAAAATCAAGTTTAAAGGATAGAGGTATAAGTGTCCCCCCAATAGGTATTAGGATAATTTTATCTCCCCTACCATGCTCACATTTGTATCTATAAAAGAATAAATATTTGTTTGGGACTTGAAGGCTATGGATTCATCTGGGAATTCATAGTTAACTGATTAATTATCAATAAGAGGTACCTTAGTGAGCCGATTAGTAATGATTTAACCTTTAGCTAATTTTTTATGGATAAATGTGAGATCAAATTCAACCAAAAGCATGAGCCATTTGGACATTTTCTAATTTTGATAAGACTTTGAATGCATAAATTTTAGGGAATCAATGTTTGTGACTACATAGGTCTTGTGATTGAGGAGATAATGTCAAAGCTTAGAAGTTATAAAGACCAGAGCCAGGCATAACTCATCTATGTGAAAATAGCATGTCTTGTATTCAATAAGTTTGTGACTGATATAGTAAACTGCTTGCTCTTTATGTTGATCATCATGATGGGAAAGCATGGCTCCAAGGGCATGGTCCATAGGGAACTATATAATAAAAAGGGGTGTCCTTCCTTTGGGGGAGTGAGAACTGGTGGTGAAAGAAGGTAGATCTTAAGATCATTGAAGACCTCCTAACAACTAGAGTCCCAATTAAAATGGATATCTTTCCTTAGGAGGTGATGGAATGGTTGACATCGATCGGATAGATGAGAGATAAAATTATGGATAGACTATAATTTACCTTTTAAAATACAAATCTACTTAAGATTAGATGGGGGAGGCATTTCTAAATTGTCTTTGATCTTAACAGGGTTGACTTCTATCCCTTGAATGGAGATAATAAAGCATAGAAGCTTACCTATCAATACTATAAAAATTCATTTCTTAGAATTTAGACCGACATAAAATTGGATTAAGCAATCAAAGATTACCTTTAAAACTGAGAGATGGTCTTTCGTAATTTTGATTTATCGAGGAGATCATCCACATAATCCTCAACAATTTTATGGATTATATCATGGAAGATATAAGTTGTGGCTCTTTGATAGGTGGCTCTTGCATTCTTTAGGATGAAAGGCATAACTTGATAGTAGAAGGTACCATAGGGAGTAATAAATTAAGTTTTATGTTGGTCTTTTGGTGTGATAAGGATCTAATTATATCCATAGAAATAATCTATAAGTGACAACATTTCATGCCCCGCTGTTAAATCTACTAATTGGTCAATATTAGGGAGAGTGAAATCATATTTATGACAAGTGAGATTAAGGTCACAAAATTTATTACAAAGGTATAGTCCCTTGTAATATTTATGACAAGGATCATATTAGATACCCATTAAGGATCATCAATAAGCTAGATAAATTTAATAGATAAGAGACATTGTAACTCTTCCTTGACTAAAAGCACAATATGACAGTACATTTTTGGAGATTTTTATTTATAAGTTTAGAATCATGGAATGTGATAATGTTATGGATGACAATATTAGGATTGATACCAAGCATGTCATTATAGGACCAAATGAATGACTCACTATGATCTGTTAGAAACATAGTGAAATCCTAGTACTCCTAGGGATCTAAGGATTTGTTGACCTTAACTATTCATAGAGTCTCATGAGATCCTATGTTAATGTCAATGGTAGCCTCATTTAATAGACTAGAGGTTTTAGATGGAAGTCATTTACATAGATGGGAGTTCTTTATGCTTAAATGAATTAAGATCAACTCATTGTCTTGGCATTGAAGAGTAGGGATGGTGGGAAAATCCTTCCCTATCATGTTTGGGTAGGATAGAGGAATGGTTTTGACCTCCCCATCATGATGATAGATAAGAGGTTTTATAGTAATGACATTGATTAAAAAAAGTTTGGGGGAATGGATACAATGTCGTCTATCAAAGAAGAGGTGTTGGATGGTGAGGATGACATGTCCTCTTCAAGGATAGGAAGGAGAGTAACCTCTAAGGTAGTTTTGGGATTTTTATTAAAAATGAGGTTGTGATTTTCATGAGGTTTCCTAAAATCTCCTAATGTTACCTCGTGTGGACCTTGTTCATAGCATCCTATGCCAAACCCTTCCAAACACACCATTGTAGGTATGTCTTTGCAAAGTGGGGTTTATTGAGGAATGAAAAGCTTGAGGTATATGTTTTATCATAGATTTAGTTAGAAAGGCCTGAAGAAGGCTAATTGATTCCCCCATAGATCAAATGGGTATATAGGAAAGGTAGACCGAAGGGAATAATTTCTCTTGAATTTGGATAATAAGCGTGTTGTGTATCTAGATGCCCATATTCATGGGGAGTAAGGAGAGTATTGAGTGTCAATAAATGATACTCTCTATAATTGATAGCTACTAAAATGTGGAATCAATATACTCCTTGTTGATCCTTGATGCAGGGATTGTCATACTATAGGATGCCTCATTAGATGATGATGGGGTAGTGATTGGTAATGGAATTAAAATATTGTTTGGTCAAAATGTGAGGTTGTAAGTTTTGAATGGATGAGGTTCAGCAAAAATATTATGGATTTTACCTTCGTGTTTAAATTTAATACATCAATACAAGGTAGAGGGGATGTAGGACATAGTGTGTATCTAGGGACATCATAACATAATGTTGTATTGAAACTCCCCTTCTATTATGTAAAATAATTTGTGGAGAACATATACACCTACTTGAATTTGAAGGACTACCATTCCTAATGTAGGGGTGATGGTATCATTTAATGCTCATAAAATGGTGGGGGATTGGGTTGTAATTGTTTGAAGTAACTTTAGTTGTTTAAATTCATAAGAGAAGATGATATTTATACTGGCACTATTATCAATCATTACTCATTTGATCTAAGTTTGATCAATTTGGGCAGTGATAAATAGCACATGATCTTGGTCATTAGACTATAAGGGTGGTATTTTCAAATCATGGAATGTTATGGATAAAAACTTTTGAATTGATGTGATAAAATATGATAAAGGTTGGGGTTCATCATCTTATATCTTAGTGGTCTATAAGGCTTTTACCATAGCCTTGTGATGCTGTGGATAATTTTAGATAAGTTTATATAGAGACATCTTGATTGAGACATGATGAAGATACTTTATAATAGATATCTATATGAGCTCTGAAGCATTATTATTTTTATCTTTCCCTAAAATAACAATATTAGGTTTTAGAGTGGGAATTGTAGGACTATTTTTGGTATGAACTGGTCCTTTATCAATAGTCACTTTGGGTTTTTCATTATTATGGGTCTTATGACCCTGGTCTTGGGATCGTGTAGCTATGTGAACTATGTCTATCTAAAATAAAGGTAGATTTTTTGTGTTTTCATACTCATCCACATATATGGGGTTTAGAATGGGTTGATATTAAGCTATATCATAGGTTTTATCTCCTTTTATAGCTCATTTTGATACTATTGGTAGTATGTTACTTCTTAAGGTGGATGTTACCCTAGTATTTTGACTGTGGGGATGGTCATGATCTAACTGTTCCAATAGAAGATCATCTTCTTTTAATAATTTTTGGACCACAACCTTTAGTGCATTACAAATTTCTACGTCATGACTTGCTATTTGATGATACATGTATTTCTTGTTTTATTGATACCACACTAGTTTTTGAATATGAGGGTCACTAGGTTTTATGGGTGATAAATTGATAAGGGCATTCTGTAAAAGCTAATCAAGGAACTTAGAATAAGACCCCTTCAATACGTCTTGACTAGGTTTTGTAATCCTCTAAGGCATTAGTAGGGAAGAGGTATTTCACTTTGAACATTGACCTTTCAAACTGGTTGTTTGAACATTCCCTATAGTAGGTACTTTGTGTTTATCCCTTACACATAAACCTTGTAGATAGTATGGGTTTAAAATATTATGTATTGGCATTATCATGGTGGGAAGATATCTTTGTTATGATGATCTTTAGTACAGGATTATATAATGGTAGCTTTTATTCTTGCAAAAGGATGGGGTCTTAATATAGAGATTTTTGTTTGAATACATGGTAGTGGCACCTTCCCTTTTTGAATCTAATTAGGGGTAGTGGGGATACCCTCTTCAGGGAGTTCAATCCTAATAGGAGGATGTTGTAATGATTTTCCTCATGAGGCCCTAAGGTTTTTGTTTTTGGTATCTATAAATTTTCCCTTGACTTTGCTAAGATTTAGCTCCTCCAAAGTAAGGGGAGGAACTATTCTTGAGTTGGTTTGAGGTAATGTGATAGTTTCCTCAGGAAGTAGTAAGCTAGAGGGGATGGGTGTGCTAGATGCAAATATTATGATAACATAAGGAATGGTATGTGTATATTTCAAAATGTTGAAGCAAGATTTTTATTCAATATTATTTTCCTCTTTTATTTATAATTGATCATCTTGAATGTTTTTAGATACTATTTCCTCAAATGGATCCTAAATAATGAGATCTAAAAAACTTGAATGCATTTCTAGGATGAATTCACTTAATTTAGATGATTTAGAGGTGTCTCTTTTAAGAAGATTAGGGATAGAATTTCTATCAACTTTTTTAGGCAAAATTTGATCATGGATCATGTTGATTACATGAGTTTTGTGATATGAGGTGAATCCCAAATTAGCCTACATGGAATTAGATGTGGAAGTGTGATTAGGGAATGACTGTCTAAATATGTCTATAGAATTATTAGAGGGAATCTTGGGGTTATCTATTTTTAACTCCCCTTTATCAATAAGGTTTTATACCAGACCCTTGAAATAGAGACACCTATTAATGTCATGACTTATTACATGATGGAAATTGCAAAAGTCATTTTCCTTAAACTAGTTAGGCTTAGGGTGAGAATCATTGAGTGGTCTCACTAGAGGTAGTTTGATAAGAGATGCCTTTAAGAGATTATCTAAGATAGATGCATAAGATTATCATAAAGGTGTATACTACCATGGATGTAAATGTGTCAATGGTTTTTGAGGTTGTGCCTGAGAGGTAGAGGGCTTAGACTGGCCTTTTATTTTTAGTGGCACTGATTTTATAACTATGACATTAGTAACTCCTTTGGTTTTATTATTGTTTCTAGTCCCTTTAGAGGGATTAGGTTTGATTTTTTTAATATGTAATTTAACTTTCACTTCTTTTAAGGATCTAATTTCTAATTTGTGGGCCATCAAAAAGGCTTCATCAAAGGTTTTGAAGGATTGCACCTATAATGTTGATGAGATATGTTTAGCACATGATCTCATGAATAATTAAATTATTTTGGGTTATGGAATGTAAAATGTGAGTTATTTTATGAAACTCCTCCATCTATCCACAAAATTAGTGATAGATTCATCATCAAACTACTAGATAGCACAGAGGTTGGTGATAGTTAATTTTCTTATGATGTTGATAAAAAAATGCTCTAAGAATATTTGGGCTAGTTTCCCAAAAGAGAATAGGGAATGTTGAGGAATTAATCTATACCAATCTAAGTCAAGTCTAACTAGTAACATGGGAAAGGCCCTAAGAATAAGTTCATCATTGTGAGCTATAAGGTATATAACATGTTTGAATGCTTGAAAGTGCTACAGAGGATCCTCCTTATTTTAAAACTTCATAAATTTCAAAAGTTCCTAGTGCAAATGGTAAGGTATAATGGGGAAAATTGGGTTAATATATTCTTTACAGATTTTCTCATAAGTGAGCATATTTTTTTACCTAGAGGTAGAGGCTTCCAAATTGGCCATTTTATTTATAAGTATGCTCATAAGGTCTAATTGGGTATTGTATTAAGGGATATCTCCCAAAGCTTTCTATTGTGAGAGTTGATAAGTTTAAATCTAAGTGAAAAAAGGTAGGGATAAGGGATAGCCAATTGAGGTGGTCATGATTGGTTTAGATGCCACCACATACTATGGGGCTTGTAAGCAGATATAAGTAGACCCAAGAGCTTGCATGATTGTTATGTATTGGGTAGTTAAGGGGGTATATATTTGAGATAATTGACTCACAAGGGATTATTACAAAGGCTGAGTTTGGGTATTTAAAGGTATGCTAGTTCAGATGGGTGGAAGGGTTGTTGGGATTGAGATAACTAGGTTTTAAAGCATTGTGGTAATAGGCAGAGTAGACGTAGGTTAAGGCATAGTGACATTATAAGCTTGGTTACTAGTTGGGGATGGAACACTCAATGTTACTAGAGGTAGACTGCCTAAAGTTTTCATAGTGTTAGTATCAGAACTTATTGGGGGAGGATTGTTATGGGAAGACACCATAGCAATGGTAAACCTTACACCTTCCTCTAAAGGCATGCCATAAGGATACCTATAAAAATGCATATGGGGGGAAAGTGGGATGAATATAGCTCGGGAGATAAGGTAATGATTAAGTGTGATTGGATTACTATACAATATAGTAGTAAATTTAAGATCACCTTGAGTATAATATTGGGAAATACCTTCCCCTATGAACTCAGGGGAAGTAGGAGGACTACGATAATTCTCAATGGATGAGGATGAAGTTGGGGGTTCGATCTTCTTTAATGACTATTATTGCATCAAAACCATGTAGTGATAAAGTAAAAATCAAGAAATAAAAGCAAAAAGAATACAAAATTCCTTTTGATTATCTCATATTTAGTGGAAAAATAAAGGCACACATGCTAAAGACGTACTTAAAAAGATTTTACTTTTTAATTTTAAAGTTTGATAAAAGAAAAAGAAAAGGTTATAGAAGGTCCTAATAAATGATAATCTAGACATGGTTTCATGTTTTTTTATGCTCAAAAAGATCTTTGTACTAGAATCGATACTTGGATTGTTATTAGGGCCTACCCCCTCAATTCACACACTATAGCATAAGGGTATCAGGTGCTTAGCCAATATATATCTAATAACCAAGGTTTATAATTAGTTAGTGTACTAAGTTGGTTCTTTCCTTAGTGGTGAAACCCAAGTAGGATAGTCAGAATAAAGGTTAATGCTAGGTGATGAAATCCCAGTTATCTCCCTTATGTCAATGTTTAATGAGTTTATTATGCAAGTGGTATGTTATGTGTGTGTAATAAGTGATGGTTATAATAAATTTAACTCATCTAGATTATTCTATATGAATTACCTAAGCAATCAAAAATGGATGTAGTACTTTTTAACCTTTAGAAAGGAAATAAGAAATGATTTTGGTTTTTATTTTGAATGAAGATAATAATCAAGAGAAAAGTAGAGAAAGATGGATAAATTCATAATGAATTTTAATAAGAAAAATGAGACCTCAGGGGTCCCATCGGGCATGCTAGAATGTTATAGTAGTTTTCCATTTTTAATTTTAATTAAATTAACTTAATAAAAAACTTAAGGAAAATTAGGGTTTATGATGAATACCTAGAGATTAGGAAATGGTTGTGTACTACTTGAATCCATCAAATGAAGGAGCTTATTTTTGGCTAGGAAGAATAAATTGCACACAAATAAACAACTTGGACAAAATGGATTAATAGATAAATAGGTGAGTTACCTAGTTAGAAACCAATCCCAAGAAGTTATGAACTTATTGAAGTGGATGCCAGCTCACTTTTGTACACAATTAAGTGGATAAACAACAATTTAAATTACAATAGATAAAGATATGATAACAGTAATGATTATGATTTAGTTTTTATTTAAGCTATCAGTGTAAGCAATATATTCATCCCAATAAGCCATAGTAGCATTTACATCCTCTTGTATGACATCATATTGGTTAGTAGTGGCCTCAAAAGAGGAAGAATAAATAATTACGCAAAGTGCTAGCTTGAAGGCTATGTCACTCTGATCAATGAACATGCATTGGGATACTATATGTAGATTAGTGATATTGATTACATCAGTACAACACTGGATGAATTCATCTACATAACAAAGCCATATTTAAGAGGATAGGAAATTAGTATTAATTAAAGACATGGATCTAATATTAAGGGCTCAAGTTCTAAAAATTAAACATAGTGGATCAATGCTGATCTTATTAGGATTGGTGTTGATTAAAAATGAATCAGCATCTATTCTCTTTAAAATTGTACTTAATTAAGATAGAGATTGAATTGGATGATAGAGGCTAATAAAGAGATGCAGAGGGATATAGATATAATTTTAAAGACTAGATAAGTAGATAAAATAAAAAAGACTGATAGAAAATAAAAAAATAAAATGATTACTTACCTTGGGCCTAGTTGCAAATAAAATAAAATCTTCTTCAAGAATGTGGGCAGTCCTTTGGGCTCATGAAAATGAATGCAGATTGAATGTAGTAGAATTTTGGTAGAGTGACATTGAGGTATTCCTTAATTATCCAAGAATCTTAGTATCACTTTGATGTTCAAATTTTTTGGTCCCAAAGACAAAGGTTGGTTGGGTATTTATGGATGGGCATCGATCCAAAGAATCAGTGTCGATCACAAGATAATCAACATCGATTCACCCAAATCGGTAGGTTTGTTCCAACTCTGAGTAAAATTAGTTTTTTTCGTCTTAAAGTTGTTGGGAACAAGGTTATATGTGGGTAAAGTAGTTAAGAGGTAGATTCTCTAGGTTATTAATAGATTTAGGTGGTTAAGGAGGGTGGAAAGGTAATTGGTAAAAGTAAATTACTAGTTTATAGACAATAAATATATTAAACCTTAAGATAGGGGTATTTAGGAGATTTAAAAATAAGGACCTATAACACCTAAATAATTGTATATAGTATATGAAATTATAGTGTCTAAAAAGTGATCATTATCCTATCTTCATCGATAACTTTTTGATTGATTTATTTGCATGTTTGGTTACTCAGTTGGTTCATAAATAATCTTATCATCCTCGATATGATGAGAAAATATATTTTTTCAATAAATTCCTAGAATTTTATCTTCATTGTTTTGAATAAAATTAAAATGGATGTTGGGTCTATTGGTTGTCATTATCAAAATGGTGGTACAACACTTTCTTTCATACCTCTTCTAAAATTTATCCCTTTGTGGAAGTTTATAGTTATGATCCCCCATCCATAACTTAATATTTCAAGTTTTAACCCAAGGTTTAATTTATTAAGGAACACATTCAACATCAATAGGATCTACTAGTTATTTTAAGGGAGAATTTAGCAATGGCACATAATAGAATGAAGCAACAAGTTGATCAACATCATAGTGAGAGGCATTTTGATATTGGTGATTAGTTATTTGTGCACTTATATCCATATAAGTATATTTATTTGAAGTAACAAAAAATGATAAAAAAAAATTCTCTGAAGCATTATGGCCTTTATCAAGTCCTGTAAAAATTTGGTAATGTGGTATACATGTTAAAACTACACCACTCTACTCACATACATCATATATTTCATGTGTATTTCATAAATAAGGTCATAATAATTCATATTCATTTTTGAACCTAAGGATATCCTTCACACATGCACAAAAAGGCTACACATAAGAAATTTTGAGTATTTGATCAAGTGGAAGAGTCTGAATCATGAACATGAAACATGGGAGGATGAAGCTTTCTTGTAACAACATCCAAAGTTAAGTCAACATTGAGGTCAACATTTTTTTTAATGGGAGTGTCATGTTATACCCTTAACCTATAGTGCATCAAGGGGCATGTGTGGATAACTTGTGGCTTACATACTTTCATATTATCTTATCACATTTCTCTATGTTATTAGTTCGGTCCATATATGGAATAACCATGGATAAATAAAGTATATTTATAAGGTATTGTTTGATATTTTATAATCATTTTGTGAATTCTAATATTATTTCATTATTTTGGAGGTTTTCCCTCGAAGCAACTCAATCATAATTATCAAGTATTCTACTCTTTTGTCAATTATTGTTGTGAATCTGGTTATTCTACTCTTAATTATGATATATATTTCCTTAATGTAAAATATCCAATTAATTTCATTACACTCATTGTCTCTTGGGTATTTTTTTTACTTATTTGGATCTAAGATATATAAAATAGTGTATAACTATACACTAATTAGTATATGTAAAATATGGGAAAAAAATCAATTAATCAAAATGGAAATGGATAAATAGATATTGCATTGTTTCAATTTAGAATTGAAAAATAAAGAGGGGGTGACATACTTAGCCAATTTTATTGTTCATTACTCATAGAAGGTGTATTTATACTTGTAAATGCTTTGTAATGTCTTTTTATGTACTCAAACCTAAAATATAGGTTTAAGGCCTCTCTAGACATTGTTGATAGAGTTTGAATCCTATAGTAGCCAACGTTATCCAAAGTTTACTAACAATGTCCCTATGTATTGGTTCAATTACTAATTCTTGAGATTAGTATGATTATACCTAATAATTATTTATGTGTGCACACACCTTTGGTCCTATGCAATAATGTATGTTTTCCTTCTCTTTCATCCAAATCCTAATTAGACACTTTTGATCACAAGATGCCCTTTATAAAAGTGTCTAGTATTTTGGGTTTTACAACCCCAACCACTTCTTGTTGAATGGCTAAGAATTTTCTACATTTAATTACTCCAAATAGGAATCAAACCACATGTAGTTACTCCACTTATGTGTGTGTACACATAATTATGAGTAATTTAGAACGTAATGCAATGTTTTGATCTTTGACACTTGGAAATATGCAATGTTGACTTTTGTGCATTCAAAATTGGTTAGAAAGACTAATATAAGGATCCCCTTCAAGTTTTTAAAGATGTATATTCCTTTTCTACAATGTATCAAGATATTTATAAATTACTCCTTGAGTTTCAAGTGATTTACAAGTAGTGACCCTATAAGTATAAAATTAGGAATGACTTGTATATATAGTTGATTATTCATTGTTTTTTTCTATGACCAACCCATGAATCATGTCTAGTATGGATAATTTCAAATTTGAATTTTTTTTACTGAGTATGTTTCAAATATGCCTTCAAAGGCAAACCCTTGTCATGATTGTCATTGTCTATGCATTAGTAGTAGTGTCTTGTAAGTATAAATTAGTGATCTGAGAAATCAAAAACATATATCTAGGATTCTAGAATGTCCCTGTATAGACTAAGTTGATCCTAAATAGGTTTATGTGTATAATATATTTGGCCAAGATAGTATACTAGTAGATGGATAGAGGGAATGTGTGATCAAGATTAAAATGTATGTAAAGTATATAAGTATGTCATAGTATATCAAATTTGATGTTTCCAAAGTGTCTAATACCAAATTTGGGTGTATAAAGATACCCCAATTTAATATAGTACTAAAAATGCTAAATTAAAACGAGAAAAAAATGTACCTATGATAACCATGCTTGGCATTGACAATGACCAAAATGTACCAAGAACAAATGTATAGATTAATGTCTTCTCATGATAATAACTATAAAATAATTTGAATCATTGAATCAATTAAAATTGAAAAGTTAAGGAATGAATACACCTAATGGTATGAGAACCAAGCTTCCACTTTTTGAATTTGTTTGGATAATATTATGGGGTGATCGTGCCCAAGGGAGAAGTAATCATTGAAACCACTAGTTGATGAGTGTAAATTCCCCAACATCCACTTATTAGCACAATAACCATAACCACACTACTATAAATATCATATTAATTATTTTTTGGAACCCCAAAATCAGGTTTGTATGTCAAAGTGTAACCCTAAAACAAGTTTGTATGTAAAAGAGTAACCTCAAAACATGTTTATTTATAAAATGATCAATTTTTGTAGATCATTATAGATAAAGTGCTTATGTAATACCATCATTCCACACAAATCCTTGATATATAAAATAAAAAAGTGTTTACATGAACAAAGTCCATGCCCCTATATGATCCATTTGTCCCTCTAAATGATATATAATTTCAACATGTGTCTATCTAAATGTCATATAATGTCTTGATTATCCCTATAAATTGTGTATAATGCCCCAAATATGTTTCAATATAATTGATTTGAATCATTAAATTTTCCTTAGAATGTGAAATGCCTAGATGTCATGGCTTGAAACTCTAAGACAAGCCCACTATATGCCCCCATTTTAATATGATGGATGAAGCCTAAAAATCACTCATATCAAAAGAAAGAGTTATGTGTAGCATGTGTTATATATAAAATTATGATCATGTAAATTAATTTTGAAAACATGAAAATATATCTCCTCGTTAAATAATTAATATCATTCAAGCACATATGGAAAATGTAATCTATGGGATTGGTCATACAAGTGTCAATTTCATGTAAATATATCAATTAAGCATGTAATGACAAGAATCATAGTAGATTCATGATATAAATCAAGGAAACCTCACACAATATAAATATGTGTGATATAAAGCACAATACCAAGTTCATAGTAACAATTGTTAAGTTGTGGAGCTAAAAGCTTCACTGATGCAGACATGGAGGAGGGTGCAGAAGGGTTGCTGAGTGCCACGGACACTGGCATCGGTCAGGCCAACTGACGTCGGTAGGAAGGAGACAGGAGAACAACCGACGTCGGTCAAAGATCGGATGGTGTCGGCGACCCCCAGGCAGACAGGGACCGGCGTCGGTCACCTATGTGGTTCGACTGTGAGTTTATTACGGGCAGTTGGTTGATGAACCAAGTGTTTGCATGCTTAGTGCTAATTATAGACTGAGAGCTGTGGATCTAATTATTGTACTAGGTGTCTAATTATTGTTTGGATGAGATCTATATAATAGACTCATGGTTGTATTGTAAAGTAGTGCTAGGGAGTAAGAGAGCATAATTATAAGCTCCTTCGGTGTGTGAGGTAGAGCAATGGTGCGTTCCTCCTAGTGCCACAGTACCAGGTGTGTGGGTGCTGGATTGGAGAGTCAGCTGGATTCTTTAGGTATGTATGATCTTGGTCATCAGGTGAGCATGGCCCTTATAGAATATCTACATGGTAAGTAAGATCATTGATCTGTAGGTATGTGTGTGTGCAAGGTCAAGGTTCACAGGTGTGCAGAACCAGTATTGATCTGTAGGTTGGAGATCAAATAGGACAGCAACACAACAGGGAGCAGAATCAGGCAGGATCTACTTGGAGTACGGTGTGTACTCATTAGTATGTACGTGGAGTACATGGAGAGTTAAGAGGAAGGCAAGGCAGTTCCTTCCATAAGTATGGTCTATTGAATTGCAGGTTGTTGCAAGTTCATGGGAGATCTACTTGAAGTACTTTGAGTACTTGTGGAGTGCGTGGAGCACAGGTGTAAGGTGAACACCAACTCTGTGTTTGAGTTGGGTGTTGGGACCTAGTAGAGAGAGCTTTGAGGAGAGAATTACTGTTCACTTGAGGTGTGGGAAACCTCTGAAGAGGTGGTGGAGAAGAAGTGGCATCTTCTTTATTGTATTCTTTTCTGTAAGAGTTATTAATACAACTTGTGTATTGTCTCTCATATTCTTTGTTATTCTAAATTCTAGTTACTTGTTGAATCTGGTTAATTTCTGCATATTAAGTTGCTTGGTTTGGTAATCAACTGTGTGCTTTCGATGTTTCGCACCCTGACAAGTGGTATCAGAGCTAAGGTTGCAGGAAGCAGGTTTTGTGTTTGGTTATAAGGCACTCTCAGGAGTTTCTGATTGAGTGGGAGAAGAGCAATGATAGATGAAAGTAAGCTAAGAATCGAGGAGTTGAAAAGCACAGATGGTCACTTAAGGTCCCATGGAAAGAAAGAGCAGGTAAAATAATATTGTTGGTTTGTGGAAGATCAGCAAGAAGAAACTGAAGAAGCAGATGTTGCAGGTGACATGGCATAGGATGCTCTGGGAGGTTTCTTGGATAAAGTTGAATCTTGGATAAAAGATTCGGTTGCCTCTTTCCATGCAGCCCCAGGTAAAGGAGCTGGTAAGCCTTGCCAAAGAATTGGCAAAGGGGAAGTGAAGCTGAAATTGCAAGCGGCCAACACATAGGTGTTGATGAAGGTCATGCAGGTCCCAGGTTTGGAGATATGGCTAATTTCTTCAAAAAGATTGGGTGATGAGAGATTCACAAGAACTCTCACAGCGGGTGCACTTGAATTAGCTGGTGGTAAGAAAACAGGTACTCTTTATCTACTTGTTTATATTACTGATTCTTCTTCTGTTACAGAGATGTGGCTTCGTAGGCTTGGTCACATGAGCAGGAAGGAGATGCATGTTCTTAAGCGAAAGATAGATATATTTGATAGGCTTAAGAACTGGAAAGCCTTGGTGTTCTTAGAGGAGATGGCAGACAGAAACCAGTGGATGGTGCTGGATACTTCTGAGTAGGGCAGTTTGGACATGGATATTGATTCAAAGGAGCTCGCGAGTAAAAATTCATCACTCACAGGTGAACACAGATACTGGCGTCAGTCAGGAGGAACCGGCATTGAACAGACAGGTGCCAATATCGGTCATGTGCAGACCAAAGCCGATGATGTCGGGCAGGGTAAGACCGACGTCAGTCAGGAGGACCGACGTCGGCAGTAAGTAAGACCGACATCGGTTAGGAGGACCGACGTCAGTAACAGGGACACCGACATTAGCAGGTTGGTAGTCAGGGACAGACGCATGGGAACCGACGTCGATCGGATGTAGACTATGGAGTGACCGAGGTCGGTCACTGTAACGGATTTTGGGTGGACAGCATGCTATTAAGGAGTCTCAAACACCCATACGGAGGACTGAAGATGTAAGTAGGCCCTCAAATTCATTGTTCCTCTTCTTTACACTCGTTGCTGATTGTAGAGCAGGAAGGATCCAGGAAATAGGTGGGAGCATGGCAGGGATATGATGCAGAACCAAATGGGAGTTTTGGTAGGGTTGCCAACCGGTGCAAAAGCACAGAGATGAATGGATTCCTTAGTTGAAGAATAGAGTGAACGGACACATGAGACGGAAGACCAGGCACACGGTCTTGAGGAGCTGCAGGATAGTGGTACAGGTTTTGACAAGGGGATGATAGAGCATGACTCTAGTCAATGTCAGGGTAACTACTGTGGTTTGTCTTACCAGGTGGATGATGAGTCATGACATCATTCTGTTACTGTATGTGGATGGTACATTTACTAGTAGGGTTTGTACATATAGGGTTTTGCTAAGCTAAGGGTAAGATTAGTTCAGTGGCATGTCAGGAGGAGTTTGGAGCAATGAAATTATTTGACATGGGAGGCATGGAGATCACAGGTTGATTTTGTCTCCAGTGGGAGCTGATGTGAATCAGGTGTTGGCGAGGTACATTACGCAAGATGCAGAGCCAGAGCACACTAAGGGCTGGATAGGTACAGTGTCTGAAATCACATGAGGTCTGGTATAGACCTGAGTATTCCCATGCAATGGGAGCTGTCAGAGAGTTAAGAGCCAATTCAGGGAAGTGGGTTCTCAGGGATTTGAGAGGGACCAGCAGCAGGTATACATGCAGGGTCAGGACTTCACTACATGTTTTTGTAGGTTCGGATGTGGTAAGGTACTCGGATGACAGGAGGTGCACCATGGGATGTGTGGTGGTTAGTCTTCAAGTGGGAGCTTGAAGAGGGATACAAACCAAGAAATAGATTAGATGGAGTACAAGTACAGGTACAGTGCAGCTATTTATCTCCAAGTGGGAGATTGTTAAGTTGTGGAGCTAAAAGCTTCACTGATGCAGACATGGAGGAGGGTGCAGAAGGGTTGTTGAGTGCCACAGACACCAACATCGGTCAGGCCAACCGATGTCAGCAGGAAGGAGACAGGAGAGCAACTGACGTCGGTCAGAGATCGGCCGGTGTCGGCGACCCCCAGGCAGACAGGGACCGATGTCGGTCGCCTGTGTGGTTTGACTGCGAGTTTATTACAGGCAGTTGGTTGACGAACCAAGTGTTTGCATGCTTAGTGCTAATTATAGACTGAGAGCTGCGGATCTAATTATTGTACTAGGTGTCTAATTATTGTTTGGATGAGATCTATATAATAGACTCATGGTTGTAATGTAAAGTAGTGCTAGGGAGTAAGAGAGCATAATTATAAGTTCCTTCGGTGTGTGAGGTAGAGCAATGGTGCGTTCCTCCTAGTGCCATAGTACCAAGTGTGTGGGTGCTGGATTGGAGAGTCAGCTGGATTCTTCAAGTATGTATGATCTTGGTCATCAGGTGAGCATGGACCTTATAGAAGATCTACATGGTAAGTAAGATTGTTGATCTGCAAGTGTGTGTGTGTGCAAGGTCAAGGTTTACAGGTGTGCAGAACCAGTATTGATCTATAGGTTGGAGATCAGATAGGACAGCAACACAATAGGGAGCATAATCAGGCAGGATCTACTTGGAGTACGGTGTGTACTCATTAGTATGTATGTGGAGTACATGGAGAGTTAAGAGGAAGGCAAGGCAGTTCCTTCCATAAGTATGGTCTGTTGAATTGCAGGTTGTTACAGGTTCATGGGAGATCTACTTGAAGTACTTTGAGTACTTGTGGAGTGCGTGGAACACTTGTGGAGTGCGTGGAGCACAAGTGTAAGGTGAACACCAACTCTATGTTTGAGTTGGGTGTTGGGACCTAGTAGAGAGAGCTTTGAGGAGAGAATTACTGTTCACTTGAGGTGTGGGAAACCTCTGAAGAGGTGGTGGAGAAGAAGTGGCATCTTCTTTATTGTATTCTTTTCTGTAAGAGTTATTAATACAACTTCTGTATTGTCTCTCATATTCTGTGTTATTTTGAATTCTAGTTACTTGTTGAATCTGGTTAATTTCTGCATATTAAGTTGCTTGGTTTGGTAATCAACTGTGTGCTTTCGGTGTTTCGCACCCTGACAACAATCATTTTTTTACATATAAAAATATATGCAACCATGCGCACACACAATATCATGATTAAGAATCACACGAGCATACATTACATTTAATGACTTTGACATGACATAGACACAACATGAACTAGAGGTTAATTTGACACAAATGGAAATTGATGGGGAAAGACAGTAAATTTACCATGATAACAAAAAGCATATCACACACCAATGATTAAATAATGTCACAATCATCAATATCAAGCACGCATAGAGTAAGCAACGTTAGTTTAAATAATCAATCAATATCATCATCCAATATAGTAAAACATAATATACATCTAAAATAACACTTTAGCAAGTATGAGAAATAGGAATCCATGTACAATGGTTTAATATGATCAATGAACTAATATGTAAAGATATAACTTTAAAAATGTATGAAAATCCCCGTGTATAGGCATTCCCATAATGTATAAATGTTTTTAGTGGGCGTGATAAATGTCACGCATCTATATGTCCATGTATCAATGTTAACCTAAATGTCCTACATCTGAATCATGTATACCATGAAAATTATGTGCATGGAAAATAGATATGTAATTCACCATGTATATGATGAATAACATTAGTCAACTCTATGTACTAGCAAAAAACATCATGTGCAAGTCATTATTTTCTATTTTTTGAATACCAAAATAAATCACATTAATTTGAACATAGTGCATTCAAATATATATATATATATATATATATATATATATATATATATATATGCACTATGTTCAAATTAATGTATGGTCCCATAAATGGGATGCTCAAATGTAGCTCCTTGATCAATTGGTGTAATTATCACATGTCATGTGTGAGGTGTAATGCATATAGAAATTTATAAATTGGATAAATTATTATATAGGATTTAAAATATCTAGTGTCATCATCATGGTTAGTATGATCATGTATGTGCTATGTATCTATAGTAGTCATATTAACCTATGGAATCTATTGTATGTCCGAAGAATGCTTTAGTGTTGTTTGTAAAACATGTTCATAAGGATTATTTGAAACTATTGTAGGAAGAGGTGGAGTAGGTAATGTCTACTAAAATTCAAATATATCATTGATGTAAAATATGTTGGAGAATCAATAATTCATGAAAATCAATCACTTACCTCTTTTTTTTTAGGTTGAACTTGTGTAAATTTTATACTAGGCTATTATTGAAGCTCAGGAGGATGGGGTATTCATATAAAACATATGAAATTATAACCACTAAATTAATATGTATATACATAAATCATTCATATGCCAAAGATGGGATTTCACATACCTTATGTATGCATGATCATCTTAATATCATGTCAAACGCACAAGTGTTGAGAAAAATCATGAACCAAGTAGTAATAGTTGTAGGCATTAACCTAAATGGTAACACAATACCCCTAGTATGGTTTTTTCTATTTTCCATTGAATTATGTTAATGTAGTTGTAGTACCAATAAATTCTCTGTGTCTGTACCCAAAAATAACAAGTAATGACATAGTGAATATGTTTTCATTTGACATGTTATATACCATAACATTGTGTATAGGCTTTAATTTAATGAAAGGATGTATTAATAATGGTGCATTAGTATAATCATCATCAATAATTTCATGGTTATTTAATGTGATCATATGTCATTTTACTTGTGTATTTATAAGTGTGTCAATAATTCCATCAATAGGATGTTTCTCCTAAACTTTAGGAGTATAAGAAATTAAAAGAGAATGTGAATTGTAAGTCATATACACCTTAGGATTAGTCTTGATTTCTTGTGCTTAGTATTATCATTAGTTTGTTTCTTGTGTTTTATAAGTGGATCTGAAAATATCTTAATATTATAATTATTTTTTGAAACTGAATAATTAGTAGGTGTGATAACATCAATGATCTGAATAGGGATAGTATCAATTAAGTCTTGTATTTTTTTATCTCAAACCAAATCATCTATCAATTGAATGTATTTCGCATCTATGCCATTCATAATAAGCATTAATATCAAAACCATTAGTTTTTACTTTGTATTATCAACCTTAATTGGTGGAGGAATATTTATGAGATTGCACTCAAGTAATCTTTAACAACTTATCAGATGGTTTTAATAATTGTGTAAATTACCTCTGTTGAGTAGCCAAAAGGACAAACCTGTTAATAGGTTATGAAACTAAATTAATTTTTGTGGAAGGTAGTTTATTTTAAAACTTTACATTAGAATATGTGGGAGGGTTGGTCCCATACTTTAATTTTTTCATATCAATAATATTAACTTCATGATCTATAACTACATCACACATGCCATAAAAATATTGGAAACATTTCAACATAAAATACTCATGGATGATTAGAAGTGTGATTTTCCTAAATATATGTTGTGATTTTTTTTCAGCGATAGGATTTGTAATTTTTGAAAGCATAGTCTTATAGTGAATCATAGTCACTAATGGGCTCACTAGGTCCTTGCTTGAGTTTTAAAATTTGAGCTTAGGATAAATTCTCACTAATGTTGATATTAAAAATTGATCATATAAAGGATTGAAATCATGCACTATATAAAAATGAAAGTCATAAGACCATCACAAGGAATAGTCCTTAAGACTCCTAGGAAAAATATTTGTTTGTAACTTCTCATTAGATGCATTGTCTAAACATGTTGCATGGAAGGTTCTAAGATTTTATCCTATATCACCTTAACCATAAAATGGTGTAATATTACATGAAATTAATTCTATAGGAAATGGATAGTTATAAATATTTGGGGGAAAAGGGTTGTGTAATAATTCTTGAGATTTTGTTGCATGACTCACATTGTGAGAACCTAGTTTCACTTGAGAAACCTTGGCTTTAAGATCAAAATGTTATTATGAAAGTGATTGATTAGTAGGCATATTAGATTGACTATAAATAGATGATATAGCATGAGATGTAAGCCTAAATGGTAAAAAATTATGTTTCATAGGGATAGCCATAGATATCTCAAGAATAAATTGTGTTTCCCCCATAGTATGCATACTAGGTAAATGCATCACTTGTGTATCCAATGTGTAGCTACGTGAATGGAGTAAATAATAGTAGTAGTTTGTACACCTATTTAAGGACCCAAGACTCTAAAAGGTGGATTATTATCATTAAAAATCTCATCACATGGTTCCTCAGATGTGGTTTCATTCACAAAATTTAAATTTTTAACCTCTAGGATAAGATTCATGATAGTATATGTGCCTTTATCTTACTAATTCTTTTCCAAAAATGATAAAGTGATTATATTTGTTTCGGATCTACACCATCAATCTCATCAAGATACATGTTGCCATGATATTCAACAATGTATTAAATATCATATTAATAAACATTTACAAGTTCGTATATAACATCATTAATAACATGTTCATTTGCATGTGTTTTCTTTATCAATGTTTGTATCAATATAAGAATTAACTTGAAATTCATTAATTTTCACCATTTAAAATGGCACACAAACATGGGATTGAGTCAAAGGAATCTAAATATGATCAAATGAAATACCACTTAATCTAGCACTTTGACATATAGACAAAGGATACCTAATATTATTACAAGGCATATAATGTATGCATGAAAATACTAAGAAAACTTAGGGAAAATGAGAAAAAATCATATTTTCACATGTGACTAGGGGAAATCATAAATCATATCTAAAATTTAAATCCTAATAGAGGATAAATCTAAAGCCCAAATAAAAATGGAGGAAAAAACCTATGGTTTTTCAAGTTCAAGTCAATGACTGGGTTTCCTAGTATGTTTTCCTTATTTCAAATATAACAAATATAATATATTGTAAAACTATGGACTAATCAAATTATGTAAAATATGAAAATAATTGTACTAATCTAAATCATAATGGATAAATAAATATTTCATTGTTTCAATTTAAAAATTAAGAAGGGAGTAATTTATTTGGTTGCTTATTATTTTTCATCACTTGTATAAGGTGTCTTTGTAATTATAAATTATCCATAACTACTTTGTCATATTCTCATACCTGAAACAGAGGCTAAAGGTCTCTCTAGATGCTATCAGTAGAGTCTAACCTTTATGGTAGTTGGTACTATCCATATTTTATTATTAGTGCCCATGTGTATTGCGTGAATTTATAACTCATGATACCCATGTGCTTGTGCCTAAAAATGATTCCTATGTGTGCACACACCTTCATTCCTATGTGATGATGCATGTTTTCCTTCTCTTCTATTCAAACCCTAATTTTATTTTCTACCACAAGATGTTCTTTTAAAAATAAGTTAGTATTTTATGATGGACAACCCCACAAAATCCCTATTGAATAGATGAGTGTTTCTTATACTCTAATAATTTGAAGTGGGCTCAAATTATACATAGTTCTTCCACTTATGTGTGTGTGCGAACATTGTGAATTACTCTAGAATGTAATGCAGTATTTTCATATTCAAATCTTGGCACCTTGTAAATTTAGTTTTGTGCATTCAAAATTAGATCTACATACTACTCTATGATTCCCCCTTGAAATGTTTTTTAGATGTATATTCCCTTTTTACAATGTTTCAATAAAGTGCTAATCAATTCCTTAACTTTTCAAGTGATTTCTAAGTAGTGATCCCATAAGTATAGCCTTATGAATGATTTATAGTCATATATGACTCTTCATTAATTCATAATATAAACAACCCATGAAACTTGTCTAAGCGAGACTTCCTAATTTGATAAATAGTCGTTAAGTGCACTTGAATAATGCTAGCAGAGGTAGACCCCTACAATAACCAACACTATCCTAGAATTACCAATTGTGTCATAGAAGTGTAAATTAATCATCTAAGATATGGAGGAGGTATGTCTATAATTTTTGTATGTTCCTATATAGACTAAGTAGTTCTTGAATATATATATATATATATATATATATATATATATATATATATATATATATATATATATATATATATATATATATATATATATATATATATATCTAATAAATACAGTTGGCCAAGTTAATATATGGGTAGATAGATAGAGGGAAAGTGTGTTCAAGAGTCAAATGTATGTGCATTATCTAAATATTTCAAAGTATGTCAAATTTGATGTTGTGAAAATGTATAATACCAAATTTAGGTGTCTATAGTCCTAATGTTACCCTCTCCCTCAATATGGAATCTCCCTATCCTCAAAGTAGTGGGTAGGCAAATAGACCTAGTTAATACTAGGTACTCATATGTCTAAACCTACAGAAGTGTCCCTATTATTATTCATCCATCATGTGACTCATACATAACTATGGGAGAACATAAAATGTCCTTAGGAGTATATTGTACTCATATCCATATTATATATAACATGTCAGAGGGCATATGCACAAGATACCTCTCTTATGTCATTTTTCATGATGACACTCAATAGTATAGCCATGTATTTGAACATATGTCACATCCCTCATATTATGCCACTCAATATAATACTTCTTCCACTCTCGTGGGTCCAAGTATCTCCTCCCCTAGAGTATATATTCACTGATATCTTCCTCACCTCCCTAGGTTTCCCTATTAAAACCCACCTCCCTCTTATGGGAAGCCTCAATATCCTTCATATGTCCTATAGAATCACTCTCATCTCTCATGTTAGTAGCCAAATGGTACAAGGATATTTTTTCCACCACTTCTCAAAAGTAGTGAGTAGAGTGGGTTCATATCATTAATGATTAGGCATGAGCATGACATGATCCACTTGCATCTATATGCACCCCTAAAACATCATATATCCCAAGCACCTGATTATGTTCTAGAGCATTCCTATGATGGAACTACGACATGTGTATGGATCCATACATCAAAATAAGAAAAGATAAAAATAAATATTATTCTTAAAAATATTGCATGTTATATCAATATTTAATAATTTTAGATGAAAAATTCAAATAGATTACAAGATCGTCTAGACATACATTTTTAAAAATGGGGAAAAAAAACTCCCCTCCCCTTTCTAAGGATATTGGAAAATTTAAAAAACTATACAAAATGGAAATTTTGGGTTTATAATTACTTACCAAAATTTCCTAATCAATTAGTACAGTACTCATCCACATGTGACCCAATCTATGTGTTATGAACCCTCATCGATCAACCGCAACATATCACTTTTTGAGCTTCATTTGCAAAGGTAAAAGGTAAGAAAGAGATGGATTTATATTTTCATTTTCACTTTCACTTTTTATATGTTGGGGCAAAAACTCAAATTTCATATTACTAATTACTTAGTAGAGATTTATATTTTTATCAAATTGTAAATAACACATTATATTTGTAATTATGTAAGGACTAACCTTACCATACAAAAATATGTAGTATGCAAGTTTGATAGATATTGATCATGTCATATTGTATAATTTTTTATATTATATGTTTCTTTGGTGGTGTATGACATTTTCTTATCATTGTCCCACATGGTAAATATCATTACTTTTTTTGAGATCTGATTTTTGTTGTTTCACATATTCTTCTTGAATCTTGAGGGGATAAATTATATTATATATTTATTCATATTATTACTCTAATCATTACTTGTATTTTATCACAATTAGTCGATATATGAGGGCATTTATTAGATAAATGAGGCTAACAAGGTGCCTAACTTCCATTCACAATGACTCAAAACATAGAGTTGAGAGGTAGTTTGGTTGATTTGACTCTAGCACATACAATGTTTATATTCAAATGTTATTTCTACACGATGTCTTGTTTTTAGTACTTCAAATTTTTTAGCATTTATTATTATTATTATTTGGAGTTGACCTATGTGTGTTGAAAAGGGAAAGTTTTTGTAGACTCATAGCTACATTGGATTTTGCTTTGAAGCTTCAGGTACAAAAAATTTGCTTTGACTTGTTTTCCTTTATTTTGATATGTATGTACACACACATCATATTGGAGTAAAATTTAGACATTTTCAAAATATCTAAGATGCATTTATTAGTCATTAAATTGCATGATTTTAGAGTGTTTATGTACTTGTTGATTATTGGTCCAAATTAATCATTATTGACACATTTTATGGGTTGTTGTCATGTCTCCCCTTTACTCTCACTCTTTTCTCTCTCATTGTTTTGGAGTGTCTATGTGTGTATATAACATACCCTAGTATTCACGATAAATTGGAATATTAGTGCATGTTCTTGGGATTTTCTAAGGTCCCTTTTCGTTAAGGTGCACCCATCTTGCGTGATCTTATCCTTTTCATTTTTAATCAGTTAGAGCTTCCAATAGTTCCCTAATTTGAATTCGATCGTCTAAATTACACACACATTATAGGTCATTTAACATGAGAAAATATAGAGATTGTGTTTATTATTCACAATAATCCATTGAAAATTTACGAGAATTCTAGAAGAAATCAAGAAATATTTAGAGCGTTCACTGAAGCACATAACTTTGTGCTAGACACACTATAGTTTGCATATTATTAATCATTTAGATATGTTGTTTTCAATATTGTCCCTTTCTAGTGACCTAACAAGGATCAAGATAGTTTGACTATTCTCTAGTTTAACATAAATCCCAAAACATATATTGTTTTCCTTAAATTTTTAGATATTGCTACCCAATTTAAGAGCAAGAAGAATTTTGTTTTGTGAGTGATCAGAGAGAAAGATCAAGTAATTGAGGATTTTGAAAGTCAGATCTAGGTGAACACAATCATAATTTTTTTCAATCATGTCAACATTTTTGTCCAAAACAACATCGTACAGTTTGGATTGTCTAGCGTGTAGTATACAGTCTATACAAGCATCTCTTATTGTCATCAAATTTTTGGGTTAATCTCTTCTCACTTTTCTATGTGCATTTCCACTATTGCCTTTTGACCATGCTACTATATAATGAAATAAAATCAAATAATCCAAAACCCTTTGTGTTTGTCCTACTCTAAGATTTGAAATTAAGTAATTTGGCATGATTATTATTTTGTACATATTATTTAGCTTAATTAATTGTAATTAGGTGTTGTTATAATTTAATTGAAATCTATTTATCCATATTACATGTTCTATTGACACATATTCAAAAAGTGAAAAAATTAAAACCAGAAAAGCGAGTCCAACCTAACCACAAAGTACCACACAAAAAGACGCAAAGCATCATTAACAATCCATATAAACCCCGAGGTATTATTAATGCTTTTCGGTGTATACAAAACCTGAGATATCATTCATGTCCTAAGAGCTCAAAATGAGGAGAAATTAAAAAAGAGAGAAGATAAGAACTTTAAAAAAAAGAGAGAGAGAGAGAAAGGAGAACGAGGGGGGACTCGTGGAACATCCGAAAGTAATAACACAATTTAAACCAATAATCATTATGAACACAAAGAGCCTAAAATACTATTCAAGAGTTTCTCCATTCTAAATTAAAAGGATAGGGATAAGATAGGTATAGGAGAATTTTTAATTTTAAGGAGATGGAGACGAAGACGGAGACGGAGACGGAGACGGCTCAATAGTCAATAGCGTGCGAAATACAGAAGATATGAGAGAGAGAACAAAGGGAAGAAAATCCAATCCCGAACAAAACGCGTAAGTTTTGAAGATCCCTCCTGCACAATTCCAATGATAAATGCAGCGCAAATAATGGCAGACACTCTCCACCTCCTCTGGTGCAGATATTTGTTGAAACAGGACTCGATGATTTTCACCTCTGCTTCTCCCCAGTGCGCCATGTTTACAGTTTTCATGGCTTCTCCAAGGCATCTTCCAAGAAGCACAGCGTCTTCCAATGCCAGACATGCGCCTTGGCCAAGATCAGGCGTCATTGGGTGCAACGCATCTCCCGCAATGGTCACGCTTCCCTTTCCTCTTCCCCACTCCCACTCCCACGGCCACAACCACCTCACCTTCAGCTCTGCCAAATTAATGGTCTCCGCCGGACTTGACTTTATTACCTCTGCAATGGGCTCAGGAAAATCCCTAACCATCTCTAGGGCTGCGCCTCGAACGCTCTCCAAGTCGCCACATATCTCCGCATCTGTAAAATGAAATCAGAGATCAGATCGCGAGCTAGACCTAATTTAAGTTAAGTTTATCAGATATTCCTCATTCGAAAATGTTTTAAACCTTGGGGTTGTAACCTCCTGGTTACAAACCAGTAAATTTGTTTGTCTGTGCAAGTGATAAACCCTGACTTCAGTCCTTTGCCCCAAATCTGTACCATGAGCTTAGAATCCAAATGGTGGCTGTGATCGTACGTGGCCATGCCGCGAAAGGCAACGCGTCCCGCCGATTTGGCCGCCGGGAAACCCATCCATTTTGCGACCAGCGAGTGCACTCCATCGCAGCCTATCACAATCTGCCGCTCATTCATTAATCATCTCTACCCTAATTTTAACTTCTTGTTACAGACAGAAATTGCTTCTCTACCTTCGCTGTGAGGGATGTCCCGTCTGCCAGCCCTAGCGTGATGAGAGGAGAGGGGTTATTTCTGTTTCTGGTAAGAGCAATAATTTTGGAGTTGAATCGTATACTCCCCTCGGGCAATTCCCGGGCAAGCGCTTCCAAAAGTGCTATTCTCTCTGTGCACCGACATTCCAGTGTCACCGATGATCCCCTGAATTACAAATTACAGACTGGGTTAAAACCTCACCTGGATTGGCTTAAGATGTTTTAGTCAGAGGTCGAGATTCGTCATATGCTAAATGGCAATCCTGTTTCCCTTACCCTCTTTCTTTCAGTTGGAGGTCCTTCTGAACTCCACTACAGTTTGAGCAGCCTCGAATCCTGCAAGTGCACTGATGTGTTACTCCTACTCCTAATCCTACTGGACTTGAAGAAATTAGCCTTACCCGTCAAGTAGAGAGTAACGAGGGCGAAGGGCATGGGCTGCACCCAGAGAATCCAGCGCTTTCCATGCGTTGGGCCACATGATTAAGGCAGCACCGGCAGTTCGAAGGGAATCAGCCCGCTCAAGTACCAGGCTCCTCAACCCCACCCTACACTCCATAATTACAGAAATTGAGAATGGGAAAGACGAGAGGAGAGGAGAGGAGAAGAGAGAAGTACCTGTGGAGGGCAAGGGCAGTGGCTAGGCCTGCAACTCCTCCTCCCACAACCACAATGTCTTCGCCCATCGTCGGATTACGGATGTTCTACAAGCTGCATGCCACAAACACCCAAAGGTAATATGCGATCACCCCTGAAAGGGATGGACATCCGGCACATTTGGACAGTTTCGAATATTTTGAAAGCATGCCATTTATCAAAAGGGATATGGTCCGACTCTCGATCAAGGTAAGGCATGGAGTGATTTAAGGTATGGAGTGATTTTGATGCCCTGAATGTTCTTTACTCATAGTTGTTTAGGTAAATAAATTCACTGATTTATTTAATATTATAAATTTTTATATGTTTATTTTCAAAATATGTACAAAATATCGATATTATATGTAATTTAATGATTCTATGTACTGTTAATGTTTAAAATTGTTTCAAAATATGTACAGAATTCCAGCAGTATATATAATTCAATGATTCCATGTAATATCTTCGAGCATATTAAAATTTTAAAAAAAAAACTATTGCCATTGATACTTGAGATTGTCTAGTGTCTTAATTATTAGTGTAGAATCACTTTTCAATTATTATTTTTCACATTCAAACAATAAAAAAATTTAAAATATTATGTTAGTGTTATTTAAACATATCTTTATAGATTGAATGTAGTTTTAAATTTTTTTCATTTAATCAATATAAAAGTAGGGTTAAAATTATTTCTTTTATATATCTTACATCGAAAATGTAAAATTCATATCGAAATACCTACACATTGTTTCTTTGACAAGGTAATTAAAGTAAAGAAATAACAATGTTAAGCCATGAATTCCCTATCAATGGGCAAATAATTGCAATGTGCATGCTCTCAACATATGTTCACTACATTTATGAAAAATATAGAACCATTAGTACATAAAAGAGAATATAACACTATTTATTATTAATAATCAGTTATTAATTCCATGAAACTCCATTCTCATTTTCAATGCACTCTCATGAAGATTTTAAATGCTTAATAGACCCCACATAAATAAATCCTCCCTGTCAAACATAACCCTAGGATCCCTCTTTTAAAATATATACACCATCTTTCATAGTTAAGGTCACTCTTAAATGTACCACGCGTAGGTAAAGTGTAACATTGACAAACATGAAGAAGGTAGAAAAGGAAAAGAACAAAAAAAAAAAACATCTAACCACCACTGATAAACATAAACGGTCTAGCAATTGCCATATCAATTGATTAACTAGAGCATAGTATAAGTTGCTTTATCATTGAGGATTGTTATTGAATTTTAGTTTTCTTTAGTCCACCTTTATATTTGGCGATATTATTATGGCTACATGTTTATTGTGCCATAATATCAACTTTGCATTTAATAAGGTTCACAACTCTTTCTATTAGACTTCAAATAATTTATAAGTCAATATTTCACGAAAATTCCACTGATTTGCATTAGATAAGATTTGCTCAACCATTCTTGGCCTTTGAAAATTTAGTGTAAAATTTATATTCCCTGGATTTGACATATATCTCTTGTCATTGAAATATCTACCATCTAAGAGTTATAAATTACTTATCATTTTACCAATTGTGCTTCTTCGTATATGCCTTTTTTGGTTGAACATCATGCAGTGAATCATAGCAACTAAGCATCAAAATCTTAGTATAAAAAAGATGTCAATCGAAAGTATGAGCTACATTTTATTATTACTAAGTTGGAAAAGTCATGGAAAGAGAAACATCTGACATGAAATAAATTGTGATAGCCCTTGCTTTCACCCTTATTTTCATGTTTGAGTTCTTAATGAGCATATACATAATATATTTGATTCACAAGGATTAACCTTGATAGTCTTATGCCTATAAATAATTTTTTTTTAAAGAGCAATGTCGAATAAATCACTGTCATAAAAAAAATTCCTAATAGGCAAGGTCAATTGTTAATTTAAGTCATTGATTACCCATAATCTCATGGAAAATTAAAATAAATTTCACATAAAGACCATATGATAGACAAAGTTGCCCCTATCTATCTGGTCCAAGGATTTTCATCTCAAGGAAAAAAAAATCTTAACTTGTAGATGTTTAAATCTAGAATTATATATTAAACTAGTTTTGTACACTTGATAAATATCACTCAAGGCTCCACCCTTCGGTTCTTAACCTTTCTTTCAGTTGATAAGCTTGTGCTCACCATCTCACTACGTCTAAATACTTATATTTTAATTTAAACCTATTATTTTGATTACCGAGATCACCTATAACCCATAGTATGCTTAAACTATGATATATATTCTTCATTGTTAGTTACATAGCTCCAACAACCTTCTATGTTATTGGACAGTTACATTCAGACTTAGACGATAGCATCAACACTACCATCCATTCTCCAACATAATTTTTTGTGCCTTCTAAACACTCAAATGTTCAAATCTTTTGATATGTACGATTCAGCCTATTATGTTCTAATTTAACTTTTAATGGGATTAAGGAATATAAAACCTTAGTTGCTAAAGTGTTGGAATAATAAATCAAGGAATAAATATGCAATAATTATAGCCTCTGATGTGTAGAATAATTGGCTTTACTAATTATTCTATAAATAGAAAATGAACTACAAGAGATGTACTTAGTTGGAAATTAACTGAGATAAATGAATGATAGGCTACAAACTGGTGTAGGAAATGTTTCAGGTGTCGTGAACAAGAACTATGAGTCAAAAACCCTCCTAGATAATAGCATGGTCCTCTGGATGGTAACACACTGTATTAGTGTCTCGTGGGCCACCATAGTGTCAGTTTATAAGCAGGGACAATGATCTTTTGGGTGGATTTTTCCCTGGTTCTGGGGAGTTTGTGCCTGTGTGTATGAATGTTGGTTCACTATATGTTCCCTATTTTGACTTTAATACCAAACCCTAGGCCTCCATATTTATTAGGGTATTTGAATAGCACAATTAGATAAGAGTGGCATTAGTAGGGTAGTCCAGATGTGACCTCAACACCCCATGTGTTGAGCATTTTCTACATACCAATGTCTTGAAATGGGATCAAGCATGATGTAGTTATCCCAATCTAAGTGATGGTGAAAGTGTAGGTGAATGCTAGTATGAGTTTCAGTTTGAATGCTTTGAATGTGAATTGAGACTTGAAATTTGAGTAATTTGAGCTCTAGGATACTATATATGGGTGTATGCAAAAGTAGAGAAGAATAAGGATCAATGACCTTGATTTTTAAACTATTTATCAGTTTTTTTATGAGTATTTACATATGATTTTCATATAGTGGATAAGTGATTGAAAGTGGTCTATAAATAGTGTTATAGTACTTGTCAATATGCGAAATAGGTCTAGGCTGAATCTAAGAGTGCTTAGAGAAACAAAAAGATATCCATTGGGAGACTAAGGAGCAAAAGGATAGTAGCGTGGTCCCTAGGTCACAAGCACAGTGCGCTAGTGTCTAAAGGGTCATGCTAATGTCCAAGTGGTAGAAGCTGGTGAACAAGGGGCCTAGGGGATGGCTCAGTGCTACTTTTGATATATCTGTGAGTATGTTGGACCACATAAAATCTTTAAAATGATCAAAAGATGCCCTAATATAGGTCTAGAGCTAAGTTAGGACAAGGTGGTCTCAAGTGACACTCAGTGTAATGAAATGAAATTTTAGATGATTACATTCCCCCCATTTATTCTATAAATATATCAAAGTTAAATTAATAGGATACCTAAACTTACCTAAGATGTAAATCCCATGAATCTGGATCTGAGTCTACAAAGTGTGCTCTATTGCATATCCTATAAATGAAAAATGAAGGAATTAGTCCTTACTTAAGAAACATAAAAAGTAAAGACAAAATTGAGTAAAGAGATGAGCGAGAGGAAATGAATGAATACACCTCATTGGGTATGCAAACCAATGCCAAAATTTAGTGACATCATGTGTGTGCATGTAGATGGTGATCAAATAGTGAATAATTAGGATTGAAATGATGGTTTGCTCAATCCTCATGTGTGGATGGCTCAAGAACTCAAGTTGGACTTGACTTCATCATTTCCCACTCCTGTTTGGTGGATCATAATTTATAAATAATTTAGATTAGACTGATGTCTTGTCTAACCTGCCTATGCAGGTGGCTCAAGAACTCAAGTAGACTATGGATGCATCATTGCCTACCCATGTGTAGTAGATGTTTATGAAACTGAAACTACATAATGTAACTAAAGTTGTGTTATGTAATTAAAATTGTATAGGATGGTTTTGGGGCCACTCAGAAACTTTGAAATGTAAAACAACTCAAGGGCCACTCGAGCACTCGATAATGTAGCTTAGGGACAACTCAATAATGCCAACCGTTGTAGATGAAATAAGGCATCAATCTAATACAAAATTGGTGTAAATGGTGTTTGGAATAACATGGAGAATGACATAAAGTTGTTATTACATCTGAGAGTATTGGTGTTAAATTAAACATATGGGGAAACTGTGTCATGCACGTCTCCAACTCTAATATATGTGCATAAGGATTCTATATTGAGTCATAATAATCTATGTCTGAGTATTTGAAACTAAAATGAGAGTGATCATGATGTGCATGATTCTCATAATTTGAGTAAAACTTGTGTAATCTATGTGAAAATTGTAGACACTTAAAACTAGCCACAACTAGCTTTCAACCGAACTTCAGACTGATTCCTACCAACCATTATAAATTAAGCCTAAGAATCACTGAACTTTCTAAATTTACTTGTGCATCATTTATCAAAGTTTAGAGTCATGTTAAGACATCCCTAATTGGGGTATTCTAATGTATGCAATAATAACCTCTCACGAATTCATCTCTAATCATCTTACTACATAACAACTATCAAATTGACCTATGAACCTATTAAGTGAGGAACTTGCACACTTAAATCAAATATTGAAAGAGCTAAAAGGCTAATCAAAATCAATTATCTAACTAAACAGGATTAAATGCCTATTTTAATTATCTATTTTAAATTAATGAATATCTAAAAAAGAAAATTCAAAAATTCAAAATATCTTAGCTTTTCATATTGCCTTTATGAGTTATCAATCTCTTTGAAAATATCCTAAAATATCTAATTTGAGAGCCATGCCTAGTAATTACAAATCATAATTACTTGATAACTATTAACTCAACTAGAGTTAGTTTTAACTCACCAAAATTTAGTTTGAACCCATTAACTCACCTTGGGTGAGAGTTAATTCCTAAGTCTATAAATAAGAGTCCTTGCCTATTGAACCATAGGCTATTTTGGTACAAAGTTATTATACTCAAATTTATTCAACAAGCTCTTTGATGTAGTGTTATAATGCATAAATACCTAGCAAGTGGTGTTATCATGCTCAAATCTTAAGCCAAGCAATCACAAGCTAAGGTGCCAAGGAGAGAAGAGCCAAGCAACCTCCATTGATGAAGACTTCTTGATGCACAAGTTGAGCAAGCCATGTTTAAGTGTCTACACATAGTTTATATTATCTTGTTACTTGTACATAGTCTTTTTTTCATAATGATTATAAATAGTTTATACTTAGAAAACAAAAAAAAAAACCAATATAACATTCCAAAAAATATAAAACCATTCAAATATTTACTTAAAAAATGTAATTTATAGATTGTATGTATTTTCATGTTTACATTCCTTCTATTTGCTAGGCACTACATATGCTATCTATGTTAGTATTGTCAATTTTATCATACATACATGTTTTACTTGTTCTTTTTGAGTATTTGTAGATCACTAAAGGACTGAGGTCCTCTACATAGATCCAAATATGTTAGTATCTACTCATTGGGGACACTATATAGATACACATATCCAACACTAATACATTCACCCATTGGGGACATAATATTACACAGCTTATGGCTTATCAGGCTATGTCTTTCTATACTCCATATCATAAATCTAGCATTGATTATGTCTTGATATTGATCATCCTATATTAATCATATTTTTCGCTGACTGTCACTATTATAGACTCAGATTATGTACATCTTTTCTCTTACATGGATTTGTACCACATGTTTATGCATACTTTCTTTTATAGATTTACTAGTTTAGATCTGATTGTATCTCATTACTTCTACATCCATTCAAGGGCATTGAAATATGTCATTGTTTTATGGCTCTAATCCAATTCCTTTTATTACATGTATGCTTTGGATATGTGCCCATGTCATTATGTGTGCCTTATTGATTATGTATATGGACATTTGAATATGTCCTTCCATGTGGATCTAATCCAACCTTGCTTGTTATTTGTGTATGTGGACATTTAAACATGTTCTTATATGTATTCCTATCTCAAACTTAGTGACATGTGCCCATGTCCCTTGTATTGTGTCCCCTTGCCCTACTTTGTGTGCCTCATGTATGTGTATGCATGATTTTAGGTATGCTTCATGGGCATGACACTTGTATCTTGCTTATTACACTCACATCTAATTTATGATGTCATCAGGGACCTCATGCATCTCCCCTTCTTCCTTGGGTGACTTGATGGGAATCATACCCCATCACCCTAGGTAGTTACTCAGATTATACTCAAATTTAATATTCATATACATACTTAAATTATTATATCTATTTTGACAAACTTATGAATGCCATATCTAAATACTTTGTATGTTACCAATTATGCTCATATTATTTTACATTTAAGTGTCATGTATACATGTTATATTGGATTATCATGTAGATATAATATGTTTTCAATCTAACACACATGATACACAACTTTTAATTTGAGGATAGTTAGTATTGAGGTTTAACAACTCCCCTCAAAAGATGGGGCATTTACAAATGTTTTTCATACATATCAAGCCATCCTAGTACACTCGGAACTTAGTTTTTAACATGTAGACATAGAATACAGTGAAAAATAGTGACATATAGTTTAGTTTCAGTTTTGCACAAAAAAAACATAGTTGATCAATAACGTAACACATAGGACTTTAGTACATTGTGCTACTGTCCAAGGGGCTGTGTCACTGTCCAATATCCAAAGAAATAGAAAATTCTAGAGAATTACTAGAGAAGTACAGTAGGTGGGTAAGTGCATATATTTTGGGGATAATTATGTGTACATTTTCCATATCACAATTATGTTATTAAATAATGTGATCACATTATTGACATAATCTGATCGTGTTATTTAAATTATGGCTCGGTAATTACTGAGCCATAATGTGATCATGTTAATACATAACGCTATCACATTATAGTAAAAATAATAATACAACCACATTCTTTTTTTTGCACATTAAAACATGTGAACATGCACATGGAAAAAATCTTGGTTAATAAATAATGTGATTACATTATTATAAAATCAATAAGGCGATCGTGTTCGTGTTATTTTGAATAAAAAAGGATGTGGACAAACACATGAACCCAATCTTGGGCGGAAGCTTATATTTACTACTCTAAATATTAAGTATAAAGAAATTACATTTATTTCCTTATAATTTAAATATATTTTAATAAATACAAGAAATTAGGGTTACTCTGCATATGATAGAGTTGGTCTCACAGTTGCATGCCTTACGATGTAGAAAATAGTTTTTCAAAATCTTATCTGGTTAGACTTAGGCATTTCTAAAGTTTAAATATTGAACCTAGGGATTTCACGACATAACTTTTACAACTGATATCTATTTTTGGTAAACATATAGTCATTTTTTAAATTTTTGTGTCTTACGAGTTGATTCCTAGCATTTCTAGGAGTCTTAGGTTTGTCAAAGTTAATGTTTACAAACCACTCACTTTGAAATTGATGTAAAGTGATGTGATTGGGGTAGTATAGTTCACATTTATAACTTGCACACATCAAACAATCACTTCTGGTTAATTTCACTTGTTCATCATCCCTCCTTCATCCCTGATCACTTCCTACTCATACCTAATCAACCCTAATCACTCTCACATCATTACTCATAGTCCCTAATCACTCTCTCATTGACCCTCACTATCCCTAGTCATCTCTATTGGTGTGGGTTTTATGTACACTACATTTTAGGATCTTAATAGAGATAAACTCCACTTCAAGGCATGAATTATAGGTATGTAGTTTATTTCAACATGTTGATGGAATAGTGGTAGGGCATGTAGGTTGTTGACAAGGTTTTTTGGATCGAGGTGTGATTTCTAATGGTAGTGGATTTCTAAGTAAGTTGGATGAATGGCTAGTTGCTAATCTAAAGTGGGTAGATATTTAAAACAAACTCAAAAAGGAGGATAAGGTAAGGTAGAAAAGAAGACTCTATGGTTCTTGAAAATCACTTCCTTGGTTGGCTTCTAAACAGACCTGTGCTTTCAAAACTTATGCCTGTTGCTAGTAGTAATTGCACACATACAATCAAAAATGGCTAAGAATTCTAAAGAAACAAAGATGAAGGAAATTCAAAAGCCTTAGACAAAAGTTGCTTCTTTTGATGCAGTTGTTGCACACCCTTAATCAGAAGATTATGACTAAGGCTAATGAAGTATCTGAGATAACAATTACACATACACACATAATATTACACCAAAGAAAGAACTAGTACATATTCAGAAATATGATTCGATATAAACTTAAATATTCTAATCAATATGTGTACCAATCCTTGAGCAATCGTTGCACACCTACATATTAATATATTAATCAAAAAAATTAAGAATCTATTCGTAGATTTAACACACTAAAGATTTATCAAAACATATAACCATGGAAATAACAAATAATTACGTAGAATTTGGAAAGAAAATACTCAAACACTTGATTGATGATCAAAATTGCTTCATTGCTTTGTATTCAAATTTATCTAACAAAAAACTAAGTTGGGTTACAACTATATATGTAGATTTGAGGAAGGGGTTGGCCTCATCCCCCAAGTCTATGCATGGTCATTACATGTGGTAGTTAGAACATGTAGTTCTAACTGTAGTCTTATAGTTATTAATTAAATAAATTTGACCTTTACAAAACTATGCAACGTGTACATGTGTACAAAATATAAAGAGCCAACTTTAAGAATAAAAGGCTCAAACTATAAATAAGTTATAAATACATCTGCCATTACAAAATTATACATACATAAAATCTTAGCCTATTAATAAAGTGTTGCATGCACCTTGGTTGGCATGGTTGTTGAGATCACAGTTGTAGAAGTCAATACACTACTAGAAGTCTACTTTTTCCTTGTTTCATTCTCCTCGTAAACTTTATGTATCACATCATGCCGTTGTCATATAATATTCAAATTTCACAGCAGTGGTCGATGAATTCTTTTAACTTTTCCAAGGATCTTTGCATGTTCATCCTTAGTTAACTAAAACTTATTCTTGAAAATTTTGACGTTGATTACCTTCTTTCGGGCCTTGTTCAATTCTGACTCTATCTCTTCAAGTAGTAGGCCTTATAAGCTCTATTTAAAGTCATCTGCTATTTTTTGAATAAGTTTATGAAAATTGATTCTATTGATCAGTCTACCAATGGTATCCTTCACTTTAGATAATTTCAACTCATGTAAAATTTAGAGGAATTGGGCCTTATGCACCTGATACTTGGGGACTAAAGCCCCAACTGATTATAGCCATTCTTTTGCATTTTCCTGGCTAGTGACAAACAAATTCAAGGCATTTGATGCCTCTATTGTTGTCATGAGGTTGAGATGGCTGTATACAGAGTTGCCCATGTATATAACTAACATATTCAATTTAACGTTGTCATCTCTTAAGGAATTAAACAATCGATTGGTGTTGCTCACATGAGGGGCTAGCTCGGCCTTCATGAACTCCATAACCTCCAAAGAGTTGTAACATCTAGAAGCGACTTTATGTACCTCAAATTCTATACCTATAGTAATGTGTACCATCTTTGATTTCTCCTTTATTTATTCCACCTTAGCCTCTAATGTTTGCACTTCAGCCTCAAGCTCTTATCGAGCCAATTTTATGCCTTCATAGATAACAACTATTGCATCCTTATGTGCCTATGCCAGGTTTGCAAGATTTTCAACATATGGAGACTACCCTAGCTACCTATTTTACCTTTTTGTGAGGGAGAACATTTCTTATCTTTCCTCAAGGATGATTTTAGTACCTTTGTCATCTTCCACCTTCCTTTTCCTCACTCTCTGAATGATGCTAGATTGGGAATCGAACATAGTAGATTTTGAGGGAAGCTCAGTGATTTTGAAGCTTGGCATTTGGGAAGCCTTACTTCTTAAACATTTTTTTTTTGGGCCTAATAAGGATGTTGGGTAGGGAAGGCCATATAATTTTGGACCAATCCACTCCTCCAAATTGAGGGAGTGGGTGGACCATGATCACTTGGGGCTTGGCCTTCCTTCCCCTGCCAGTACTTGCCACTATGGTTTCTTCTATGGAAGATGTGGATGGAAATGGAAGGGAAATTTGGGTGGAATGAACATGAAGTTGTAGGGTGGATAAAGTAGTATGTACCTTCCTGGTCACCTTCTTCTTTTTGAGGGCTATGATAGTAGAAGTGCCAGTAGGGATAGAGAAGGTAGGCATTGGGAGTGTAATGGAAGTGGAAATAGAAGGATCAAGGGTAGTGGTGGTAATTAAGGGGTCAATGGAGGTAAAACTAGGGACTTTTACCTGGGGTGATCCTAGCACAGAATAAATTGAAACCTTTCCAAAGATTGGTAAAGAATATAAAGGAAAACTCATAAGAGGATGGTAACCTAGAGAAGTTGGTGCTATATGTCTTACTTGAAGGCTCATGGCCTTAGTTGCCTCCAAATCTAATTCTTCATTAGAGTCATCCTCAATGTCTTTGATTATCACCACCTCTTTTTCTTGAGATGTAGCAAGCAAGCCTTGTGCTGGCTCCACTATAGGACTACCTGTAGGAGTCCTAGGCTTCCTATTATAAACTAAAGGAGTCTTTAGGTATGTGTGGGAGACTTGGGATGTTGATGCCACTATTTTTGATGTTGTTATGCCAATAGATGTAGAAATTTATAACTAGGACATAGCAATGGATACTTGAATAGTGCTCATAGTTAGCTATTTTGGTGGTCTTCCTTTCTCATCAGAATCTAGGTTGATGGGATCTCCTACTTGTACTCCTCTATTGGAACTAGGCTCAAACAGCCTATGCTCTTTCTTAAAAGTCATTAAATTTGATGGGAGGTCTTGAGATGAAGGACCTACGTGGTCCTTAATTTTCTCCTCAAACTATCCTTTCCAAAAATTAGAATGTTCCCATCCCTTGTATAGAGCTTTCCTAGTATCCAATTCTCTAGAAATGATCAAGGGGTCATCTTGGATCATTCATAAATGATCTTCCTTCAATCTAATGATCCTGACTCTCTCTAAATCATCCTTGTCAAACTTTGCATTAAGAAATAGAAAATCATATGGATATGGGACATGGATGTAAGGGATGTTAAATCCCTGTATGTGCTTTTGAACTAGCCCATGAGGATCCCAATCTCTATATGTAAGCATGGCAAATGGATAAGTCTTGAATTTTTTACCTACCTCCATGAAATGCTTCCTCATTGTATAAACCATTCTTCTAATAGTCACATGGTGGCCAAAGATTAAGGTTTTCTTCTATTTGGATAAATCCTCCTTGATACTCCACCATAGTTGGAAAGCAATTTCTTGCTCTGCCAACTTGTCTGGGATGTACTGAGAAGACACAAAGGATTAAATTTATTCCCACAAATCATGATTATTGTAAAGTTCAAGTAGAGGAAATAATCCCCTCTTCTATCCAAATTATTTAAGATATTAGGCCCAAGTCTAGGCATAGGTGAGCCATGAATGACTTGCCAAACTTGTATATAGACATCCTCTTAAATCCTGACCATGTTTTTGGTATATGCATGTATGTGCATGAATTGATAATGGTTTCAAATCCTATTATTTTCATAATCTATGGTTAGAGTCCAAAACTCCCTAAGATCTCTATAACAAGTACCCATGATTGCATCCAACAAATAAGACATCAAATAGAAATTGCCCAAAGGCATAAGATGCCTGTCTTTATGGATTATTTGCTCTCTCAAGTGAAAGCTAATTATTTCACCCAGGGCATATGTAACATCATGGGTGAGCATCCATTCAGATTTGAAAAGATGTGGCTGCAGCATCCACAGTTTGAAGACAAAATAAAAGAGTGGTGGAATATCTCTATAGAGGGATCAACTCTCTTCCGAGTTGTATCCAAACTTAAAAATGTTAAAAAGAAAGTTAAGAAATGGAATAAGGACTGTTTTGGAAATATTTTTGCGGAAAAGAAGATCATCAAGGAGAATATCAGAAGAATACAGAAAAAAAATCCAGCAATATGGATATACTTCAGAATCCCAAAGAGAAGAAAGTGAACTATTGGTACAGTACCAAGACATAATAACTAAGGAGGAAATCTATTGGAGACAAAGATCAAGGGTGCAATGGTTGAAAGGAGATAAAAATACTAAGTTTTTCCACCTCTCCACTTTGAAACACAGAGCGAAAACACATATCCATCATTTGAAAAAAGGAGTTCAGAAGATAACAGAAGAAAAGGAAATTAAGGAGGAAATGATTTCATTTTTCTCCTCCCTGATGAAGGCAGATAGAAACATCAACTTGAAAAGTCAAGCTGATATTCTACGAGTGATTCCCCCATTGATCTCGAAGGAGCAGAATAATATGTTATGTTCTATACCTAAGGAGGAGGAAATCTTTAAAGCTGTTAGATCTCTTGGAGGAGAAAAAGCTCCTGGACCAGATGGTTTCCCCATGTTCTTTTTTCAAAAGCTCTGGAAATTTATAGGAAAGGATGTCAGTAACGCGGTGAAGGAGTTTTTTGGAGCTAAACAGATGCTGAAGGAAATTAATGCCACTTTTCTGTGCCTTATTTCGAAGAAAGCAGGTGCGGATAGCCCTGATCAGTTTAGGCCGATAAGTTTGTGCAACTCTCTCTATAAGATAATCTCCAAAGTTCTTACGACTAGACTAATCCAAGTGATCCCTTCGATAATTGCTGATTAGCAAAATGGATTCATTCCTGGCAGACAAATCCTCAACTCAGTTATAATGGCGCATGAGAATATTCATTCACTGCTCAAATCCAACACTGAGGGGTTCTTAATGAAAGTGGATATAGCAAAAGCATATGACAGGGTGGATTGGCATTTCCTTTCTAAAAGCCTTATTGCCTTTGGCTTTGAACAAAGAGTGGTTGATATTATCAAACAGTTGATATCTACTACTTCTATAGCTGTGTTGGTAAATGGGACCTCATCTCATTTTTTCAATCCGTCTAGGGGATTAAGACAAGGGGATCCTATATCCCCTATTCTGTTTATTATCATGGCAGATAGTATGGGACGATACCTTGGGGACTTGGTTCATAGAGGCCAGTTTAAAGGTCTGAGACCCTCTTCGCATCCTTTAACTTGCTCCCATGGTCAATTTGTGGACGATACTATTTTCATGGGACAGTCTGAAGTAATTGAAGCAAGAATTCTTAAGGAAGCAATTAATCTGTACACCTCTGCCTCAGGACAACTGATAAACTAGAATAAAAGTGCAGTTTTCTTTACTAATACCCCTGATTATAGACAGAACAAAATTGCTAGAATTCTTGATTGCCCCATAGGCTCTTTTCCTTCCATATACCTTGGTCTCCCTTTTGGATTGAAAGCCCCCGAAGCTTTTTGGGAAGGTCTTATTAATAAATTTAGTAAGAAGTTAGCGGGATGGAAAGGCTGTCTTCTTAGCCAAGGAGGAAAGTTAACTCTCCTCAAAGCTAGTCTTCAAAGCATACCTACGTATGCTTTGAGTCTTTTCAAAATCCCCTCTAAATTTGCTGAAGCAATTGAAAAAATTCAAAGAAACTTTCTTTGGTCAGGTTCTGAGGAGAAAAGGAGAATGCCTCTTATTGCATGGGATAACATTTGCAAACCGGTTAAGGATGGTGGACTTGGTATAAGGAAAATAAGAAGTATGAACACTGCCCTTTTAGCTAAACAGGGATGGAGGGTCTATCAGGAAAATAAAGAGTGGAGTAAAATATGGATGCATAAGTATTTATTTAAGGCACAGTCACTTCATGACTTCTTTACTACTCCAGATATTTCTCATCCGTCTGCTATTTGGGGGGCTGTCCAGGGAACAAAACATGTTCTTGAAGAAGGAAGTTCATGGAAAGTAGGTAATGGTAAAAAGGTGAAATTCTGGGAAGATATTTGGTTAAGAGGTAAACCCTTACAGGAAGAAATACAAGATAAAGATGTTATAGAAAGATGTAAACAAAGAGTGGGCATAACGGTTAATCAATACTGGCAGAACAACACTTGGGTAAACCTCACTGACTATGATCAAGATCTCAAGGATATTCAATTAACCCTAAATGCTATATCTCTAAATCCTAATCAAGAAGATAAAATTGTTTGGTATCAGGAGCCAAGTGGACAGTTTAAAGTCTCTTCCATTTTCATCTCCAAGGGAAATGGCAGAAAACTGTTATGGACAAGAGCCTGGATTAAGGGGCTCATTCCTAAAATCAAGTTCTTTTTCTGGACCCTTCTCCAAAACAAAATTTTGACTCTGGATAATTTACAGAAACGCGGAATCAATATTGTTAACAGGTGTATTCTGTGTAAGAGAGACCTTGAAGATAGAGATCATCTGTTTGTGAATTGTTCCTTCACTCAGCGTGTTTGGAAGGAGGTTCTCAATCTGTGGGGCATTACATGGATTCACCAAAAAAATGTTGAACTTTCTCTCAAAAGCTGGTATTGCCCTTCAAAGGATCCTGAAGTTCTCTTCTTATGGAAAATTACTCTTCCCCATATCTAGTGGGGAATATGGAAGGAAAGAAATAACCGTATATTCAGAAACAAATAGCTCCCTGGATGGGTGGTAGGACAGAACATCATTAGAGCTCTAAAGGAAAATTTTTCTTCTCAAAAAAATCTTAGCTCTAATCTCAATGTGGATAATCCCCTGAGGACGGATTTTATTCTTGGTAAACCTGATAACCCTAGATCAGGTGTTACTTGGATTAGTCCACCTCAAGGTTGGATTAAAGGCAACTTTGATGGTGCAGCAAAAGGGAACCCGGGGAATGTTGGTTGTGGTGGTGTTATGAGAAACCATGTGGGTATGGTTATTGATGCTATCGCAATTCCCATTGGTATATCTAATTGCCACATTGCCGAAGCTACAGCTGCCCTCCAGACCCTTAAATTAGCTGTGGATTCGGGTTATTCCAAATTGTGGCTTGAAGGGGACTCTTTGAATGTTATAAATATCCTTAATAATAAGAATACTGCGTCATGGACCATAGAGGATAAGGTAAAGGAGATGAAAACTCTTTTGAATAAATTTGAAGATATAAAAATCACCCACACCTACCGTGAAGCCAATGTTGTTGCAGATTGGCTTGCTAACTGTGTTGTCCGGGAAGGTCAAAAAGTGAGGTGGGATGAAACCTTAGAAAGGAGCGTGGATTTAAGGGCGATCATTCTTCTTGATGCCACACATGCGAAAGAAGGTAAGAATGGAGTGTAATAAAAACATAATGAGTAGGAGTGGCAGCACGGGGAAAGGAACTCAATTATTAAAGAGTAAGGTCCTCAAGCAGGAGAAGTGGATCCTGAAAAGCCACAAACAAAGTCGATGTCCCAATCAACTTGACAGCAGGAGGATCCAAGGTAATATCCACAGTAACTGGGATTCAAAGAAAATGAGTATGGCGCGTGAAAGGAAGGGAGAACCCCGTAAACAGGAGCCCAAGAGCTGTGCAGAATGGAGAGAGAAACATCAAGTGTGGAGAATTCTGCAGAAAAGAAATGTAACGAGCTACATGGAAAGACTCCACGGCTCTAAACCGCATATCACGATGGCCTTCTTCAAAAATTGGTCTGACGACAGGGTCACCTTGCATGGTATAACTGTAAATTTAACTGAGGATTTTCTTACTGAGGTTACAGGGTTGCCAATGGATGGACTCAAATTTTCCAAGCAGACTAGCATTTCGAACGAGGCCTTTTGTAAGTTCCCCAAAACGGATGAGGAGGAGCAGAAGCTGGTCAAAAATGGGGATTTCTATGAGCTGGACCAGATCAAAGGGATATGGAGGGACGTCCTAAGCTGTATTAGGGAGTACTTCATCCTAGACGGAAGAAGCAAACGAGTGCATAAGTTCCATTTTGTCTTCCTCAACCACTTCAGGCATAAGGTTAGTTTGTCTTTTCCTTTCTATCTTCGCTACTCCCTAATCCAAAGCCTTTACGCTCATAGGAAAAAGGATTTGCGCCCTATTCTTCACGAAGGCCTTATTCTGCTTATCGAAGGCTATTGCAAGAATAGGGCACTGGTTAAGTATCCCAAACAGGGGAAAAATAAGCTGCCAGGAAATAAAAAGAATGAAAGTGTAAGCAGGAGAGGCGAAATTAAGACCCCTAGTCCTAATAAACAGAATGTAGAAGAAGAAAGGGGTCAGGAGAGAATTGAAGAACCCGAGGAGGAAAAACCGGAGGATGAAGAAGGAACTGAGAGCTGGGACACCAACTCTAGTAATGATGGAGAAGGGTCTGAGGAAATTGAAAAAGATAAAGTTAATACAGAGGAGGATTCTGCTATCAGAACAGAAGAGACAGAGGAAAACCAGAAAGTGTCGGAGGATGATATTGTCCAAGAAGATCCTGGTGAGGACCCAACTTCTAAGAATGAAAAGGAAATTTCTGTCCAGGATGATATTCAAAAAATGGAGATGGAAATTCAAACTGGAATCAATGAGCGGGAACAAAAGAGTCAAGAAGACTTCTTTGAAGAAGCCAGGAATAGCCCCAATAAAAAGTCTGAGGATTGGAGAGGGAAGAATCAGAATGATGAAATACACACTCCTATGACATGGGTTAACTGTAAAGCTGAGTCTTCTTCCCAATTTGATTCCTGGTTGTGTAGGGAGATCATTGATTTCAAGAGAAAAGTGGAAACTTTGGAAGATTCTCTGAAAACTGCTTGGAACAAAGTAAACATGGAAAATCAGTTAAGCGAGATCCCTGTCAAGCTCAAAGCTTACGAAAACAACCTCCGGGAACTAATAAAGGACAACAGAAAGAAAATGGAGGAAGTAACGTCCAACATTTGTGCAGCTGCTATCAATATAGGTAAATATGCCAATGAGGAGACCAAAGCACTAGAGGGTCCCAGCAAAAGGACAAGGCAAAGTTCCAGAAAGAAAGATACACAAAAAGGAGCTTTGCTGGAGGTTACCACCCAGGAAACTACTTTGAAAGGAAAAGAAGCCATGAACTTGATATTGGAACTGGATGAATAATCTGGTCCTTTTTGGTTTTGAAACTGGTACTGATCTTTGTTCTCCTTTTGTTATCTTTTGTTTGTTGTGCTACCAGATTTCTGTTTCTGGGTTTTGACCGGATGTGTCTCTAATGGTTTCAGGTCCATTTAAAACCTGTTTCTGCTACTTCATTGTAGTGTTTTTTAGGCATAGCCTGTGGGCTTAGACGTTCTTTATTTAGCTCTCTGTTTCAGGGTCCCTTCAAAACCTGTTTTTACCTCAATCTAAAACATCATGGGTGAGCATCATATATAATAATGGAAACCAGTCTAAATTGAAAAAATGAATACTTGGTATACCATACGATCAATTGAGGAGAGCCATGCAAACGTGAATCCCCATTCTAAATTTGTCAATCAAAACTTCTCCTTTCAGCTTCTTTCCCTTCTATGAAATGGTCTGGTCTAGGAGTAGCCATGAAGATAGTGCCTTCTCAATTGAACTCTCTTCATCAAACTATACCAGTTTATTTATCAAAATAAGTATAGGGTATGCTCAAAGACAAATACCTTTGTAAGATGGCTCCTGATATGTACACGACCACTGTATTATTTCTTGAATGATGCAAGTAAGCATCTTATGATATCTTTTTTGAGAAAAACAAATCTTGTAGAAGATCAATACATGGCATTACTTCTAGCTTGGTGGTAGAAAAATGTAATCTTTGATGTTTAAAATCCAACAATTCCTTGATGAACAGTTTATCCACGAATGTCATTTCATCTTCTAGTGCAAATACATCCAAAAAATCAATGGCATCCCATAATTTTGAATAGTTATGGTACTTGCTTCCAAATATTATAGCATCAAAGACTATATCTGTGAACTCTATGAAGTCCTTGATTGAATAAGGGATAGAGAATTTACCCCTCGAAACACCTTTGATGAAGATGCCATTATGCGTATATATTCTATGTGCTACTTGAAGTCTTTTTCTTTTTGTTATGTATGTTGTGCAAATAATTTGGCTCTAGCTTAGTTATTTTTTTACTTGCAGTATCCTTGATATAGTAGCTAGGGCTCTTTGTCACTATAAGAAAGTAGGAAACTTCAAATGCAAGTTAGTTTGAAAGCAATGATGGCTTTAATAGCTGTGAATCACCTATATAGGATTCTATATTGAATAGAAGTTTGTGCGACATAAATATGCAACATTTACTTCACTTCTATTTCTTATATAATTCAAAATTTATTAGTTCAAGTTGGCGAGGGTCTTTAATAGATTGATGAGAAGTATTTTCACCTTTATTTTGGCTAAGTATGGCAAGGCTAGTAGTGCTCTTGGTAAAATTTCCACTAATTAATTCTTTTGGGACTTTTATGTTAGACAAAATGATCAAAATAAAAAGGTTCAAAGGAAATGGTCTCGGGAAAATGTACAAGACAAAATTCCCAAGGGGAAAGCTTGTAGGGAAAAAAGGCTATTACAAAAGTCCCAAAGGGAATTTTTAAAAATGCTGAATAACACTTCTGTGTGACTTAGGGTCATTCCAAGGGTTCTAAAGGGCATGTGCTTTAGGTTTGAAGGGTCTACCTCATGGCAAAAATGCTCGAAGGGTCTACTTCGCAGGGTATTTTTTGGTTGGGAAAGGGTTATTAAAATCATCCCAAAGGGTAATTAATCACTTTGAAAAGGGTTGAAAGCTTAGGAAAACAAAATTCCAAAGGGTATGTCCATGAAAAGGGTCCATTACAAAAATCTTGAAGGGCATCTTTTGTAAGACAAAGAGGCTAGGATAAATATCCTGAAGGGTAGGCTTGATACGACAAAGGTGTTAGGATAAAGTTCCAAAGGGTAAGAAGCCACTTCAAAAATGTTAAAAGGTCACTTTCAAATTGCCTAAAGTGTAGGTTCAGGGAGTTCGAAGGGCATGTGACCTTTGGGGAAAATGTTTTGAGGCTTCTGTATCAGAAAAAATGTCCAAAATAAAAGGTCCAAAGGGTATGCAAAGGGGCCGATAAGGAAATTATAAAAGTCTTAAAGGAATTGTCAAAAAAATGGCCACAACAATAAACGCCAAAGGATACTTTCACAAAAACCCAAAGGATAGGTTGGCAAGGTAAAAAGGGGCACTCCAAAAGTCTGAAGGATAATTTCAAAATGCCAAAGGGTAGTCTGGAAACAATTCAAAGGGTCCACCTTATGGTAAAATCTTATCCATGACAAAAATCCCAAAGGATCTAATTCATAAAGGCCAAAAGGCAATCTCAAAAGGGGGTGAAAGGTAGGTTTGGAGGGGCCAAAGCACAATGTCAAATACATTGGGCAAAATGTCTATGGTAAAAAAACTCACAAACTAATTCCGTTGGGCTTTTTGTTTCAGATAAAATGTTCATAATAATTCCTCCAATAAAAATAAGTTCACAACAATTTATCCATGGAAAAAAGCCCAAAGGCAAAATAGGGTAAGTCCCAAAAGAATAAGTCTTAAAGATAGTCCCCAAAAAACATAAGTCCCAAAGCATAAAACCTGAGATAACAAAAAGGATTTAGTCTATGAAACACAATGTCCATGCCACCTTGCTAAAATATGAAAAGCCAAGTTATGTTTTTTCCTAGAATTTGCATAAACACATAAAAAAGAGCTCAAAATTAAGATAATAATCTAGAAAAGGTGGCTCCCCATTTCCTATGAAAAAAGGGGGGTGTTGGGTACAACAAATGGTGACTTACAAGGGAAATACTTCTGAGTATTCAAGAACCTAGAACTTTAGTTTGCAATTGTAAATCAATCATGAAGTGTGCCACAAAAGAATACTTAAATCAAAAACATTAAAGACTCCTAAGTTAATTCACACAACATACTTTCCTTCTGATTTCTTGGATCTATGTGTGTCAAAGTGTGTAGTTTATTTAACCCCTATTATGATGAGTATTTCAAAGGCTTTGACGGGGTTATAGGTTTTGTTCTATTATCTATTAAGCTCAAGTATTGCTCTACTATCATCCAAGCATCTATAGCCCCGACAAAGATACATTGGGCTTTCTCTTCTCATTCCATCATTTTCCTTTCGATCATGATGTGTGGTACATTGAACTCATTTTATCATGTGAGCCTTTTGATTTTCTTTATATTTTCCTTTGCTCTTTTGAATCAATTGGTTCTTTCTTCTTTTATTTTTATTTCTTTTTTCTTTTTTGGAAAAGAGAAGAAATGGAACCCCAACAAGTTGGTATAATTATAAAATAAATCATTACTAAAATGTCCCTGCCAGCCACATCTATTCCTAGAGTTATCATATCCAATAGGTATTCAATGTGATAAGTGTATTTGATACAATAAAATAATAAAAATTATAAATTTATATGAAGTAATTTAAAATAAACTTCCACATGCCTGGTAAAAGTATTCAATTGTGACACCATTTAGAATAATTCATTATTACTTACCTTCATCTTAAAGACTCCAAAAACTCAAAAATACAACCAATCTGTAAACCAGTCCCCAAAGTGTCAAGATTTTAATTTCCCCTTTCCCACAAGTCATAAGTTTAGTTATTTTTTAGATTTTTAGATTGGTTATAGTCAAAGTAAATGCAATTCTAATCATCAAAGAAAACAACAAATGACCAATTTAGAAAGTGAAAAACTACTCTAATGAAAGTAGGAATCTAAACTAAGAAAATAAAATACTAAAAGCAGAAAAGATTAATCTAGAAAGTAGGAAACTAACTAAGAAAGCATTACAATCTAATCTAATCTAATCTAATCCTATAGCTACATTTATCGATCCCTCATTACTCAGTAACATTATTTGTTGGTACAACCTTGAAGTAATGCTTTAATAACTGTCTATTGATTGGATATATAAGCTTGTTGCCTTGGAGGTCCTTTACATAAAATGTGTTGTTATCTATGATATCTGAAATTTGATAGGGTCTAATCCATAATGGGGCAAACTTGTCATGTTGTCATTTCTTCTCATGGGCTTTATCCCAAAGTAGCACTAGGTCTGGAATTATGAATGCTTTGACTTTTGTTCTCTTATCAAACCACCTTTTAACCACATCTTGGTGTTTGTTAAATGTTTGTAAGGCTTTAGTCCTTGAATCCTCCATCTCTATTATATCCATTAGTCTTGATTCAACTTTATCATTTGACTCCATGCAATCTTACATAAATTGATAAGTGAATAGCTTCAATGTGATGGGAAAAATCGATCTATGTCCATATACGAGCAGGTAAGGTGAGGCTTTGAGAGCTTGCTTTTATCTCATCTTGTTTGTCCAAAGATCATAATTCAGTAAATTATGCTAATTTCTAAGCTTGTCTCTTGTTGATTTCTTGATTACATCAATCACATTTTTGTTTATTGATTCTACCAGTACATTTCCATGAGGGTAATGGTTAGAAGCTGACCTGATGAAAATTTGGTTTCCATGTGACCATTCATTAAATTATGCTGATATGAAAGTTAGTCCATTGTCACAAATCAGAGAAAGAGGCATGCCAATCTAGTTGTTGTGTTCCTCCAAAAAGTGATTCACATCTTGTGCTCTATAATGATTTATGGCTATGGATTTGGTCCATCTAGTACAATAGTAGTAATGGTAAGTACAAATTTATGGCCTACTTAAGAATTTGGGTTGATGACTAAAATGAAGTCTAAACCCCATTGGGCAAATGGCCTTCCTTCCACAACTGGCTGTAAAGGCATTATTGCATGTACTTCTCTCTTGGCTAAAGCTTGACATTCATGACATGTTTTGACATGAGTGTGAGCATATTTAAAGATAGTTGGGCAATAATAGCCCATTATTAAGATATTATGAGCTATGGTATTCCCTGAAGGATGACCACTGCCTATCTTCTGATGTAAGTTATCCAAAATTTCTTTAGCTTCCTCTGTAGATACACATCTGATATAAATACCTTCATAGTTCCTTTTGTAGAGGACTCCCTTCTTGATCTTGTAATGAGTGGCTTTGAGCCTCAAAGATCTCCTTATTTCTCTATTGAGCTTCAGGGCACAAGTTCCTATAAGTAAATGTTGTATTATGTCAGTATACCACTCTCCTTTAGAGACTTGAGCTTCACATACCTCTTCAACAGTGATGCATAGATCTAGCTCAGCCATGAGTTTAAAAATGCCTTGCTCTCAAATGATCTTCACTGAATTAATCTCTATGTCAAATTCTTGGATCTTGGTTGTCCATTTGCCTTGACATTCTCCTAGTTTATTCAGTGATAGAGTGAGCTTGATAATAGGGTCAGGTACAATGAAGATGACTTTATTCCTTAAGATGTAATGCCAAAACTTCTTCACTACTTTGACAAAGGCAAAGATCTATTTGTCAATCATAGAATATCAGAGTTTTGCATCTTTTAGGTTGGTGCTTATTAAGGCAATCAGATGCTCAATTTTATCCTTTTTCTACATGATCACAACAATAATTAAATGTTCTAAAGAAAATAAGTATAGATAAAAATCTTTGTTGAAATCAAGACTGATCAGTACTGAAGCCTGTGATGTTGCATCTTTAATGTCCCAGAAGGACTTTCAGGCTTCAACTATCCATTTTATTTTGGCATCCTGCTTGAACATGACAGGGTCTGACAATCTCTACAAATCTTGAGATGAAATTCCTCATGAAGTTAATCTTTTTGAAGAATGATTTGAGGTCCTTCTTGCTGTTTGGTAGCTGAATCTTTGAAATTTATTTAATCCTTTCTGGATCAATAGTGATCCTATCCTTACTGATGATGTGCCCCAAAATATTGCCTTCAATCACTCTAACTATGCTCTTCTATGGGTTTAATGAAATACTAAACCTCCTACATATTTCAAATATGGACTATAGGTAACTTATGTGGTTCTCTAGATTTTTTGAAAATACTGTAAGATCATCCATATAGATGATTATGCATTTTCATGTTAACCTCTTGAAAGCATAATCCATGGCACATTAGAAGGTAGCTCTTGTGTTTATTACGTCAAACAACATCCTCTTTTACACTAAATTCCCCACTTTGTGGTAAACACCATCTTTATTCTATCTTTAGATTGCACCAATACTTGATTGTAGCTTAAAAATCCATCCAAGAATAATATCATTTAAGAACCACTCATTATCTGTATGACTTCATCTAGAGAAGGCAGAGGATAATTATCCTTTTTAGATCCTTGTTCAAATTTTTTAAGTCCACACGTAATCTGATCTCACTGGTCTTCTTCCTTACTAGGATTAGATTGGCCATCGAGGTAGAATGTCAAATTAGAAAGATCATTTTTACACTCAATAACTTCTCCACTTACTTTTGAATAGAGGTTCCATAATAGGTTTGACAGGTTGTTATCTCTATCTGAATGGTTTATGATCTATCTTGAGGGGGATCGTATGAGTGATGACCTATGGGTCATAAACCTTCAAATATTCATATGTCCAAGTAATGACATCCCCATATTGAGTAATTAAATCTTTCACTCATCTTTTTTCTAGAGTGTAGCTGAGACCAATGTTTACATAACACGGGTTGTGCTCATCTCCTAGATTTTCTTTTCTAAAGTTTAATTTATTGACTTTTGATTGTCTTAGCTGATGTGCCTGAGGGTCTAGGTCAAATGTTTATTCTAAGGAGACTAAGATAACTGGAAATCAATTCTCTTTGAACTAGAGAATTCCCTCTTTCTCTATTTCTTCCTAACAGAGGTGATTGATGTCCTTATCATCGATGATTTGGGACATGAAATCCCTTGAATTAGTTAAGAACTGAATATTTTTTGGTCATCATCGAAGACCTATAAATTTTATATGTTATCTAGAATAGAGGGATAAGGAACCAATTCAATACAGAACTTATTTACCTTAGACTCTTGTAGTGGCTCCAGATTAGTAGCAACAACAACTAATGAATCAGTAATCTAATTTTACTCTCTAGGGAGTGCTACGATGTTGAAAGCTTTGAAGATTTCAATCAAGTCCCACACTCTATGCTTGTATATATTTAAATAAGACAAATTACATTGATATTTATTTTTGATTTATTTGACCACCAATTCTAAATCACTGAATTTTTTTATTTGCCTTACGTTATTTTTTAGTGCAAACTGTAATCCTAGAATTAGAAACTCATACTCAACTCTGTTGTTAGTGCATGGAAACTGTAGTCTGTATGATGCTAATAATTTATTACCTTGTGGATCAATTAGTTTTATTTCCACACCTGATCCTTGCTTGGATATAGCACCATCCAAGTGTAAATTCCATAGCTAATTAGAACCCTCAGGTTCTGGCTTCTGCATTTGATTGAGTAGTAAAAGTATAGATACCAAGGCTTGGTGAGTCATACTTTACCTCTTTATTCTTGATGTTATATTCTGTAATAGGATATTTCATTCTAGGCTCTCTATCAATTTTGATCTGATTTGTAAATCCTCTCCATGACAACCATATATTGGAAAAGTCTATGGAAAGATACTCATTGAACATTTTGGACCAATCGCTACTTAGCAACAATCAATAGCCTTTTGGTATGTCCAGTACCAGAATATCGATGGTCATCTAGACTCTTGGTTTAGATGCTACTTGAATTTGCATATTGTTTAATTCTCTAACTAGTGGGATCACTATCTTATCCAATTGTGAAATTGTTCTTTTTGAAGGACTTGGAGTGAGACCAAGTTTCTTACGTATAGATGTAGGCATGATAGTTGCAGAAGCTCTTGAATCAACTATATAGTTATGAATGTTCTTACTAAAAGATCAAATAATTAATAGAAATGGTTGTAATTTAGGTTTGCTCTTGTAGATGACATTGTTGTTAGATGCCTTCATTTTATCTCTAGATGCTTTCACATTTTTTATAGGTGTCTTGATGGTTATTGAATTATAGAGTAGCTCCTTTTATTCAGTGATTTGAGCTAACTCATGAAGAGTTATATTTGCCTTGATCTTCTTCATATCCTCTACGATATTGCATCCTCCTTTGCTTGGTTCTTCCTTACCCTACTACTAATCGTTCCCCTTTAGATGGGGTGGGTTGTTGTCTGCTTTGGGATTAGGAGGAATCACCATGGTATTTAGAGTATTTGATATTTTAAATAGTTGTTTGTTCCTCAAGTTGTACATACCTCTATGGAACTACTAGAAAGTGTGAAATTCATCCATATTATCTTCTAGTTCACTGTCATCTTCACCTAAAAAAGGAAACTCATGAGTCTTAAAGAACATGACAGTGTTAGAAGAGCTAGGCTCTAGATGATGCTTGAGTAGATTATGCATCTGATCTTGTCTAACCACCTCTCTTTAAAATATTTTGAATGTTGCATGGAATTTAACATAGTTGAACTCACCATGCTTAGAGGTGTTATTAATTTTTCACCAATTAAGAAGAGCTATCTCTGGTTTATTGATCTTTGGAAGTTTATTAGGCTATTTAGTACTATTTAAGGGTCTACGATATCTCTAGAATCTAGTATTTTGATTATCAGTCAGGCCATTTGCATTACCCATCTTCCTTTCCATATTCAAGAAATCATTGCTCAACTTCTAAACCATATTTAGAATGGAGTCTAGTTCTAATTTTATGAAATCCATACCTTGTAGAACAATTGTAAGACATGTAGCTATTTAATAGTTCTACTAATATCCATTGCTCATTTCATGATTGTTCAAGTAGCCAAAATTCTGCTATGTTTTTTGTGTCAATGGAGGTAGCATATATTTCTGGTTCTAATTGAATGCTTGGACATTTTGCCTTGCATGTAGATCTAGATTTACTACTGGAAAGGTATTGTTGACACTAGGCATTCCAAGTGTATATAGATTGATATATATATATCTATAGTGATAGCCTCTTTGAATGCTAGTGCCAAAGTGTTAGATACAATTGCTCTTCTCAAGAACACAATAGTGATAGGGTCCAAGGCATTCTTATACATCTTCAATGCTAGTGTTGTCTTTGGTTTATATCTTGGGGTCAACTAGTTATACATCTTCTACCATCTTACATTGAAATCACGTATGTGTTCATTAGGTTATCTCTTCATTCCAGTGAAGTGCTGGTATACCAAACTAGGATTGGTGACATGTCCAAACTATGCAAAAAAAATTTGCTTGACATTCATCCCAAGAAGTTATGGAATTTTATGTTAGATTTAAATACCAATCATAAGTAGAATTCATTAAAGTAAAAGGGATTAATCTGCATGTAACATCCTCATCTACAACATTCATCAATCTTAGAGCAACTTTAACTGATTTGATATGTTCCTTTGTTATCTTTGCTCTTGAAGGAGAAAAGGATGGTAGATATTTTTTGGGATTCTGAGGTAAATCATACACATCTCTTTGGATGGTGATGGCAGATCTAACTAACCAAGGCTATTGCTAAGCCATTAGTTGGTTAATAGGTAAAGGGTTCCTAACAAGTAAGGGGTTCCCTACTAGAGGGGGATTGTTCTAGACTAGGGCTATTGGCACTACCCTAGGTCTCCTATGACTAGTCAAGGGTGACACTAATAAACTAGCTTGGGAATTAGATTTGGTCACTCTCTTGGGTGACTCCAATTCAACTCTACATAAAAACTAACTACAACAATCGGGGGTGTTGGCCCTCCTTCTAGCACCAATTTACTTCACTTCCTTGGTTGGCTTCTAAATAGACTTATGCTTTCAAAACCTATGCATGTTGCTAGCAGTAATTGTAGACATACAATTAGACATGGCTAATAACTCTAAAGAAATAAAGATGCAGGAAATTCAAAAGCCTTAGATAAAGGTTTGATTCTTTTGGGGCAATTGTTTCACACCCTTAATCAAAAGATTATGACTCAGACTAATAAAGTATCTGAGGCAACAATTATACACAAAAAAAAATACACCAAAGAAAGTACATGTACATATTCAGAAATATGATTTTATGTAAACTTAAATATTCTAATCAATATGTTTACAAATCCTTGAGTAGTTGTTACACACCTACATATTATTATATTAATCAAAATAATCAAGAATCTATTTGCAGCTTTAGCACACTAAAGATTTATTGAAACACACAACCATAGAAATAACAACTAGTTGCATAAAATTTGGAAAGAAAATACTCAAACACTTCGATGATGATCAAAATTGCTTCAGTGCTTTGTATTCAAATTTATATGAAAAAAAACCAAGTTAGGTTACAATTATATAAATATATCTAGGGAATGGGCCACCTCATCCTCTAAGTCCATACAAGGTCATTACATGTGGTAGTTAGAACATGTAGTTCTAACTATAGTCTTATAGTTATTAATTAAATAAGTTTGACCTTTCCAAAACTATGCAACATGTGCATGTGTAAAAAATATAAAGAGTTAACTTTTAGAATAAAAGGCTCAAACTATAAAGAAGTTCTAAATACATCCACCATTATAAAATTTTACATCCATGAAATCTTAGCCTATCAAGGCTTAGTCATATGAAGCGCTACATGCACCTTGGTCAACATGGCTGTTAAGGTGGTAGTTGTAGAAGTTGATACACCACCAAAAGTCTACTTTTTCCTTGCTTTGTTATTCTCATAAACTTTATATGCCACATTATGATGCTATTGTATAATATTCAAATTCAGCAGTGGTGGTTGATGAATTCTTTTAACTTGCCCAAGGAGCTTTGCATGTTCATCCTTGGTTATATAAAACTTATTATTGAAATTTTTGACCTCGGTTACCTTCTTCTGGGTCTAGCTCAATTCTGACTCTATCTCTTCAAGTCATCTATTGATTTTTGAATAATTTTATCAAAATTGATCCTACTAATCAGTTTACTGGTGGTATCATTCACTTTAGATAATTTCAACTCATGCAAAATTTGGAGCTAAGGCTCATGTGCTTAATACTTGGGGACTAAAACCCCAACTAATTGTATTTATTCTTTTGCCTCTCCCTGCCTAATGATAACCAAATTCAAGGCATTATATACCTCTAGTGTTGTCATGAGGTTGAGATGACTATACAGAGAGTTATCTGTGTATACAAATGACATATTCAATTTAGAATTGTCATCTCTTAAGGAACTAAATAATCAATTGACATTACTCATATGAGGGGACATCTCAGCCTTCATAAACTCCATAGCCTCCAAAGAGTTGTAACATCTAGAAGTGGTTTCCTATACATCAGCTTCTATACCTTTGAGAATGTGTACCATCTTTTCTTGCTACTTTAGTTGCTCCACCTTGACCTTTAGTGTCTGCACTTCAGCCTCAAGATCTTATTGAGCCAATTTTTTGCCTTCATGGATAACAACTATTACATCCTTGTGTGCCCATTCTAGGTCTGTAAGATTTTCATCATATGGAAACTACCCTGGCTACATGTTCTACCTCTTTATGAGGGAGAATGCTTCTTGTCTTTTCTTAAGGATGATTTCAGTACCTTTGTCATCTTCTAGATTCTTCTTCCTCACTCTTTGAATGCTGTCAGATGGGGAATCAAACATAGTGGAAACTAAGGGAAGCTTGGCTATTTTGAATCTTAGCATTAGGAAGCGTTGTTTCTCAAATCAACTTCCCATGGAGGGATGTCCAATTGATATACATCTGAGGTTTTGCAAACAACCTCTTCCTTAGCCTCTTCTTGAACCTATTATTTATTTTAGGGCTTGATAAGGATGTCAGGTAGGGAAGGACTTATAATTTTAGACCAATACACTCCTCTAAATTAAGGGAGTGGGTGGACCATGATCATTTGGGGCTTGGCCTTCCTTCCCCTACCAATACTTACCACTATGGTTTCTTCTATGAAAGAGGTGGATGACAATGGAAGGGAAATTTGGGTGGAATGAACATGAAGTTGTGGGGTGGCTTAAGTAGTCTACACCTTCATGGTCACCTTATTTTTGAGGGCTCTCATAGTATAAGTTCTAGTTAGGATAGAGGAGGTAGCCAGTGGGAGTGTGATGGAAGTGGAAATAGAATGATCAATGACAGTGGTGGTAATGGAGGGGTCAATGGAGGTAGAAGTAGGGGATTCTACCTGGGGTGATCCTAGCATAGAAAAAATTGAAACCTATCCGAATATTGGTATAGAAGATAAAGGAAAACTCACAATTGGTTGGGTACCTAAAAACATTGGTGCTATATGTCTTTCTTGAAGGCTCTTGACCTTAGTTTCCTCTAGCTCTACTTTTTCATCAGATTCATAATCAATGTCTTTGACTATCACCACTTCATTTTCTTGAGATACAGTAGGCAAGCCTTATGCTGGCTCCACTATAGGACTACCTATAGGAGTCCTAGGCTTCCTCCTATAAACCAGAGGAGTTTTTAGTTGTGTGGAGGAGCCTTAAGATGTTTATGTTTCTATGCCAACAGATGTAGCAATTTGTACCTAGGGCATAAAAATGGATACATGAATGGTGCTCATAGCTGACTATTCTAGTGCTCTTCCTCATTAGAATCTAGGCTGATAGAATCCCCTACTTGTATTCCTTTTCTAGAACATGGATCAAGCACCCTGGGATCTTTTTGGCATTCCTTACCTTTAATGGGAGGGCTTGAGATGAGGGGCCTGCTTGGTCCTTGGATTTATCCTTAGACTCTCCTCTCTAAAAATTAGAATGCTCCCATCCATTGTAAAGATCTTTCTTACTATCCAATTCTCTAGTAGTGATTGAGGGGTCATCTTGGATCATCTGTAAGTGATCTTCCTTTAAGACAATGATCTTGGATCTCTCTAAAACATCCTCATCTAACTTTGAATTAAGAAATAGAAAATTATATGGATATGGGACATCCTCTTCATGGTCTAGGAGTATCCATGAAGATAGTGCCTTCTCAATTAAACTCTCTTCATCAAAGTGCCCATTGTGCATACTATTACAAAATTCCCAAAGGGAACTTTTAAAAATGTCAAAGGGCACTTTCGTATGAATAAGGGTCTTTCTAAGGATTATGAAGGGCATGTGTCTTAGGTCCGAAGGGTCTACCTTGTGGCAAAAATGCCTAAAGGGTTTACTTCATAGCGTATTTTTCATTAGGGAAAGGGATATGAAAATTATCCTAAAGGGTAAGTAGTCACTTTGAAAAGGGCTAAAGGTTTTAGAAAATGAAAATTTGAAGGGTATATCTATGATAAAGGGTCCATTACAAAAATCTTGAAGGGTATATTTTGTAAATCAAAGAGGCCAGGATAAATATCCTGAAGGGTAGGCATGGTATGACAAAGGCACAAAGATAAAGTTTCGAAGGGTAAGTGGCCACTTCAAAAAAGTTGAAAGATCACTTTAAAAATGCCCAAAGGGTAGGTTTAGGGAGTCTTAAGGGAATGTGTCCTTTGGGGAAAATGTTTTAAGGCTTTTGTATCAGATAAAATGTCTAAAATAAAATGTCTGAAGGGTATGCGAAGGGGCCAAAAAGGCAATTGCAAAAAACCCAAAAGAATTATCAGGAAAAATGGCCATAATAACAAAGGCCAAAGGACACTTTCAAAAAAAACTTGGAGGGTACATTAGCAAGGCAAAAAGGGGCACTCTAAAATTTTGAAGGATAATTTCAAAATGCTGAAGGGTAGTTTGGCAATAATATAAAGGGTCCACTTCATGGTAAAATATTATCCATGAAAAAAGTCCCGAAGGATCTACTTAGTAAAGGCTAAAAGGCAATCTCAAAATGGGGTGAATTGTAGGTTCAAATGGGCCAAAGGGCAATGTCAAATACATCAATAAAAATGTCTACAAAAAAAAACCCACAAACCAGTTTTGTTGGGATTTTTGTTTGGAATAAAATGTCTTCAATAGTTCCTCTAATAAAAATAAGTCTACAATAATTTATCCACAAAAAAAAAATCCTAAAGGGTAAAGCCAAAATAGGGTAAGTCTCAAAAGAATAAGTCTTAAAGATAGTCCCCCAAAAACATTAGTCTCAAAACATAAAGCCCAAGATAACAAAAAGGATTTAGTCTATGAAAACATAATGTCCATGCCACCTTGCCGACATATGAAAATTCAAAATATGATTTTTCCCCATAAGTTGCATAAACACATAAAAGAGAGCTCAAAATCAATATAATAATTTGAAAAAGGTGAGTTCGCATTTCCTATGAAAAAGGGGGTATTGGGTACAACAATCTCTAATCACTCCATCATCCTTGATTACTCCCTCATTGATCCTCACTATCCCTCATCATCCCTAATCACTCACTCTTCATCCCTCATCATCCCTCATCACTCTCTCTTTGACCCTCACCATCCTTTATCATCTTTAATCACTACCTCATCATCCCTAATCACTCCCTCATTGGCTCTCACCATCCCTCATCATCCCTATCACTCTTTCATTGTCCTTAATCACTACTTCATCATCCCTAATCACTCACTCCTCATCCCTCCTCATCCCTAATCACACCCTTATTGAACCTCACCATTCATGATCATTTATAATCTCTCCCTCATCATCCCTAATCACTCCTTCATTGAACCTTACCATCCCTCATCATCCCTAATCACTACTTCATCTTACCTCATCATCTCTAATCACTCATTTCTCATCCCTCATCGCCCCTAATCACTCCCTCATTAACCCTCACCATCCCTTATCATCTCTAATCACTCCTTCATCCTCCCTAATCCCTCCCTCATTAACCCTCACCATCCCTCATCATCCCTATTGAATCCCTTGTCATCTCTACTCAATTGTTCCTTATCCCTCTTCATCCTTAATCACTCCATCCCATACCTTGAAGGTGTTATCTTTTTGGGGTTTAACAATTCTAGGAGCTATAAGTGGAGAGTTGAGTGCTAGAATAAAATATAAGACATAGTGATCAAAATGATGTGGAGGAAAATTTGAAACATAAATATTTAGAACCTATGAAAAAATATGGGCCTATTAGAAATGATGTAATTCATAATTGAAGATCTGTCATAAAAATAGAAGCAAGTAAAACCACCATAACACCAAAAATGGGAAGTAAATATGAGGATCACCAAGTTATGTGATTTCCTAAAAGCAATCAATTGCTTTTCATATGAGGATATTTTTAGATTTGAATAATTACATTGAAGGCCTTTTATTTGTATGTCTATTGATTGAGTCATCATACTAGACAGTGGAAAATAATTTTCAAATGATTAGAACAAGTAGTCCAAGATTGTAAAGTGGTTCTTAATTCATAACTTCAATATTCAATCCAATGAAGAGTGTCACACTATGATCCCTCTACTTGCACATCTTGAGAAGTGGATATAAGTTATCTAGCACTATAAAAAGGTAAGTAGATAATAGATTATGAACACAACGATATGGTCGGTAATAAAAATATCTCTACTTCCCCAAATAATAAATTATATGAATTATAAATATTGTTTCATTAATAAATGTAGATCAATGGTGAGTGTGTTCATCATTTCCAAAAGAATTTAGAAATTTTTAATTTATCTTAAATCATATCTTCAAAAAATGAACTTGAAATTAATACATCATCCATAACCATACACTAGTGTATGGTCTAGTGTAGGCTTTGAGAAATGGATCACCTAGTAGTGTCACTTGGTGTACAAAATCAAACTTTTAAAAGATGAAATCCTTTGTGACATCTCACCATTAAAGGTGTGTGATTTTTTACATGTGGTCAACTATAAATTTACCATTGACATGTAGTATATGAAGTAAATCCTTGAAATGTTATGATAGATTGTCATGATCTGAAATACCATATATTGTAGTTAGTTCATAATATTTCAATCATTAGTGCCAATAAGTGAAAGAATCTTATCAGTTATAATAATAAGTATATTTTTGATGATAAGAACTAAATATAATAACATACTTATCACCATATCATAGTGTGGTTTATTCAATAATAACAAAGAAAAAATAATTGAACCATAAGCTAGATGAATACAAGGATATCTTTCAATCACCTAAATAAGTTCCTACATACTATATACTAAACAATACTATTGATTTGATCCCTTAACTACCTCTACCTCAAACCTCTATATATAACATATCATTTCTAGAGAATGAATAGAACAAGTGGTAGGTCCATGAAATCATAAATAATGGACACATCATGGCCAAATCATTACCTTGTAGAAGCCCATTTGTATTTGTACCAAAGTTGTGAATCAATTAAAAAAATCTTAACAAAATTAAAGTGAAGAACTATTATCTTTATCTAGATATTAAGGCATTTTTCTCCCATATCCATGATGTATAACTCTTTTCCAAAATTGATCTTAAGTTTGGTATCATCATATTCATGTTGAACCTCTAGACATTTGGAATATAGTCTTAAAAATAAAAAAAGAATTGATTGACTAGTTTGTTATGCCTTTTAGGTTAACTCATGTAGTAAATTCATTCATTGAGATGATGAACAACATCCTCATGCCCTTTACCTATGTCATTTTTTTAATCTACCTTGAGGAAATCTTAATCTTTAGAAATCATGGGATGAACATCTACACCATGTTGAACTAGTGTTTCACATTTTTCAAAAACACATTTTTATGATAACATGAATAAATGATCATTTTTCATGCAAGAGATAAAATATTTGGGATACATTACACACAAGGAGTGCATGTGTGAACCTGACCAAGATTCAAGTCATACAGGAATGAGAAATACCAAATAAATTTTAATCTTATTCAAATCTTCTCAAAATTAGAATATTATACAAGAAATTTGTGTTTAATTTCATCTTTTGAACCAAGCTACTAAAGTGGGAACCAGATAAAGTGTTTTCTATTCAGATGCACACCAAAGATAATTCGATGAACTAAAATTTAGACTCTATTTTGTGTTAGTACTTATGTTACTTGACTATAAATTTGGAAGATCATCCAATTCATTCAATAATAAAATTGACTATCACAAATGGGTATTGACAACACAAGAAGTCCTAGAAAAGAGTTAATTTATATTATAATGGATTTAAAAACATATGATTGAAATCAAAGATATATTTAGAGTATATACTTACATCAGATGATGAGGGAGTGATTAGGGATGATGAGGGATGGTGAGGGTCAATGATGGGGAGATGAGGGATGGTGAGGGATGGTGAGGTTTAATAAGAGAGTGATTAACAATGATGAGGGATAAGGATTGAGTGATTAGGGATGATGAGGGATGGTGATAGTCAATGAAGGAGTGATTAGGGATGATAATCTTAAGTGATTAGAGATGATAAGGGATAAATAAAGTCAATGAAGGAGTGATTGGAGATGATTATGGATAAGGAGGGAGTGAATAGGGATGATGAGGGATGAGTAAAGAGTGATTAGGGATGATGAAATATGGGGAGGTAGTAATTAGGTATGATGAGCGATAATTAAGGTAAATGGAAGAGTGATTATGGATGATAAGGGAGTGATTAGAGATAACTAAGGATAATGAGGGTCAATGAGGGAGTGATTATGGATAATGAGAAATGATGAGACAGTTATTAAGGGTAATGAGGGATGAGTAGGAAGTGATCATGCATGATTGAGGGATGATGAACAAGTGAAATTAACACAAAGTGGTCATTTTATATGTATAGGTCATCAATGTGACCTAAACTACCCCAATCACACCACTTTGGATCAAGTTCAAAGTGAGTATTTTTTAAAATTCAATTTTGACAAACCTAAGACTCATAGAAATGCCAAGAATCAATCTGAAAGACATAAAAAACTAAAAAATGACTATATGTTTACCAAATATGGATATCAATTGAAAAAGTTATGTACTGAAATACCTAAGTTTAATACTTAGACCTTGAAAATGCCTAAGTATTGACTAGATTAAATTTGAAAAAATTATTTTCCACATTGTAAAGCATGTAGATATGAGACCAACTCTATCAGATGCAGAGTGACCTTAATTTTTTATGTTTACTAAAATAAATTTAAAGTATTAAGCCTCAAGTCAAGATTGGGTTCATGTACATGCTCACATGATTTTATGTGTAAAACAACATTAACTCAAGATTGGGTTCATGTGCATCTTCACATGCTTTTATGTGCGAAATAGTAGCAACTCAAGATTGGATTCATGTGTATGTTCACATGATTTTATGTGAAAAATAATAGTAACAAGATCACATTATTATTTTTATAATAATACAATCATGTTATTTAATAACGTGATTGCATTATCTATTAACGTGATCGCATTATCTATTAAAAGTGATCACCTTACTAATGTGATCACATTATTAATGTGATCATGTTATTTGAATTTGAATATCTAATAACATGATCACATTATCTAATAACATGATCGAGTTCTCTAATAACGTGATCATGTTATCTATTAACATGATTACCTTACTAACACGATTGTGCTATTTGAATTTGAATTCAAAAACCATGCCTTTTGGCTAGAAAATGGCTTAGATTCCTGAGGCAAAGGCCTAGCCCTATCAATATATAGCCAAGTCTGAGAGTTGTGATAAAAATACAACAAAATTCAACTTCAATCACCAAATACACTATGAATTTCAATTGTAAAATTCAAAAATTTAATACCATCATAACCAACATGATCTCCTCTTTCCAAAACATAATTTTTTGACTAATTTAAGGTTTCAAACTATGTTGATTTCTAACTATACTTTTTTAGGCCACTACATGTCACAAATATACATACCTATACATGTTCATGTGATTTATCTTTCATTCATCTTAGTGAAATAAATGTTATATGGTCACAAACTAGGTCAAATTCTACACACATTAAAAAAAAATGTTTTTCATTTTTTTAAGGTAGTTAGGTGGGTTGTACGGATGTTTATCCATGTTTTTGTCAATTTTTTGAATCTATTCACTTACAAAATTCATAAAAATAAAAGTATTCATTGAAATAATATAAAAAAATATAGGTCACAAACTAGAATATCTTCTATAAATTTTTCTCAAAGGGTTTTAAATAATATTAAATGCTACTAAAAAAATGGTGTGCCTCACAATCATTTATCTATTCTATTTTCTTAAAAAAATATGAGTTCATATTAAAATTTTAGATGTTTGATCTAATTATGCTTAAATATTTTTAAAAAACTTAAGTGTTTTAGAAACTAGACACAAAATGCTAAAGTTTATGTTCTTACACCATATTAAAATTGTGTGTATATATCTTAAATTATCTATAGAAGTTTAGATTTCTAAAATTTTAAGATGGGTAAGCCCCTTTTTGTTTCCCAACTTTGTATATTTATCTAGGTATAGTATAGATTTACATAGTTTTAATAAAAAATTATTAAATAGGCTCAGTACATACTTAGTTTTTATAGACATCTAAAATTGGCCACATCTGGCTTCAGATTATACTTCAGATCGATTCATACCGACCATTGCAAATTAAGCTTAAGAATCACTAAATTTTTTAAATTTGTGTGTGCATCATTCATAAAAGCTCATAATCATGTTAAGACATCCCTAATTGGGGTATCTTATCATATGAAATAATAACCTCTCACAGATTCATCCCTAATCACCTTGTGACATCACAACTGTTAATTTGGCCTATGAACCTATTAAGTGGGGAACTTGCACACTTAAATCAAATCTTGAAAGAGATAAAAGGATAATCTAAATAAATTAACAAACTAAACAAGATTAAATTCCTAGTTGAAATATTTATTTATAATTAATTAATATCTAAAAATATAATTTCTAAAATTCAAAATAGCAAAGCCTTTCATCACTACCTTTATGAGTTTATTTTGGTAATCCATGCCTAGTAATTTTAAATCTAATTTGAGATCCATGCCTAGTAATTTTAAATCATAATTACTTGAAAACTATTAATTAATTAACAACTTAGTTCATTTTGGTGATTAACATAAACTCTCACATTATTTACATACTCTTAAGAGTTTTATTTTTATTATTTATTTGTTGAAAGTTGTTTGTTTTAGCAAAATGAGTGACACGTGTATGTTATCCTCCCGTCCCCTTTAGGGATTTTAGGTGACCAAAAGCATTCATTATTTTCCTTTATTGCTTTAGTCTAAAAGCATGAAAAGAAAGTTGTTAAGGCCCTTCCCAAATCTATATATTTTGGGTGACCCCATAACGAACCTAAAGTCTTTTCACTTGTCTTTATTTTTCATACATTTTGGCTTGTGAGCAGGAGTTCATCATCTTCTCACGAGTTCTTTAGAGAAGTTTTAACTTGATAATTCATCTCCTAACATTGTACCAACCCCTCTATGGTGGTGTATATAAACTGAGCTAGTGAATAATTGGGATGGTAGTTTGAGTGTTTAAACTACCTTTGTTAGTGAATGTTATCCTCAAAATGTATGATCAACTTGGACATCACACTACACTAAGCAATCAATAGATGTAGTGGTTGTGAAAATTAAAATATTTTTTCACAACAAGCTAGTTGATGGGGATCCAATTGACATGAGCATCTATTGTGTTAACCACACTTGGGACCATCTAGAAATGAGCAAGAAAATTGATAATTTAGAACAATCCCACTTGCCATGGGAATACTATTGATGTAGGGTGAGTGGCATGAAGTTCCATGTCATAATACAAACTCTTGAGAGAAGAGGGGGCCTAAAAACCTTATTTTTATGCACTTTTACTTTTTGAATAAAAAATTAAAATCCTCTCAAGAGTGAGTATATTGATGAAATTTGATAGTATTATGTAATCTTGTTAGTTTTAAGATTTAGAACGTTACACTTAGGTGTTTATGTCATTTTTATCATTTCTTGCATGGTTGAGTCTAAACTATTTGTTTATATTACATATCAAAATGAGTCTTGTTTATACATTACTCCTATATTTGAGGAGGCGTTACACTACCCATTTAACATCGTGCGTGTGCCTTAAACTTTTTGTTGAACCTTTGTGTGTGTCACTTGATTGAAAAGGGTGTCATTACACTACACAATTCGTTTCAAGTTTTGTGCCTTGGAGTCTTGAAATAAACATTTTTATCATATTTTTAAAACATGATAAGGTCGTTACATTGCTCAAAATCATTTCAAATACTTATTTTCCTTATGTTCAAAATTTTAGTTTCAAAACCAAATTGCATGTGTCTTTTGGATCTATACCTAGTGTCATTATGCCATTCAATCTTGTTATTTTTTTAAATAAGACTAGTTTTCCTAATTTGAGTTTGAAATTAACCTTTCCAAGTTCAAATCCAAACATTGATTAATTTCTGCCTATGCCTTATGTAATTTTGGCCTAAACATCAATTCTTCTTTTTTGGGTTGTGAAACTTAGGTTAATTATTTATTCAATTTGAAAACTATTATTTGTGCTTAAATTTGGAGAAGTAGCCTATCTCCATATACCTAGAGTTTCATGCCTTCTATAAATTGACCAAGTTCATATTTAAATCTTAATGCCTAGTTTATGAAAAAGTGTTTGAAATTTGTTAGATTAAATCTCTTACCTTGTTTTGTTTAAAGTTTAGCTTTTGTGCCTTTTCCAAAAGACCTAGCACATGCCTATTTTGAGCCTAGATGTTGTGCCTTTTCTAAAAGACCTAATTTTTTTTGTTTTCATAGATTATACTTATTTGAAACACTTTGTACCTAGATTTTGGCATTTTGGTTTTTATTCAGCCACTTGACCTTTTGTGTGAGACATTTGGCATTGGACATTTGAGGTTAGGTTGCTTTATACCAAGTTTTAGAACTTGCCTTTTTGGAGATATAACTCCACTTCTAGACCAAGTTAGACTATATTTGGATCACTTATCCTTTGGACATTATTTTTTTAAAAGTTTGTAAAACTCTGGGCCTCTTTGCAAAATGTTAATTATTGATTTAGATGTCTCATTACACTAATAATGGAGCCATTTATAATCCATGTTATGATATCATGGTTGAAAAAATTAATTTTGATCAAGACCCCTATGGTAAGGAGATTTTTTTTGAGATGGATCCTTATCCTCCTTACAATACTCAATTTGGGGAACGAAGCCAAGATCCTCAAGATTAATATGCGGTGATAGCTTCTTTGGCTGTTTAATGTAACATATTTGAATTTCCATGCCTAATAACACCTAATCCCCAACTTAAACCATTAACCCTCCTTCAGACTATGTAAGCCACCTAGATATACAACATCTAAGGATTACCATTCCAAGACCTTATCCTTTAGCTCATGATAGTAACCAGGGTTCACAATGCCCTACCATTACCATTCCAAGACCCAGTCCTTTTTCTCATAATAACAACCAATATTTGCAATGCCCTAATATTACCATTACAAGACCTAGTCATTTAGCCTTTCTAAGTATGGTAGCTCATTATCCCAATAAATTTGTGTAACTATGACTTGATGGGTCTCAGTTACTATCTTAGGTTGGTGACTATCCTTTGTTAAGCCCATCATAGATAAGTCTATCATTATCCAACCATCAAACATTTATCATCCATTGCCGACCATCCCCCACTTAAAAAAAATAATGCCAATCATTGAACCACAACTTAACCAATCAGTACCTCTCTAACCGAGCCAATCATTTGAATATCAAGATATGTTCAAAACTAGCATTTTACAACTACTTGTAAACCAAGGCCAAGAAAACTAATCAATTCATGATTGTTTTATTAAACCAACCATTTTTGATAAGTTAACCTATGATGAATCACCTTTTTATACTATCCTTGTTGTTAAAGAGTCTCACTCTGAGAATCTAGTCTTTGTTGAGTCACTTCTTAATGATTATAACTGCATTTAGAAAAAAAATATCTTGACCATTGTCTTATTTTTAAATATCCTCCATTTAACAAGCCATTATCTATGGATTTGTCTCTTGACTTTTTTATCCTCATTAAGGAGTCTCACTTTGATAAACCAGTCTCTATGGATCGCTTTATGCCATCATAGGTTGTTACTTATCCAATACCAAAAATTCAACAAGACATATTTCTAGCAACACCCACACTAGATGAAGAATTGAAATTGGAATTAGGTTCTATTTTTTAAATGACATCAGATTTAACATAAAAAAGAGAATCAACATCAGTTTCAACATAAAATTTAGAGTCTTTTGAGTCAAAATCAACTTTAGAATTAGAATCCATTCGTGGTTGTTACAACATTAGTTACGCATGCCTTGAAAATCAATTTGAATTTTTTTTTAATCCTTACATAGTTTTTTAAGATGATTACTTCAGCTTCAACACAAGTTATTCTAGTATATTCTATGAGGATTGTGTTGCCTCTTTCTATTCCATTACTATTCCACATGCTATTAACACCATCCAACCTAGCCATTATATTTACCTTCCACCTCCCATAGGGGTTAATTGGGACTGATAGAATCATACCTTGTTGAATTGTATCCATAGAAACATATCAATTGAAGAATATTAGGGAGGTGATAGGGGCAATCAAAGTCGAAATTCAACATCTTCTAGTGAAACCTTGTTTGAGGTGCTAGAAGACAATATAATTCAAAAGTAAATGTCTTTTAGTGAAACATTCTTGAAGGTGATATGGGACAATCAAAACAACTCAATTGGTGAAAACCTCTTTGAGGAGCCAATAGTTGAGTACAATAGTTTTTCACTACTTGATGAAGACATCATCAAAGATAATATCAATATAGCTTCTAATCTACAACATAATCAGATAGTAGCTACTCCTAGGCTCAAACAAAAAAAAATTGGTGGTTCTATCAAGAGCATATTCAGAAGTCTTTGACCCTACCATAACTAAAATTATGTTTAATCTAAAATCAAAAACAATGTTTGTGCCTGAAAACCCCGATCTTCATTTGTTTCTTAACCATTATACATTCCATTATCATCCACCTTTATATTTATAAATCAAATCTATCATCTATTATTTATCCATATTTATCATCCCTAGTCATATTTTTCTTTACAGAGGCTACATAGACATCTTGTCTCGATGTTAGAAGGAAATAGAATCAATGACCAACAAAGATTATAACAACATTATTGGAATACAAATATAAAATATATTCTTGATAGAGTAGTTATTTAGAAGCGATGTGGATTATAAATTTACATTTATCAAGGGACCATCCATCAATCATATATGTCATCCACTCCCTCAAAGATGCATTGTTATAGACTTCCCAAACATTGTTTGGTGATTTTTTTCAATCATTACCTTTTTCATTCCTTAACAAACTTTTTATTCTTTTAAAAAATATTATTGTGTTTATATCTTACAAGATCTTACTATTTAGGGGCAAACTATAGACACCTAAAATTGGCCATAACTAGCTTTCAACCAAACTTCAGACTGATTCCTACCAACAATTGAAAATTAAGCCTAAGAATAATTGAACATCCCAAATTTACTTTGCATCATTCATCAAAGCTTAGAATCATGTTGAGACATCCCTAATTAGATTATTTTATCGTATGCAATAATAAACTCTCATAACTTCATCCCTAATCACCTTATGGCATCACAACTATTAATTTGGCCTATGGACCTATTAAGTGGGGCACTTACACACTTAAATCAAATCTTGAAAGAGCTAAAAGGCTAATCTAAATCAATTAACAAACTAAACAAAATTAAATAACTAGTTTAATTATCTATTTGCAATTAATGAATATCTAAAAATGAAAATTCAAAATATCAAAATATCAAAGCCTTTCATCATTGCTTTTATGATTTTTCAAGATCTTTAAAAATATCCTAAAATATTTAATTTGAGATCCATGCCTAGTAATCACAAATCATAATTACTTGATAACTATTAACTCTACTAGAGTTAGTTTTAACTCACACAGGTTTAGTTTGAACCATTCCAAAACTAAAATAAACCTTGACTCACCTTAGGTGAGAGTTAATTCCTAAGGATATAAATACAAAGCCATGCCTATTGGTTTTTAAGTTATTTTGGTGCAAAGTTATTATGCAAAAATATCTTCAACATGTTTGGATATGGTGGATTTATAATTCTTAAATGCCATGAAAGTAAGGTTACCATGTTGAATTATTAAGAATCAATCAAAGCCAAGGTGCCAAGGAGAGAAGGAACCAAACAAACTTCATTATCAAAGACTTCTTGACGCATAAGCTGAGTAATCCATTTAGAGCTTTTAAAAAAGGTAAAATATGTGTTTCTTTTATGTTTTTGTTGTGATTTCATTTAGTTTTTTTACTAATCTCTCCTTAGTGTCTAGGCTATAAGTGTTAAGATTTTGGTGTATTCATTTCATTAGTTTTATGATACTAACACAAGACTAACCTCCCCTCTATGTCAAATTCCTAGTTTACATGTTGGCATGCCCTATAAGACACAAGCATCCCATATAACCAAGGATATGATATGTTACTTTTAGTTTTTATAGTGGATGCTTAAAAATATTTAAAATTTGAGTTTTTGGTTCATTTTTTACATTTTTATATTTTTAACAACATAGGAAATAAGTAACTGATGCTGGTTTATCTTAAAATTTGAAAAAGACCGACATCGATCCTTATGGATCAATATCGGTCTTTGTATGGATAAAATGATGTTTATCTCTATGGATTGACATTGGTCCCTATGTGGATCAATCGATGTCGATCTCTATGGATTGACATCAATTTCTTTGAGATAAAAATAAAAAAACCTGAGAGTTTATTTCAAGATGTTATTTTATCACTTACTTTGGGCTTCTAAATAGGCAAACCCTCTAAAAAATTTTAGGTCCTAAGGTGGAAAAATCAAATTTTCAACATGGTTAAATCTTACACACTTTGTTTTTGTTGCTAAAAATGAACTTAATTCTTGTCATGCCTTAGTTGTTTTAAATTTTTTTTGAAAAAATTTCAAACAACTAATGCCAAGGGGTTCAAATTTCACAACATACTTCATTTAGGTGATTAAACTAAACTCTCACATTAGATACATATAAGAGTTTTATTTTTATTGCTTATTTATTGAAAGTTGTTGTTTTAACAAAACAAGTGACGTGTGTATTGTCTCCCCCCCATCCCCTTTAGGGAACTTGGGTAAACAAAAGTACTCATTTTTTTCTTTATCAATTTAGTATAAAAGCATTAAAAAAAGACATTAAGGAACTACCCAAATTTGTATGGTTTGGGTGACTCTAAAATGACCCTAAAGTCTTTTCACTTGTCCTTATTTTTCATTTATTTTGGCTTATGATCGGGAGTTCATCACCTCATAAAAAGTTCTTTAGGGAAGCACTGAGCTAAGAAATTATCTCTAGACATCATTTCAACCCTACTCCATGGTGGAGTATATAAATTGAGCTAGTGAATCAATGGGATGGTAGTTTGATCGATGAAACTATCTCCATTACCAATTGCTTACCTCAAAACATATGATCAACTTGAACATCGCACTACATTGAGTAACCAATGACTATAGTGGTTATGAAAAGGACAAGACATTTTAATAATAAGATAGTTGACATGGATCCAATTGATGTGAGCATCTCTTATGTTATCAAATCTTAGGACCATATAGAAATAAACAAAAACTAATAGTTTAGAACAACTCCACTTATCACAGATATAGTGTTAATGCAGGGTGAGTGGCCCAAAGTTCCATGTCATAGTAAAAAATCTTGAGAGAAGAGGGGACCTAAAAACCCTAATTTTTATGCAATTTTATTTTTTGGGTTAACAATTAAAATCCTCTCAAGAGCAAATATATTAATAAAATTTGATAGTATTATGCAATCTTGTCAGTTTTAGGATTTAGGACAATACACATAGGTTTTTATGTCATTTTTATCCTTTATTTCATGGTTTTTAGTCTAAACTATATGTTTATATTACCACATCAAAACTAGTATTGTTTATACATGACTCTTTTGTTTGAGGAGGCATTATATCACCCATTTGACATCGTGCATGTGACTTAAACTTTTTGTCAAACCTTTGTGTGTGTCACTTGACTAAACAGGGTGTCATTGTGCTACCCAATTCATTTCAAGTTTTATGCCTTGGAGTCTTGAAACAAACATTTTGATTATATCTTTAAAGCATGATAACATCATTTCTTTACTCAAAATCATTTCAATGACTTGTTTGCCTTGTGTCCAAAATTTTAATTTTGAAACCAAAACCATATGTGTCTTTTGGATCTATACCTAGTGTTGTTATGTCATTCATTATTTTTTATCTTATTGTTTGTTTAAAGAAGCCTAGTTTTCTTAATTTGAGTTCAAAATTAGCCTTGCCAAGTTCAAATCCAAACATTGATTGATTTCTACTTATGCCTTGTGTAATTTTGGCCTAGACATAAATATTTCTCTTTTGGGTTGTGAAACTTAGGTTAATTATTTATTCAATTTGAAAACTATTGTTTGTGCTTAGATTTGGAGAAGTAGACTATCTCCATATGCCTAGAGTGTCATGCATTCTACCAATCAACCAAGTTCATGTTTAAATACAAATGCCTAGTTTATGCCAAACTGTTTCAAAAAAATTAGACTAAATCTCTTACCTTATTTTATTTAAAGTCTAGCTTTTGTGCCTTTTCCAAAAGACCTAGTGCATGCCTATTTTGAGCCTAGATTTTTTGCCTTATCTGAAAGACCTAGAAAATTTTGTTTTCATAGATTAGACTTGTTTGAAACACTTTTCACCTAGAGTTTGACATTATGGTTTTTATTTAGCCACTTCACCTTTTATGTGAGACATTTGACATTAGACATTTGATGTTAGGCTATTTTATACCAAGTTTTATTACTTACCTTTTTGGATATAGAGATCCACTTTTAGACCAAGTTAGACTATGTTTGGATCATTTGTCCTTTGGACGTTATTTTTATTAGAGCTTGTAGAACTTTAGGCCTCTTTGAAAAATATTCATCATTGATTTGGATATGTCTCATTACACTCATAATGGAGCCATTTATAATCCATGTTATGATACCATAGTTACACATATTGACTTTGATCAAGACCCCTATGGTGAGGAGGTGGTTTGTAATATGTATCCTTATCCTCCTTATAATACTCAATTTGGCAAATGAATCTAATATCCTCAAGAGTATTATGTAGTGATACCTTATTTGGGCCACTTAATGTACCAAGTTCACTATTTCATGCCTAATAACACCCAATCCCCCACCTATACCATTAATCCTCCTTTAGACTGTATGAGACACCAAGCTCCAAAACATCTAATGATTACCATTCTAGGAGGAGCTCATCCTTTGGATCATGATAACAACTACACTTTGTGATGCCCTGTCATTACCATTCCAAGACCCAGTCCTTTGGCTCACAACAACCAAGCTTTACAACACCCTACCATTACCATTCTAAGACCTAGTCCTTTAGCTTGTGATATCAACCAAGATTCATAACACCTTACCATTACTATTTTAGGCCTTTATAATATCTTATTATCCCAACAAAGTTATACAACTATGACTCGATGGGTCATAGTTACTATTCTAGGTTGACAACTAACTTTTGTTAAGCCCATCATAGATAAGCCTATCATTATCCAATTACCATCCATTAATCATCCATTTCCAACCATCCCCCACTTTAAAAAATCCATGCCAATCATTGAGCCACAACAGAGCTAATTAGTACCTCTCCAATGGAGCCAATCATTCGAAGACCAAGATATGTTCAAAACTAGTTTTTTACAACTACTTGTAAACCAAGGACAAGAGAACCAACCAATTCATGATGTTTTTATTGAACCACCTATTTTTGACAAGTCAACTTATGATGAATCACCTTTTGATACTATCTCTGTTATCAAGGAGTCTCACTCTGACAAGCTAGCCTTTACTGAGTCACTTCTTAATGATCATAACTACATTTCGAAAAATCATTATCTCAAACAATGTCTTATTTTTAAAGATCCTTCCTTTGATAATATAGTTTATATGGAGTTATCTCTTGACCTTGTTTCTATTGTTGAGGAGTCTCACTTTGACAGCTCAGTCTTTGTGAATCTTATTATGCCATCACAATCCATTACTTGTCCAACACCAAACATTAAACAAGACATATTTGTAGTAGCACCCACACTAGATGAAGAATCAACATTGAAGTTAGTTTTTATTTTTTAATTGACATTAGATTTAGCATCAAAAATAAAATCAATGTCAATCTCAACATCATGTTTAGAGTCCCTTGAGTCAGAATCATCTTTAAAATTAGAATACATTTATGGTTGCTACAACACTAGTTATGCAAGCCTTACAAATCAATTTGAATATATGTGTGATCCTTCCATGGTTTTTTAGGATGATTACTTCAGCTTCAACACAATTTATCCTAGTATCTTCTACAAGGATTTTACTTCCTCTTTCTATTTTATTACCATTTCAAATACCATTAATACCAACCAAACTAGCCATTATATTGACATTCTACCTCCCACAAGTGTCGATTGGGACAAACATAATCATGTATTATTGAAATACATCCATGACAACATATCAATTAAAGAATATCAAGGAGGATAAGACCACAATCATGTAGAAGAACAATCTCCTAGTGAAACCTTTTTAGAGGCACTAGGGGCAATCAAAGTCCAAATTCAGCATCTTCTAGTGAAACCTTGTTTGAGGCACTAAACTAAAATCAAATTCAAAAGTCAATGTTCCTTAGTGAAACCTTCTCAAAGGCACTATGGAATAATCAAAACAACTTAATTGGTGAAAACCTGTTTGAGGTGCCAATAACTGAGCACAATAGTTCTTCAATTCTTGATGAAGACATTATCAAATATAACTTCCAATTTATATCATAATTAGATGGTATATACTCTCAGGCCTAAACAATAGAAAAATTTGGTGGTCTTATCTAGATAATATTTATAAGTCTTTGACCCCACCACAACCAAAATTATGTCAAATCCATAATCAACAAAATTATATGTGTCATAAAACCCTAATCTTCATTTGTTGGCCAACCATTATACATTACATTATCATCCATATTTACATTGCCAAATCAAATCTATCATCTATTGTTTATCCATATTTACCATCCCTAGCCTCACTTTCCTTTAGAAAGGATATAAAGACATTTTATCTCAACATTTGAAATAAATAAAATAAATAATCAATGAAGATAACAAAAACATTATTGGAATCCAAATCTACAACAAATTATTGATAGAGCAATTATTCAGAAGAGGTGTGGGCTAGAAATTTACATGATTGATTATTCTAGTTGTATCATTGCTGATCAGAATATGCATCTCCACATTAGTTGGAACAATAAAATCATATATCTTGCCATTTAATTAGCCATTTACCTTGCCAGAACTATTTACCTTGCCTATTTTAATTTTCCATTCACCTTGTCATTATTTCCAACCCTACCATTTACCTTACCTTATCACTTGGGGGTGACCCTCTTACCATTATAGCCCATTGCCCTCATGCCATATTTTTTATGTCATGACTTATACCATTTTATCATACCTTTAAAATTTACCAAATCTTGTTTTGACCTTCCCTACCTACCCTTTTTAACCTTGGGTTCATCAGTTCTTTTGACACATTCTATGAGGGGATTCTGATCCAGTTTTAAAAGTTTCAAAATTTTATATTTTATTGGCATTTTATGAAATTAGTATGATAGTGGATATATCAAGTTATCTTTCATTTATGTTTGAATGGTGCCATTAATTATAACCTCCTTTGGACAAATCAATATTCCACCTTGTGTTACTAATTATAACTGCCTATGGGTAGATTAGTTTCACTTGCCTATGTTGTTATTTCCTAATTATAACCACCTATGGGAAAATTATGAACAACACCTTTATTATGCATTGTCATATCACCTTGACATTATTATGATCATTTTACCTTCTATTTTCCTAAATTTGAGAGCTTGTTGTTATTGGATCAGATGTCATTGCTTTTTGTGTTGATGGAACTACTATGACTTGAGGTCCTAATGGGACTCTATAGGCAATGTTCAATTCACATTGAGGTCAGCTCAATCCCTCTTTTCCATACACTCATCATTTTTAAATAAACCTAAGCCATTTTATCACTATTTTATAAGTGGTATCTTTTCAATCTATGATGATTTAAGATACCTAAAAATTCTAAAGACATTCAAAAATTTCAAAATCTAAAAAACATTTGTCTTGTTTAAACATAGTCAGTCATCTTCGATCTACCCTACTGGTTCAAATCCATTGTTGGTTCCAATCCATTTCATTACCATTAGGTGCATGTCATTACCTTTCCATATATCCTTGATTTAGGGTACCACCTATTTATCCATCTGTTGAGTCTTCACACAGATATTGACTTAGTTGATGATAAGATGTTTTTTGTTGCTTTTGCTTTAAATATTTTTGTATGTTTGTTTGTTTAGTTGTTTATTTTCTTGTTTGTTTGATTTTTTTATTTTGCCTTGATTTAGTATATGTGCATTCATTGGGTGATTTCTTGTGTATTATTCTTGAATATATCCATATTCATGTGTCAATATTTTCATCATGGTTTTTATCATTAGTGTATTGCTTTCAATTATTTATTGGATTGGGAGTCAATCTTTATACACATTTAAACTATGTTATCATGGTGCTTTATATCATGACACATACCATCACATACTACAACAAAAATCATTTTAAGAAATCTTACAAGTAATGGAGCATCAAAAACTTCTCCTTGGTAACCTTGACAATTCTTCCCACCCTCCTTGATGAAATCAATCACTTGACCATTCTAGTTGTATTAATGATAATAAGGATGATCATCTCCATATTAGTAGGTAGAATAAAATCATTTCAATTGATCAATTTTTATTCTTCTAAACATTTCTTTCATCACTTTATGCATCCTCATGTTCTTGGTTGTTTATGACTTCTTGAGTCATTAGACCATCGCATCTACATTTGTGCCCACTCATCTTTAATCTATCTGACAGGTTATATAATTCAAATATGCTTGCCAATTTTCTTTATTGGGGCACAACCAAATATCATTATTTAATTTAGGTCATCTTAATTATTATAACCACCTACAAACAATTCATTATTTTGACTCATCTACCCTACTGGGGCATGTGCCTGCACCACTAATTATAACTGCCTTTGGAAAAATTAGTGTCTCAACCTTTATTGTTGATTATAAATGCCTTTGAGCATATACATACTTATTTTTAAATAAATTTATGCAAGCATTCTCTTAATTGGATCAATATCACCCATTGATTAATTTCATTTTTCTTCTTGCTTCTTTTTAGGGATCATCCATCAATTGTATATGTCAGCGACTCCCTTGAGGGGCCATCATTATAAGCTTTCCAAACATTGTTTATAGATTCTTATTCAATCATTATCTTCATTTCAAAAAATTTAATTCTTTGAGGAGACATTACTATTTTTATAGCTTGTAATGCCTTCTAAAATAGGGGCAAACTGCATACACTTAAAACTTGCCATAACTAGCTTTCAACTGGACTTCAGATTGATTCCTACTAACCATTTAAAATTAAGCTTAAGAATCACTAAACATCTAAACTTTGATTATACATCATTTATCAAAGTTCAAAATCATGTTAAGACATCCCCAATTGGGGTATTCTATTGTATGCAACAATAACCTCTCATAGATTCATCTCTAATCACCTTGTCGCATAACAACTGTCAAATTGGCCTATGGACCTATTAAGTGGGGCACTTGCACACTTAAATCAAATCTTTAAATAGATAAAATTCTAATCAAAATCAATTATCTAATTAAACAAGATTAAATTTTTAGTTGAATTATCCATCTGAGATTAATGAATATCTAAAAAAGGAAATTCAAAAACTCTAAATATCTTAGCCTTTCATCATTGCCTTTATGAGTTGTCAAGCTCTTTGAAAATATCTTAAAATATTTAATTTGAGAGTCATGTCTAGTAATATCAGAGTTGTTACTAGAATCCAGATAATGCGATTGCAATAGAGACGTGATCACACGAGTTGAAGTAAGTGCACACCACATAGATGTTAAAGCAATTTGAAAATATCACAAGAAAATAAATTGCACAAGACAAAATAGAGAAAACTAAAATCTAATTAATATGAGATGGCCAAAGTGAGGAATACATATAGGAGAGTACGTAAGTAACTCCTCCACAAAAGGTAGACAAGGCACCCCAAGAATAGATTGTAACTCCTCCATGAAAGGTGGTGACAAGGTGCTAAAAATAGAGAAGTAACTCCCATTAAGGGAGTTACTTATGACATATCTATGACACACACCTCCACATAAGCTAGCCTATCCCATAAATGTAAGAAAACTCCATGTATGCACAAGAAATACAATTTTCCTAATTAAAAAATAGGAAAAAATAAAAATCTACACTAATAACCCCCATAAGTGCACCTTAGGTGGGCAGTGTAGAAATATAAAACAGGTTCCGACAACTAGGCCTGATGAGGTACCCATGTACAAATGCAATCTCTCATAAGATAGAGAAAAGGAGAAAACTCGTAGGAAAAAACTCCCTCCCAAAAGAGAGACATAAAAGAAAGAAGAGGCTAGAAGGCCCCCCTGAAGATGATGTTATTGCAAATGTAGATCACACCCTAAGAAGAGCTCGTAGATGAATAAATTTTCTCTCAGTGAAAGGTTTGGTGAAGATGTCTACAACCTACTTCGAAGACTGGCAAAATATCAAGTCAATGACTTGACTGTGAATAAGCTCTCGAATGAAATGCATGTGAATCTCTATGTGCTTGGTTCGCTGGTGCTGAACTGGATTTTTACAAATCTGAATGGTACTCTAGTTATCACAATAAATGATGGTGGGCTACCTGATAGGAATGCCAAACTCAGAAAGTATCCTTTGAAGCCAAATAACCTCAGTAGCTGCATTAACAGCTCCCCTGTACTCTACCTTTGTGGATGATATAGCAATAGCATTCTGCTTCTTGCTAGACCAACAGATAGGACCAAAACCTAGAGAGAAACTTGTTGGGAAATAAACCAGAAGCACACAATTTGATTACCAAACCAAACAACTTAATATGCGGAAATTAACCAGATTCACCAAGTAACTAAAATTCAAAATAACACAGCATATGAGAGACAATACACAACTTGTATTAACACTTTATACAGAAAAGAATACAATAAAGAAGATGCCACTTCTTCTCCACCACCTTTTCAGAGGCTCGCCACACCTCAAGTGAACAGTAATTCTTCTCTCCAAAGCTCTCCCTCTCAGGTCCCAACACCCAACTCAAATACAGAGTTGGTGTTCACCTCCCGTGCTCCACGCACAACACAAGTGCTCCACGCACTCCACAAGTACTCCACGTACTCAACAAGTACTCAAGGTACTTCAAGTAGATCTCCCATGAATCTGCAACAACTTGCAATTCAATAGACCATACTTATGGAAGGAACTCCCTTGCCTTCCTGTCTTGCTCTATCCGAGTACACACCTGTACTCCAAGTAGATCCTGCCTGATACTGCTCCCTGTTGTGTTGCTGTCTATATGATCTTGCACACCTGCAAATCAAACAACGGTTCTGCTCATCTGTGAACCTTGACCTTGCACACACATACACCTGCAGATCAACGATCTTACTTACCATGTAGATCTCCTATATAGGCCATGCAACTGTGACCAAGATCCTACACTCCTGAAGAATCCAGCTGACTCTCCAAAACCAGCACCTACACCTGGTACTGTGGAACTAAGAGGAACACCCTTGCTCGCCTCACACACAGAAGGAATAAACATTGCTCAACTCAAATTAGAACACTTTTCCAATACAACCATGAGTCTATTATATAGATCTCATCCAAACAATAATTAGACATCTAATTACAATAATTAGATCCGCAGCTATGAGTCTAAAATTAGCACTCATCATGCAAACACTTGGTTCGTTAGCTAACTGCCCATAATTAGCTCGCAGTCGAATCACACAGGCGACCGACGTCGGTCCCTGTCTACCTAGAGGTGACCGACGTCGGCCGATATATGACCAACGTCAGTTGCTTCTCTCTACTATCCTGTCGACGTCGGCTGATCAGACCGACCCCAGCTTCTCTATAACTCAGCAACCTTCAGCAACCTCCTCTCCTGTTTGCATCAGTAAAGCTTTTAGCTCCACAACCTAACAATCTCCCACTTAGAGATAAACAGCTGCACTGTACCTGTACCTGTACCCCATCTAATTTGTTTCCTGGTTTGTATCCCTCTTCAAGCTCCCACCTGAAGACAACCCACCACACATCCCGTGGTGTACCCCCTGTCATCCGAGTACCCTGCCACATTCGAACCTACAACACCTGTAGTGAAGTCCTGACCCTGCATAGCAACACCTGCTACCGGTCCCTCTCAAAACCCTGAGAACCCACTTCTCCGAATTGGCTCCTAACTCTGACAGCTCCCACTGCATGAAAAAACTCAAGTCTATACCAGACCTCATGTGATTTCGGACACTGTACCTATCCAGCCCTTAGTGTGCTCCGGCTCTGCATCCCGAACCTCGCCAACACCTGATTCACATCAGCTCCCACTGGAGACAAAATCAACCTGTGATCTCCATGCCTCCCATGTCAAAGAATTCCGCTGCTCCAAACTCCTCATGACATGCCACTGAACTAATCTTACCCTTAGCTTAGCAAAACCCTGTATGTACAAACCCTGCTAGCTAGCATACTATCCACATACAGCAACAGAATGATGTCATGACTCATCATCCACCTGATAAGACAAACCACAGTAGTTACCTGACACTGACTGAAGCCATGCTTCGTCATCCACCTGTCAAAACCTGTACCACTGTCCTGCAGCTCCACAAGACCATATACTTGGTCTTCTGTCTCACGTATCCGTTCTCTCTATTCTTCTACTAAGGAATCCATTCGTCTCTGTGCTTTCTTCCTGCTGGCAACCCTACCAAGACACACCTGTTTGGTTCACCTCCAAGGAATCACATCCTCATCCATGCCAAGCTCACACAGTTTCCTGGATCCTTCCTGCTCTACAATCAGCAACATGTATAAAGAAGAGGAACACGAATTTGAGGGCCTACTTACACCTTCAGTCCTCCGTATGGGTGTTTGAGACTCCTTGACAACATGCTGTCAACCCAAAATTTGTTACAGTGACTGACCTCGGCCACAACATAGTCTGCATCCGACCGACGTCGGTTCCATGCGTCTGTCCCTGACTACCGACCCTGCGGTGTCCCTCCTGCCAACGTCGGTCCTCTTAACCGACATCGGTCTTACATACTGCCGACGTCGGTCCCATGACCGACGTCGGTCTTACCCTGCCCGACATCGCCGACTTTGGTCTGCACATGACCGACATCGGCATCTGTCTGTTCGACGCTGGTTCCTCCTAACTGATGCTGGTATCTGTGTACGCCTGTGAGTGATGACTTTTTACTCACGAGCTCCTTTGAATCAAAACACATGTCCAAACTGCTCTGCTCAGAAGTATCCAGCCCCATCCACTGGTTTCTGTCCACCATCTCCTCCAAGTACACCAAGGCTTTCCAGTTCTTAAGCCTGTCAAATATATCTGTCTTCTGCTTAAGAACATGCATCTCCTTCTTGCTCATGTGACTAAGCCTACGAAGCCACGTCTCTGCAACAAAAGAAGAATCAGTAATATAAACAAGTAGATAAAGTATACCTGTTTTCTTACCACCAGCTAATTCAAGTGCTACCGCTGTGAGAGTTTTTGTGCATCTCTCATCACCCAATCTTTTTGAAGAAATTAGCCATATCTCCAAACCTGAGACCTGCATGACCTTCATCAACACCTGTGTGTTGGCCGCCTACAATTTCAGCTTCACTTCCCCTTTGCCAATTCTTTGGCAAGGCTCACCAGCTCCTCTACCTGGGGCTGCATGGAAAGAGGCAACCGAATCTTTTATCCAAGATTCAACTTTATCCAAGAAACCTGCAAACACAACCTGTGTAACAACACCTGCAACATCTGTATCTTCAGTTTCTTCATGTTGATTTGCACCAACCAACAATATCCTTTTACCTGCTCTTTCTTTCCATCAGACCGTGAGTGACCATCTATGCTTTTCAACTTCATCCTTAGTTTACTTTCATCTGCCATTGCTCTACTCCCACTCGATCAGAAACCCCTGAGAGTGCCCTGTAACCAAACACAAAACCTGCTTCCTGCAACCTTAGCTCTGATACCACTTGTTGGGAAATAAACCAGAAGCACACAATTTGATTACCAAACCAAGCAACTTAATATGCAGAAATTAACCAGATTCACCAAGTAACTAGAATTCAGAATAACACAGCGTATGAGAGACAATACACAACTTGTATTAACACTTTATACAAAAAAGAATACAATAAAGAAGATGCCACTTCTTCTCCACCACCTCTTTAGAGGCTCGCCACACCTCAAGTGAACAACAATTCTTCTCCCCAAAGCTCTCCCTCTCAGGTCCCAACACCCAACTCAAATACAGAGTTGGTGTTCACCTCCCGTGCTCCACGCACAACACAAGTGCTCCACACACTCCACAAGTACTCCACGTACTCAACAAGTACTCAAGGTACTTCAAGTAGATCTCCCATGAATCTGCAACAACTTGCAATTCAACAGACCATACTTATGGAAGGAACTCCCTTGCCTTCGTATCTTGCTTTATCCGAGTACACACCTGTACTCTAAGTAGATCTTGCCTGATATTGCTCCCTGTTGTGTTGCTGTCTATATGATCTTGCACACCTGCAAATCAAACAACTGTTCTGCTCACCTGTGAACCTTGACCTTGCACACACATACACCTGCAGATCAATGATCTTACTTACCATGTAGATCTCCTATATAGGCCATGCAACTGTGACCAAGATCTTACACTCCTGAAGAATCCAGCTGACTCTCCAAAACCAGCACCTACACCTGGTACTGTGGAACTAGGAGGAACACCCTTGCTCACCTCACACACAGAAGGAACAAACTTTGCTCAACTCAAACTAGAACACTTTTTCAATACAACCATGAGTCTATTATATAGATCTCATCCAAAAAATAATTAGACATCTAATTATAATAATTAGATCTGTAGCTATGAGTCTAAAATTAGCACTCATCATGCAAACACTTGGTTCGTTAGCTAACTGCCCGTAATTAGCTCGCAGTCGAACCACACAGGCGACGGACGTCGGTCCCTGTCTGCCTGGAGGTGACCGACGTCGGCCGATATATGACCGACGTCGGTTGCTTCTCTCTGCTATCCTACCGACGTCAGCTGATCAGATCGACCCTAGCTTCTCTGCAACTCAGCAACCTTCAGCAACCTCCTCTCCTGTTTGCATCAGTGAAGCTTTTAGCTCCACAACCTAACAAAATTGTAACCAAAAGTGGACTTGTGAGTTTGTGAATCACCAGCTCAATCTGAATCTGTATATCTAACCAAGTCAACCTCTATGCCAAATCTGTAATGAATCTCGTATCTATGTGAACTCTGTGTGTAATGCAAGATCCTCTTAGTTGCTTTCCAATGCAGCTCATGAGGTTCCTGCATGAATCTGGAGACAAGTCCCACTGTATATGATATGTCGGGCCTAGTGTGAGTCAAGTAGATGAGACTACCAACAAGTTGTTGATACTGAGTGGCATCAACCAATGGTGAAGAACAATTAGCCTCAAGCTTGACTCCTGATAGAAAGGGAGTCAGAGATGGCTTGCAATCAGCCATGTGAAACTGAGCCAATAAGTCAAGAGTATACTTACGCTGTGCAAGAGAAATCCTTAAATTTGACTGTGAGATCTTGATGCCAAGGAAGTAGTGCAACAAACCCAATTCTGTCATGTCAAATCTATCCTGAAGAGATGCCTTCACCGCTGTAATAACCAATGAAGAACTCCCAGTGATCAAAAGGTCATCAATATATAGAACCAAAATCAAGAGCGAATCATCCTACTGCAAGTAGACATTGAGATTAGAATGAAAACTACTGAAACCCACTATGAAAAGGAAGGAATCCATCTTGGCATACCAAGCCCGAGGGGCCTGTTTGAGGCCATATATAGATTTCCTAAGTCTGCATACTAAGGAGGAATCCTAAACAAATCCTGACGACTGCTCCATGTAGATCTCCTCCTCTAGGTCTCTGTGAAGAAAGACACTCTTCACATCCATCTGATGCACATCCCAACCATGTGCTACGGCAATAGCCAAGGTGAGTTGAATAGAAGTCATCTTTGCAATGGGTGCAAAGGTCTCTTAGTAGTCAATGCCTGCCACTTGTGAGAAACCCTTGGTGACCAATCGCACCTTGTACTTATCAACCGACCCATCTACTACAAAATTGGTCTGATATATCCACCTACATCAAACCATCTTTCTTCTCTTAGGAAGTGAAGTCAAATCCCAAGTGTGATTTTTGATTAAAGAAAAATATTCTTCCTCCATAACACTATCCCACTCAGGTACCCTTGATGCCTCTCAAAAAGTCTATAGATATGAAACTGAAGCAAAGAAGGCATGTGGATCCCTCTGAAAATCCCCCCTAATACGTCTGTCATCTACAAAATCTCCTGACTAAGTGCCAGCACTCTCAAGTGTCTATCTAGCCCAAAGTGGCCCGAAAGTGGGCGAGTCAGGTGTTAACTCCTCATCCTCTGACTGACTAGATGTGGGTGACCCTGCATCATTGTTCTCGCTGTCTAAACTTGAAGAAGATGTCTCTGGCTCAAGAACCTGCTATGGCTGATCTCAATCTGACGAGGAATCATCATGAAGAAGTAGATTCGATGAGGGAGAAGAAGTGTCAAGTGTTGAGTCTCTAGGACTCTCTTGAAAATGAACACTTCTCTTGATGAACTCGTGAGTGACTAGATCTAGAAGGTGATATCCCTTAATACCATCCAGATATCCTAAAAAGATGCAAAGCTTGGACTGACATTTTATAGCTTTGCATTTCTTTTTCAAAATACGGGCCATGGCTAGGGATCTGAAAACCCTGAGGTGCTCAACATCAGATTTCTTTTTATGCCAAGCTTCAAAGGGTATTATCCCTTTCAAAGCTTTGTGATGAACCCTGTTTTGAATGTAGCAAACACAATTGATGGCTTCAGCCCAGTACTGTGGTTCTAAGGATTTAGAGTGAATCATATAGCTACCCATCTCTTTTAAGAACCTATTCTTGCGTTCTATAACCCCATTCTGTGAAGGACTGTAAGTGACTGTGTACTACAAATCAATCCCCTCTGTGGTGTAAAACTGCTCAGACCTAATGCTGACATACTCCCCTCCATTATCAGTTTGAAGAACTTTGATGGATTTCTCACTCTATTTCTCAACAAGAGCCTTGAAGTCTAGAAAATTTCAAACACTTCAGACTCTTGTTTGAGAAAATATATCCAAGTGTACCTAGAGAAATCATCAATGAAAGTGAGGATGTACTTGGCCTTTGTGAAAGATGGTCTGGGAAAGGGTCCTGATACATCACTGTGGACTAACTCCAAAGGTTGTGAAGCCCTCCAAGCTTTGCCTTTGTCAAATTTTGCTTCGGGATGCTTCCCAAGGGATCACCCCTCACAAAGTCTTTTTGAGAATTGGACACGAGGCAAGCCAATGACCATGTCATGTGTGTAAAGTTGCTCAAGCTAGTGGTAGTTATGATGGCCAAACCGTTCATGCCATAATTTGCTAACTCCTTCTGAATGAGTCAGCAATGTTATTGGAGAAGAATCTGATGCAAAATGTGAGAAGGTGTATAACCTTGCTTGGTGATCTACCCTACCCACTGCCACTGTAGTATCACTATGCAACTCCCTGATAGCCACTAAATCTGGTGAAAATTCAACTCTCATGCCCTAACCAATATGAGTGATTTGGTACATTGATTGGAGATTGGTTGAAAAAGAAAGAACACTTAGAAAATTATTAAATGTTCCTCCTTCCATTTCAACTGACCCTTTCCCTACAACAAAAACTGATGTGTCATCACCCAAACTAATTGAAGTCATGCTACAAGGCTCTAAAGATGAAAACTCAACTAGTGAAGAGCCCATGTGGTGAGAAGCACCCAAATCAATGACCCATGATGATGTAGAATTTGTAGTAGCTACAAGGGCCTTGCCCTTTTCTTTCTCCTTACCCTTGCCTTTTGCCTTGGTAGAATCTTGGGTAGATGAATTTTGCTTGATGGACTCAAGAACACCTATGTTGTGCTTCTCTAGAAGATGAATTAGGTGATCTATTTATTTTTTCATGTATTTGTGTTCATCATGCCCTGTCTTTTTACAATAGGCACCTTAACTTTCTCCTTCTTAGGTTTAGCATTGGAAGAGGAAGACTCAGTGTTGTTTTTGGCAGGATTGTTGTTTTCTTTTTTTTTTCTTCTGGTCCTTGTTCTTTTTCTTCTTCTCCTTTGTTGAAGTCTTATCCTTACCATTTCCAGCTATCAAAGCTTGGGGTTGAGTAGACTTCATTGTGCCCATTTGAATTAGCTTATCTTGCTCCCTAATCAAGTCGGCAATGAATGAATCCAAAGAAGGCATTTTCCATGTAGTGCCAAGGGCACTTTTTGTGGCATGAAAAGTGGAGACAAAGACTGAATAGCTTGGACCTAACATTGCGAGAATAGAAAAGATGAGTTGATCATCTTTCTTCTCTATCTCGCATTCTTTCAATTGCAATCTAAGGGCCTTAAACTTAGTGAAGAAGTCTTGTAGGGTGTCAAAGTTGCTAGGACTTAGACTTATGAGTTCGTTTTCAAGCTCATGACCTCTCATCTCATCAAGCTTCCCAAATAAGTTTTTTAAGGTGTCCCATATGTCATTAGGATTCTTGGAGGATTCTAAATGGAAAAAAAGTTTTGGAGACATAGACAAGCTCAATAATTTATAGGCTTCATCACTACAGTTGTACCACTTGACTTTTTCAGCGTCAGTGTTGGGTTCTACTTCAGTACCCATGGTGATCCTATACAACCCTTTTGTTTCTAAAAATGATTGACAATTTAACCTTCCATTCATGATAGTTGAAGGGTGTTAGGGGTTTAAGTTTAAAAGAATCCATTTTTAGCTGAATTTAGATGAAGTTGTGTTGATTGCAAATTGTGAAATTATGCAAAAAAGAGAATGAAAACCAATATTTGCAAGTTGTGAAAAGCAATCACACCCCCTGAAATATTGAGCCCCCCCAAATATGCAAATGCACGCTCAAAAGACGTTAGACTCAGCTGAGAATACGTCTTAGAGCAATCAGTGCAAGACTAAAGCAAACATGATGTCTGACTCAGCTGAAATTGTGTCACGGGAGACCCAAATTTTTGGCACTTTATAAACTAGTACATTTTTGACAAATAATAAGCCTACACTATGGAGAATTAAATTAAAAACACTTTTTCAAAAGATGGCACCTAAAACCAAGCTATCGTTTACAAGATATTAAAGGTTCAATTTTTCCGTAAACTAATGTTTTTGTAAAAAAACACTAAAACATTAAAAAATACATGTTATGAGAGAGAAAATAGCCTTCCAACCACTCATTGGATTCGACACGAAAAGAGAAATCTAAAGGAGGTTTGTGTGAGGGGGAATTGGCCTCCCCCCAACTCGGGCCTCACCCTTCGTCTTCGACAGGCAAAGATACAAGTTTTAAATGAAAACCCCCAAATTACAAAACTGTCTAAAAAATTAAATATTCAGTCAAATTGACTGATTTTTGTTTTACAAGTCAATTTTAAACTAAAAACAAATAAAGTATAGACATAATGAAGGATTTCCAAGTGTCTAAGGGGTGCCACATGGAACGCCAAGCAAGGAAGGGGCACCAAAAACAAAAGTCCAGAATTTTGCTTGCAGAAAAGACAAAAAAATGCAGCCTACTGAAAATCGTATGACTAATGGCGCCTTACTGGAGAAAGGATTGTGGCATGGCAGAATTGAAGGATAACAGTAGAAGTTGGCGCAAACCAAAAGTTTGGCGTGGAGTGCTGAAGGTGTGGCACAGACCAGAAGAAGGTTGGCGCAGACCAGAAGCTTGTCATGGTTGTTCAAAAGCGCTGCACTTGGACTGATGCAGAAAGTATGCTCTACCAGATGAGTTTCCAGTGCTCTTACCAAAAAAGAGAACTCAACAGGTAGCTCACAATAGAGGTGGCGCATAGGTCAGAGGTATGAAGAGTCTTGCAACAAAGTCAACTCCTCCCTCTACTTGTACTCAACAATGGCACCCAAGCTAATTGTTGAACCAACCCCTAAAGTGAAGACAACCAAGACACCTAAAGGCCAAGGATTTCCAAGAAAATGATACCATAAATTATATATATATATATATATATATATAAGATCATATCTAGAAATAAAAAACAAAGAGAATTCCACTCTTGATTTCAAAATAAATTAAAAGCATAATCAGACACATGATTACCATTCTTGCTCTGATACCATATCAGAGTTGTTGCCATAATTCAGATAATGCGAGTGCAATGGAGATGTGATCACACGAGATAAAGCAAGTGCACACCACACAGTTGCTAAAGTAATTTGAAAATAACACAAGAAGATAAATTGCACAAGACAAAATAGAGAAAACCAAAATTTGATTAACATGAGATGGCCAAAATGAGGAATACATATAGCAGAGTACGTAACTCCTCCACAAAAGGTGGACAAGGCACCCAAAAAATAGACTGTAACTCCTCCATGAAAGGTGGTGACAAAGTGCTAAGAATAGAGAAGTAACTCCCATCAAGGGAGTTACTTATGACACCTATGACACATCTATGACACACACCTCCATATAAGCTAGCCTATACCACAAATTTAAGAAAACTCCATGTATGCACAAAAATACAATTTTTCTAATTAAAAAATAGGAAAAAATAAAAACCTACACTAATAAGTAATTGTAAATTATAATTACTTGAAAACTATTAACTCAATTAGAGTTAGTTTTAACTCACTAAGGTTTAGTTTGAACCCATTCTAATCTTAAACTCAACCTTCACTCACCCTGAGTCAGAGTTAATTCCTAAGGGTATAAATACAAGGCCTTACTTGTTTAACCATAATCTATTTTGGTGAAAAGTTATTATGCTCAAATATCTTCAACAATCTCTTTGATGTAGTGTTATAATGCGTAAATACTTAGCAAGTGGTGTTACCATGCTCAAATCTTAAGCCAAGCAATCAAAAGCCAAGATACCAAGGACAAAAGGAGATAAGAAACCTCAATTAATGAAGAATTTTTGATGCACAAGCTGATAAATCAATTTTTAGGTCTCTACACTATGCACATGTAGAGAAAAACATACTAACAGATGAGTCTCCTAAGAGACTTGTTGGCCAAATTTGGCCTATATACCAAAATTTACCTAATCTAGAATAAGATGCTGAGAAGGGTCCTAATTGAAGGGTGATCCAATGGTGAAAGAGAACATATATTTCAAAAAAAAAACATCACTTATCATTTTCAAGATTTTTAAAAAAATTAAGCAAGCCTAAATTGTGAATTTGGTGATCTTAGACAACCAAATCATCACAACACATCATGCAAAAGTAAATAGATTAGTCTAGTTGCACATTTGATATATGTACTTGGGAGGTTGACCAAAGATAAAGGAATGCATCGAAATGAAGTTATTAATGCCTAGATCATCCTCTACAAATTTCATATCTTGATTTTTTTTGTCTCAATATATAAAGCTTCAAAGTTAGACTTACACAATGAAACGTGCATGGGGAGATCAAGTTAAAGCTACGTTAAATCTTCTAAGGTTAAAAATGTAAGTCAAAATTTTCCAAATTATGGAAGCTTGGATCAAATATAATGGTGCACATGTGAGGATAGTAGTAGTGGGCCCCAAATATCTAATGAAGTGCATTTGATTGTGCATCAAAGATCAATAATGAGTATCAAGTCAAAACATTAGCGTGAATGTGGAACTGACAAGTGTCAAGATCTATAGTGCTTGAATAAAGATCTAATGGTGCATGTCAATTAATAGAGTCAATGGGGCCAAAAATATTTATAGTTCACATTTGATCATGAAGTCAAAGATCAATGGTGAGCATGAAGTCAAAAATTTAGAGGATCTTGGGAATGAATGAAACGCTAATTAGTATCATGATCAAAGTCACTTCATAGATCTACAGTTTAAGTTTGATCAAGTGGAAGTTGATCAATGACACACATTCAATCAGACCAAGGAGGTCGATGGTGCGTATAGAGTAAAAGAGTCAATAGGATAATGAGAGAAAATGAAGAGCTCCTAGGTGGCACATTCTAAGAAACCCATATCAAGATTAAAGGATAATATTGAGAGTCAAATCCAAATATGGTTGAGGTCAAACTAGAGAAAATATTTCAAAGGGATCCCATAAAGGCAAACATATTGGTTTAAATGGGCTCATCACCAAAACTAGTAGCATGGATAAGTCATTGGCAAGGTGGTCCTAAAGTTGATTGTGACCCTTTTTACACAACATAAACAAACTAGTAAGGAATAATCAATGTCAGAATAAGATCATAACATATTGATCTAGCTATTATAACTACTTCAATGTTAGAATTCTTCTTGAAAATGACTTGATCCCATCATTGTAATCATAAGGTGCATCAATGTATGCCATAAACAAATTGAAAAGGACTAATACAGTTATTATAGTTGCCTTCCAAAAGTAATCATAGGTAATATGATCTTTTCTACTGGCATTAATGCCAATGATGGGAAATTTGGGTCATTATACTCCCTTATCCGTCTTTTTATGCATGATCCCCATCTCTCTCATGCCATTCTACTATATATACAGGCTTCTAATCCTTGAAAAATATCCCTCTCTTTGGCATGACTAGACTCTACCAAGATTTACACTGTAACACCTATTTGAGGCAATAAAAGACTAAATTCCTCCATTTGCAAGTTGGATTGAAGTGTGTTTCATGGGTTCATTAATATGGTTAAGTGAATATATGTTTTATTTACCTCTATCTAAATTTTCTCACCTTCATGAAGTGATTTGGTAGTTCTCACAAGTCATTTTAAGTGCATATATAGTCTTTTGGTAAATTTGAAAGTGGATAACTACCCTCCCATGCTAGGTCAATAGCTAATCCATATCTTTTTATGAAATAATTATGTGGAAGATGATAAAATAGTGAATGAAGTTATTTTTAATAGTCTTTAAATCATCCTATAATGTGTTTTATGTAAGTATAAAGATCAGAACATTTGGTGCATCACCTCATTTTTACATGCTTTTATGAATTATTTTCAATCTCTCTACCTTTTCCAAGAAAGAGATAGATCAAGTCTAGTTTAGGTGATATATCCAAAAGGAATTCAACCTTATATATATGTCTAATCCAAGATTAGGTGACCCACAACCAAGGTTCAGTCCAATGTTGGACTAGGTTTGAGTAGGAGGACCTAAACACTCACCTTCTTAGCTAGGGTGTAACATAAGATGCTAACAATTTTAGCACTCTTGATGGGACCAGGTCTCTTAGAGGAACTAAAATTTAGAGCTAAGGGGAAAATATATTATATCAAAGGAGATCCATCATCGTTAGGATCTAAATATCTTTAAAGTTGTAGAATTCGCAGCACCATCCAGACAAGATTCAAAGGTTACTACAAGATCAACTAGTAAAGGTATTCCCCTTGAATTCATTAATCTACCTTATATTTCATATAAGAAATTAAGATTTAATAAGACAAGACCCTATCCCCAAAATTAATATTCATCTCTTGATCATCCTATATTTTTAAGTAGTGTAATCCACACTACCCAAATGGCCATCAAGAATCAAGTGTTCATCTTATTCAATAGAGGTGGTCCATTGAATTTGACCCATTTTGATGACATTCCTATGTCTACCCTTAAGAATGTCGTATCAGGAGAATGTTAAAAAAATTCTATTAAGCACGTCCAGGATGTTTCTAACCTTTTTTTCATTTAGAATGTTATTTAAGATACTGTGGCTATCATATTGCTTGTTGCTTCCTTCAAAGTAAAAGAATTGTAGTGGTATAGAAATTTCCTTTGAATTCGATTTATACATAGGATGAGTTCGGTGTAGCCTTAGTCAGGCAGTTTGAAGGTAAATCTGATCACATATCTTTAGTTGAATAACTAACTGACATAAAGAGAGCTCCTCACGAGTTCATGTCTAATTTCAACCTCAGATTCCAAAAGACATGGACTATAATACCTATATTGATTATACCATCCCCACAATATGCCTTCTTGTACTCTTTTAAAGACTTTAATTCTAATATTATTGTGTTGATATAGTCCATAGGTGGTAATACCTTGCCAAATGCTTATGAGGTTGTAATAAGGGAATAAAATAGTTTGATACAAACTGGTAATCTTAATATAAGGCCTCCAATTTCTATATTCCTAGAGTTGAAATCTATTCCACCCCTTCAAGTTCTTCAATTTCCATCGTTAGCCACTATTCCACCTCCTCAAGCTCAAGTTGTTAGCCCTTTTAGTCGAACCAATGAGATTGGTGAGCTGAAAGGTTTGCTTCAATCTTTTGGAAATGAAATAGTATAACTCAAAAGTCAAAATTATTAGACTAATAAGCCCTATCAACAACAAAATCAAACTACTTATCAACCTTTTAGAGATTAAAGGCCTCTTTATCAAGGATTTAGGGAAAATAGACCACCCTACCAATCAAAAGGAGCCATAGTTCCATCTAAACCATATGAATGTCTTGATCTTAATGCACCTTCAACATCAAAATTTATTGTTCCCACACCACCTCAAAACAAGTTGATGCTTGACTTAGTTTGGTAGCTCTCTAACCTTAATGATGCTCATGACCAAGCCTTGGTATCACAAAAAATTATTATGCCACAAATGACACAAGAAGAGTTTTATCTTCAAGGAGGTCAGTATTAGGAGACAAGTTTGATACCCCAAGGAGAGGCTCAACTATTTTAAGGGCATCTTGATGCCATTAATGTAAATGAGTAAATTGATGATTATATTGCTTTCAATCATGATGGTGAGACTCAGTTCAAATGGTCAAGTTGTACCTCTGTAGCTAGAGCTAAAAGAAGAGCTGTTGATGAGGCTCAAGATGTGACTAATGATTCAAGTTTGATACCCCAAGGAGAGGCTCAACTATTTTAAGGGCATCTTGATGCCATTAATGTAAACTAGTAAATTGATGATTATATTGCTTTCAATCATGATGGTGAGACTTAGTTCAAATGGTCAAGTTGTACCTCTGTAGCTAGAGCTAAAAGAAGAGCTGTTGATGAGGCTCAAGATATGACTAATGATTCAAGTAATCCTAAGGTTTTTTCCAAGAGTACCAAAGATCAACTTGATTCCCTTAAAACACAAAAAATTAGAATGTAGAGGTTGGGAAGATCACTCAAATACCTCTGGTCCATAAACAATTAGTAGTTCAAAAGGTGCAGCCAAAGGTTAGTGGACATTTATTAAGTATAGTTGATCAGAAGAAATAAAATGTTATAATTATCATGTGGGATTCCCTTGCTATTATAGGATAAAAATATATGCTCATCCAAGAGCTTTCAGATCTCAAGGTGTCTCTAGGACTAGTTGAGAAATAAGGAGTTGTTTTAACTAATTCAAACCAACCAATGAATCATCAAGTACAATCAGAAAAAAATGGAAAAAGGACAAAGTTGAGGTAAATTCAATTACAATTTATCCCATCTACCTTTCATTGATATTTGGTGACTATTTAGTTCATAATTGTATGGTGGACAATGGATCCAGTAACACTATCATGCCTAAGAAAATTGTAGATAAGCCTGGTCTTATCTATGAACCAAATACTAAAGGAGTATTGCAGCTAGATGGGTCACCAAAAAAGATAATAGGCATCATCAAAGATCTAAATTCGACACTACATGTTTTCTCTAATTTCACCATTCAATAGGATGTAATTGTGGTGGACTTGCCTCCCTACTTTACCATGTTTCTGTCAAGGGACTTTACCTCAAAGATTGGAGGATATTTATCAGCTGATTAGACATATTTGATTTTTAAGACTAGGTATGGAACTAAGGTAATAATACATTATAAACCCATTTCACATTTCCATTTAGATCCATATATGCCAAGTGTTATGAATATCAATTGCCTCATCTCATATGAGGTGATAGAAGATAGTGTAGAGAAAATTGAATCACCTTTAGATGAGATTCTAGATTTTTTCCTTGACGAGTGGGCCTATAGATCACATGGATATGATACTTATAAGTTAATCAAAGAATAAGGACTTGGTGTTTAGTTCTTACATGAGAAAGATGCACCAATTCCAGCCTTGATGAAGGATGATGAGTCTAATGATGGTCTTTAACAATTATACTTTGATGGGTCAAGGAATAAACATGGTATCAAGGCTAGAATGATGTTGATTTCTCTAGAAAATCAAAGGTAATTTTTATCTATTAAGTTTCAATTTGTTTGTTCAAATAATGCTATAGAATATGAGGCAATAGTTTATGGTTTACAATGGGTTAGAAAGATGAAAGTCAACACCTTACAAGTCTTTAGTGATAATGAACTTGTAGTTCACCAAGTGAGAGGTATTAATGTATGAAAGAAACCATTACCTAAATATTATAAGCATAAGGTATGGGACTTACTTGAAGAGTTTTAGGTCTTTAAAATTCAAGCAATACTAAGGGATGAAAATAAAAATGCATATAGGTTGGCTACCATTTGGGCACAATTTAGTATCCCAGTTCACGTAAGAAATGAAAAGTTTCAATTACACATTAAGTTGGTTATAAGGCCTTCTATCCTAGATAATAATGATAAATTGGAAAGTGTTTGAATATGATAGTCAGATTGTTAGATTCTTACAAGAGAAAGATGAGTTTTCCTTAACAAATCAGTCAAAATACTGGCATCACTATGGTGATCAAATTGTGCAACTAAAAACAAATAATTTGCCCAAGGGATTGGTCACCCTTGAAAACATATTTAGTGGTGATGCTGAGCTAAGGAAAGAAAAGTCGTCTTTGTCAACAAAGGAAGAACACTATGTCGATGTGGAAGTTGAAACTGATAAGAACCTAAAGTTGGGTAAGGTATGCACTTGTTTAGAAAAATAAGATTTCATTGAGTTATGTGCAAGTTTTGTTGATGTATTTGCATAGAAATATATTGATCTCAAGGGATTTGACCCAAGTATAGCTCAACACACCATTGAGCTAGAAGATGAAACTAGACCATTAAAACAAAGACAAAGGCCTATTAATCCTAATATTGAGCCTTTGATGAGACATGAGCTTCATAAGCTCATTGAGTCATCTATTATATTTTTAATCAAGAACTCAACTTGGGTGGTAGACCTTGTTTTAGTATAGAAAACGAATGGTGAAATTAGACTGTGTGTTGACTTCTATGAATTGAATAAGGCTTCCCTTAAAGACCACTATCCACTACCATCTATGGAATAAATTTTATAGTTGGTTGTAAGTTTAGAAAGGTTCTTGTTGGATGATTGTAGTGGCTATAACTAGATTTTTGTTAAGGAGAAGACCACTTCAAGACAAACTTCACCACAAAGTGGGGGAAATTTACATATAAAAAGATGCCCTTTGGTCTGTCCAATGTTGGAGAATTTTTTTAGAGAGCCATGGATATGGCATTCCAGGGCCTTTTCAACAAGTCTATGTTGGTCTATTTGGACGATATAATAGTGTTTTCAAAGAATGCAAGTGAGCACATGATTCATCTTGAGCAAGTGTTTGAAAGGTGTAGACAATTTGGGGTATCCCTAAATCCTAAAAAATGTGTCTTCGTAGTTCATGAAGTTAAGCTTCTTGGACATATAGTTTCAAATTGTGGTTTAAGCATAGATCCTGAAAGGACAACTTTAATTCTTGTACTTTCCTAACCTTTGCACAAAAGATAATTGCAAAGTTTTTTTGGGTAGATCAATTTTATCAAAAGATACATCTCACATTTTTCCACTTTAGCTAAGCCACTTACAACCATGCTAAAGAAGAATTAGAGCTTTAGCTAGTCCAATGAAGGAGTAAGGAGTTTTGAGGAGATTATGAAAGCCATGGCTAGTGTTCCTATGCTCATGAACCCATATTTATCAAAGGACTTCATTTTGTAAATGTATGCTAACATTAACACCATTTTATGCATTCTTATGCAATAGAATCATGAGGCCTTAGAGCATCCGATAGCCTTCTTCAATTATGGCTTGGAAGAATATGAAATAAGGTACTCTTTTATTGAAAAGCATGTACTTTCAGTCATAAGGTCTCTCAATAAATTTAAATACTTGCTGAGTATGATGTGGAGTTCAAGGTCAAAAATTTGATTAGAGGCAAAGGACTTTGTGAGTATCTACCCCAAGACCTACAAGAATCTAATGAGGTAGTTATGGTGTCAATTAATGAATAAGTTATAGTTGATCATACCTCACCTTCTAGCTGGTATCATGATTTGGTAAGATATCTCAAAGATGGTCTTTATCCCTCTCACCTAACCCCTTTAAAAAGAAGATATTTCATATTACAATCCATTCCATTTCTTCTTTTTTATGGTGTTTTGTTCAAAAAAGATATCAATGGCATGTTGTTAAGATGCTTTTTTTTAGTATTTTTTTTCACTTTTTCAATGTGGACTAATTAGCTACTAAAAACAAAGTAAATACAAGGTTTAGAGTTACCTAGTGATGAAGGTTGGTTGTGCACCTCTAATAAATCTTGTGAGAATTCCTCTTTGGTTGGGGTGGAATGACCTAAAAATCACATTAACTCACAAAAAATGGATTAATAGAAAAATAAGTGAGTTGCTTGGTAAGAAACTAGTCCCAAGAAGCGATACACTTCATTAGGTGGATGTCAGCCCACATTCAACATTCATGTTTATAAATAAACATGATATTACAAATATATATACATGGATAGGATGAAAAGAGACAATGCCAAAGATAAGATAATCTGTAGCAAGATTAATCTAATCAAAGTAATTATCTCAGAATTTAGTTACAATATCAACGTCTTCTAGTTAATTATTCATCAATGATTTCCTGGTTAGGTGTAAAAACCACAATACAAAGACCTAACTCAAATGTAATATCACGTTGATCAATAAAAAAAGGTTGTGGGACAATGGGGAGATTAAATATGCTAACAATGTCATGTGCTAATTTAGACAAAGTCATCTACATATAAAAGGCAATATTTTAGAAAATAAAATGCAAATTTTTGACAAATTTTAAGACTAAAAATGTTATGAAAATAGATTTCAATAATTTTTTGAAGGTTTAGTAGTGATCGATGTTGATCCTATAGGATCGATGTCGATTCTATGTAAAATGCTAAACTTAAAAAATAGATTATAATAATGACTTATATTATTGATAAAATAATAAAAATTTAATGTAGAACAGTGACAGACAAACACAATAGACTATAGATTTAAAATGTGAATAAATTGAAGTACAAAACTTACCTTTTAATAGATAAAAATAGACTTGGATAAGATGAGTTAAATAAACCTTCAAGAATCCTTTGATAAGTTTACAAACAGAGGTTTTACAGGATGGTAGATTGTTGGTGAAGTTCATACATAGGTCGTAATGGAATTTTGGCAGAGTTATATGGTCCAAAAGCATAGTCACCTTCCTCCTGAGCCATGGAGGTCTACTGTGTATATATGGATTGATGTCGATCTAGGAGAATCAACATCGATCATGAAGGATTGACATTGATTATCCAAATTAGGTAAAATGTTGGTTAGGGCTCTTTTAAATTACATGCCAAATAAAGTAAATGAAACACTAAGTTGTTGCATGGGTTTTTAAGGAGGGTAGGTGGTCAAGAGGATGGTTGGGAAAATTTTATTTCTATTTGTTTTTGGGATTTTTATGATTAAGAATGGTAGAAATAGGGTTAATTACTATTTAACCATGGTAATTAGGTTTAATTTACCTATGTGGTAAAAGTAAATGGGGTGAGGTGAATGTAATTACTCTAAATAATTATGAATGAGGGCCATTATGTTAGGAATAACATAATAATGTGACAATGCATCAAGTTAATACACAATACTGTATAAAACTAGCATCTATATTTACCCCTTTTTATGGAGTGGCATGCAATAGTAGGCCATGAGACAAAAACTATAAGGTGTGTAATGCCCCAAGTTTATTGTGAGAAGGTATCTTCCCTCAAACCGAGCACCAAGAAGTGAGATAAAATGGATGATAGGTTTAAAAAATAAGAAAGGTAAAAACAAAATGGGGCGAGTAAAAAGAGACAAATGGGTGATAGCAAAATTCAATTAAAAGTATGGATAACGCAAGGAATCTCCAAAATTGTACTTAATGGGATAAAAAGTAATGCAGGTAGTAATGCCTCAAAGACCAAATAGAGTAACAAAATACCATAGCTAAAATAGGTGGGTATAAGTAAAGGTGAACAAGTGATTAAAAGATAGAAATAATAGACCATATCATTTGATGTGCATATGGCATATGCGTTACCTATAGATGAATGTTTGTAGGATGAAATACACCCTCAGAATCTTGCAATGGGAAGATGTTGAAAAAAAGGGGGTATGCCTATAAGGAGATTGGCGAACTGACAAGGGGTTAAAATCCTCAAATCTAAAGTGTGATAAGAGATAAAAATAGAATAGCTAAATCAAAGGAAACAAGACAGGGCTTGGGAGCTAAACTGGAAGCATGTGAAATGGTCCAAAAATGTAAAAAATTAAGAAGCTAAAATAATCGACATCAATCAAAAAGGGATCAACATCGATTAAGGGAATCAACATCGATCAAAGTGATCCACATTGATCTTGATAAAGGCTATATATAGGCATCTGATGTGGTATAAGGCTCATTTGGCTATCGATGTGAATAAAAATCAAAGATTAAAATTTGATGTGTGTCAACCTTGCAAGTGGATGTGAGAGACAATGGAGCTAAATGAGAGTGAACAATGATGATGATGACTACAGTATGAGGTAGGCATTTTGTTTATGGTTAAATTTAGTAATTTATTTATGTTTTGTTTTGTTTTGAGTTATGAATTAGAAATTTGGTTTGATAGGAAAATTATGGGGAAAGGGGGGTAGATAAGTATATGCTTTTTATTTTAAGAACGTATAGCCTAGGGGGAAAAAAATTTGGGTTTAGAAACTCATCGTCGATCTTAGAGGATCAACATTGATTAAAGAAAGGATTGACCATGATCTGTAGGATCATTAACAATCATTATAAAATTGACATTGATCCTTAGACGATCGATAAAAAGTAGAAAATTTAGGCATTTGATTAACTAAAAGGATGTTTTTGACAACCATGAGAGCTACTGACAATGAGAGATAGGGTCCCTTCACTATTGGTGCAGTTATGGGAGTTTATGAGCAATGAGGACTAGGCACATCTTGAGGTAGTTATATTTGGAGGGATTCATCATAATCTCTATTTCCATCAGGATATCATCATGGTAGTGGCATTTCTGAAGCAGTGGGATTTTACCACCAACATGTTTTGGTTACCGATAGGTGAGATGATGATAACTATAGAGGACATTCATCGCATTCTCTGAGTACTGATTCTAGGGACTCTTGTATATACTATGGATGAGGTTGGATGAATGGCGGTATTGGCATGATTATATGATGAGGATGTAGTAGATATTAGATTATTTACTGGGGGGTTGTCCTTCTAGCTATTACATGACCAGAATCCTGTGCAGAGACTTGTGTTGATGATGATGATATTGGCATTGACTTGTTATGTACTACTAGATTCTTGTGGAGGATGACTACCATGGAGTTTTACTAGTGTTATAGCAGACATGGTGGAGTTTTATATAGTTTTTGCTTGAGTTCCCACACTATTGGGGTAGATATATAGGGAGTTGTGGAGCTAGAATACTAGGCATCGCTCAAGGCTTGATATTACATTTATATTACATTGCTTAGCATATGAGCACATCCATATGATTCATCCTATAGGGACTCTATAGACAGGATTCAAGGAGATGGTATATAACATAGGCTTTCTTTAGTGGAAGGAAGATTTGATTGTTCCACATGCAAATAGAGTGGTACAGGATATAACACACTATAAATAGGTGTTTAATAGCTTATAGATAGGGGATTTTATTTGGAGGCCTTATGTAGACTTTCTAGCATAGCTTGGATTAGTGGTGGTGATAAGAGATGTGGCCTGAGAGATATGGGTACATGGATAATGGCTAGAACACCTTGAGTTATTTTACTTTGATAGGGTCCATCGACAGTTTGGGTTATTACAAGATGTTCCCTTAGCCCTATGCTTGTATCGATAAAAGGATATAGAGTTAGAATAATTGGCACCTGATACTACCATTATTTTGATGGGGCCACATGAGGAGCCTACAGTGAGTGACCTGGATGATGTCAAGTATATCAATGATTACATAGTTTGGTTTATAGGTGAGATGATGAGGAGACAAGAGAGATCAGTTAGAGCACGATATGGGGTGGTTATTGAGGAGGTGAGGGAGGTTGAGGAGGATAAGGAGAGAGGAAAGGTAGAGCAAGAGGCTCTAGATATAAACATGGAGGAGGCACCATTATAAAATGCCCTAGATACACACATGGAGGAGGGACCTTTATAGGATGCCCCAACATATGATCATATAGATATAGATTTAATTATTATTGAGTGGGATAGTCTAAGGGATGAGCTATAGGAGGCATGGATAACCCATGTTACAATACAAGATCATATTGTTATATTATAGAGTGATCTAGATAGTATGAGGGGGTAATGTGATTAGGCCATATAAGAACAAGATAGATATAGGACATAGCTAGAGCAAATGAGGTCTACTTTGATAGAGAGACCAGCCCCAGATATTGTAGGATCTAGTGTGACACCTCCTACAGATATGATATAACTTTAGCAGTATAGAGATTTTCTTACAAAGATGTCATATTATGAGAAGATAGTAAAAATGTAGCTACATGATGTCCTTAGTTTGATTCATACGTGGTTGGTTGTCGTAGATCACAGAGGACTCTTGGGGGTACTTCTAGTTCAGGGAGTATAGTAGGTCAAGGAGGAGATGATGAAGGAGGTGATAACATTCACCTCAGTAGGATTGAGTTCACTGAGTAGAGCATACTATATGGGTTGAGAGCCCCCTTTGTATTCATATTATGGCATTTATATAGACCTTTGATATATATATATATATATATATATATATATATATATATATATATATATATATATATATATATATATATATATATTTTATTTTTATGGATGGATTATGTGTATTTTTTTATGAATTTATTGATAGTTATAGATATATTATGCTTTTATGGATTCATGGATGTGATGTTTTATAGATTTATATGTTATGTGTTCTAATTTTGATTATTTTTATCATATATGCTATGGATGGAATCTAGATTATGGATGTGATGGATTATAAATTTAGGCATTATGTTTTTAACTTTAATTAGTGCTTATATATGTTGTGGATGCTTATGGATTGAAGTAAATGTTATATATATCATGAGATGGTTTCGTATTAATGGATTATGAGTTTGAATTATGCTAAATAATAATTATGGATTATAGATTTTAGTGATTTATTACTATGAAGTTATGGATTTTAGTGATTACAGATTATAGATTTGCTCAACATTGACTTGGACCATAACTAGAAAGAGAATCTTTCATACACATGGCATATACATCCTTAGCTAGATGATAAGAGATATTGACACAACCTTAGCTTAGAGTTTTAGCCTTGGTTTTTTTATACTAGGACTGTTGTGCTTGTTGATGGGATGAGGGGGAATGTATTACTTTTAGAGATAACATTCTCCACACCATATTTCAAAATCAAGATTTATATTTTAAGGGTCAATTGTATGCTAACAAGTAGGCTGATCAATATGGGAAGCCTATAATTAGAAAGCTAATCGATGTGGGAAGCTTTCTTGGGATATACTACTTTTAACAATTTATTTTATTGCTTTGTTGCTTTTTTGGGGCTTTAAAATGGTATAATTTGAAAACTGATCAATGCAAGAAGTTTTCTGCTTGGTAGCCATCCTTTAAGGGAGTGATCTACATTTTTTATGTTTTTTCATAGTTGTCCTTCAAGTGATCAGTCTATTTCTTTAGCCCATTTTGATACTTTTGCTTTTCATTGCTTAATTGATTTTGGATCCCAAAAATAGTAATGTGAGTTGACATAAAAAGATACCTTAGAATATTTTCCATGAATTCAAGACATGGGGTGATGCTGTTATCTTGGAAAATTAAAAGTTTTGAAGGAATAAGGGAAATAATGATCTAGGTTTTCTCCCATAACAAGTGAAACTTATCCATGAAAAAATGCGATGAATAAAGCAGGGGTATTCATATTCAAGGTTGGGGTTATAATGACTACCAAATAACCACATAATTCTCATATCATTATTTGGTATTTAGGATAGGGGAGATGATAGTAATTTGAGATAAGCTAACCAATATGAGTCAATATCTATTAATTATAGAAAGGATGCAGATGTAATGCATTAAGAGGTTCACTCTCTAGTTTACCATTAAGAGAGGCCAAACGATATGCCCCAAATCCATATTTATGGGTTATGATGTATGGTCCAAGCTAATTAGGAGAAAACTTATCTCTTTTAGTTCATTATATATTAGTGACATGTTTATTTTATTTAAGTGCAAGGTTTTTAATGTTAAATTTTAATTCTTTTACATGTTGATTATATGCACATTTTAGTCATTCTTGATAGATATGCAGGTGATCAAGAACTACTACACAATGCTCATCTAAGAGCTCAATTTGGGATAAATGTTCTCGATGAAAATACTCATAAAAAATTATGTCTTTAAGGGAAATATGAAGAGAGGGAATTTGGACCTCTAAAAGGAGTACAACTTTCACACCATAGACTAGGGAAAAAGGAGTAGCACCTGTAGAAGTTTGAATACTAGTTTGATACACTCATAAGGTGAAAGGAATATGAAGATGCCAATATTTTCTAACTTCATTGATGATTTTGGTTAGGATTTTGACTAGAGTTTTATTATATTCTTCTACTTGACCATTGGCCTAAGGATAATAAGGCGAGGAAAACTCAATTTGATTTTAAATGAATCACATAATGCCTAAACTTTCTTATTCTTAAAATATTTTACATTAGCTATTATTATTTTGTATGGAACTCCAAAATGACAAATAATGTGATGATGGATAAACTCCATAATCTTTTTTGCCTTAGTTGAGATAAGCGGTGCAACTTCCACCCACTTGGTGAAGTATTCTATGGTGGTAATGAAACTATGACGTTGAGAGGACTTAAGGTTGATTTTCCCTATAATATCAAGCCCCCATTGAGAGAATGGCTATAATTCCCTTGATACCTTCAAAGATTTACTAGGGACATGGGATAAGTTTGTATATTTTTGACATTTTACACACCTTTTAATGTATGCACAACAATCTTGATTCAAAGTGGGACGATAGTAGCCTAGATGTAAGATGTTTTTAGTGATTGCACGGCCACTAAAGTGTCCACCACATGACCCATCATGTACCTCTTGATTAGATAAGGTAGCTTCATTCTTTTGGAGACAATGGATAAGAATACCATCAAATCCATGCTTATAGAGAAAACCCTCCAGTATAGTATAATAGGAAACTTTCTATTAGAAGACATGTCTGGCACCTTTGGATAGATGGGGAGGAGATAATCCTATAGACAAATAAACAAATATTTGTGTATACCATGGCTCCTCCTAATTTTCCTCGATATTATGAATAGATGAAAGATTGGTTCTTGTATAGGAAGGTTGGTTTACTTGATGGATAAGGACAAATAGCCTAGACTCCTGAGATGAGGATGGGATAAAAGAGGCAAGAGATGCCATAGTATCAATGAACTTATTAGTTGATCTAAGAGTAGTTTAGATGACATAAAATTCAAATGCGGATAAGATTTGATCGACTAAGGTCTTATATCTTTTAAGGATATCACTTTTGTATTGATATATACCAATAATCTAATTGATCACTAGCTGAGAATCACCATAGATATTAAGTGATCTGACTCCTAATGCAACGGTAGTTTAGAGGCCTATGATCAATGCTTCATATTTAGCCATGTTATTGGTGCAATCGAAGTCTAATTTAAAAGATTAAAGCATGGGAATACCTTGAGGAAGGATTAATATAATTCCTGCCCCACCTCTATGCACACATTTATACCCATCAAAGAATAGAGTCATTAGATATTTAAAGATTAACTAAGAAGTGGATATGATATATTCATTAGGGAATTCAGCTAACTGCTCGTTAATAATTTTCTTTTTAATATATTTTTGGTGGATAAATTCTAGATCAAACTCAGCTAGAAACATAATCCATCTAGCCATCCATTGATTTTAATAAGGCTTTGTATGAACTTAAAGGGATCAATACTCATAATTATGTACATCTTATTATTAAGTAGGTAATGATGAAGTTTAGAAACTATAAGGACCAATGCTAGGCATAATTTTTTGGTATGTAGATAATGTGTTTCATATTCTAAGAGGGTATGACTTATATAATAAACAACTTGCTCTTTATGATGCTCATCTTGATGGGCAAACATAACACCTTAAGCATGATCTATAGCTGAGATATAAAGGAAGAAAGGCTGCCCTTCCTTAGGTGGAGTGAGGACAAAAAATGATAAAAGATAGTCTTTGAGTGTGTTAAAGGCTTCTTGATAATAATAATCCCATATAAAGTGACTATCCTTCTTTAATATATGGTGTAAAAGTTGACACAAATCAAAGAGTTGATTAAAAAAAGGATGAATAGACTGGATCTTGCCTTGTAAACTGTGAAGTTGCTTAAGGTTGGAAGGAGGAGACATCTCTAACATAGCCTTGATTTTAGTGGGATCCACTTCTATTTAGTGAATAGAAATAATGAAACCTAGGATTTTACCCTTCAAGACACCAAAAATGCACTTTTTTGAAATTAGACACACATGATATTGGAGTAGATGATTGAATTCCCAAGGAGGTCATCTACATAGTCTTCAACAATTTTATGGATTATGTAATGAAATATATAAGTCATGGCCCATTGATAAGTGGTTCCTACATTCTTTAGGCCAAAATCCATAACACGGTAGAAAAAATTCCACCAAGGATTAATAAATGAAATTTTATGTTGATCTTCTGGTGTAATAAGTGTTTGATTGTAACCAGAGAAACCATCCATAAGGGATAACATTTCATGGACAATTATCAAATCCACTAATTGTTCAATGTTAGGGAGAGGGAAATCATCTTTAAGATCAATAATATTTAACTCATGAAAGTCAGTATAGATGCGAAGTCACCCTGTAGGCTTAGTGAGTGGAATGATGTTGGACATCCACTGAGGATAATCAATGGGTTGAATAAAGTTAGTAGATAAAAGGTGTTGCAGTTCCTCTTTTACTAGGAGTGCGATATGGGGATGCATTTTATGGATTTTTTACTTCACTAGTTTAGTACAAGGAAAGGTGAAAATATTATGAATAACTATTGCATGTTCAATACCAGGCATATCGCTATAAGACCAAGCAAAGGCCTTACGATGGTCTGATAGAAAAGTGGTAAATCCTAGTTTTCTTATGGATCTAAGGCTTTACTAATTTTAATAATCCTTGGGGTTTCTTGAGATCTAATATTAATATTAGTAGTGGCTTCATTTAATAATGTAGACATTTCAGATGGAAGAGAATTGTGTATATAAGAGTTTTTAGTGCCCAAATGAGTCAAAATTGACTCATCATCTTCACACTAAAGAACTAGAATGGTCGGCATATCATGTCCTATTAATCTAGGATATATCAAATGGATGGTTTGAATTTTAGCATCATGATGGAAGATGAGGGGTTTTAAGGAGATCATATTGACTAAAACAAAGTCAGAAGGGATGGATACAGTGTTGCTAGTTAAGGAAGAGGTATCATATGATGAAGATTGCACTTCTTCTTCCAAGGATGGTAGAAGAATGGGTTTGGGAGAAGATTTAGAATCTTTTTCAAAGCTTAAGACATGCTTTTTATGTGGTTTTGTAAAATCTCCTAATGTGACATTATGAGGACCTTGCTCATATCTACCCATGCCAAAGCCTTTTCAGGTACAATGATAAAGGTAGGTTTGTACAAACTAGGGTTTATTAAGGAATGCAAAAATAGATGTGACTAGTTTAACATGGGTTTCATTGTTAGGTCCTAGAGTAGTTTGATCAATTCCACCATATATTAAGTGGGTGCATAAGAAAAGTGGTCCAAATGGTATGAGCTCACCTAAGTTGGGTGAATACATTAGTTGTTTGTCAAGATGGCCATATTCCCTAGGAGTGGGTAATGTGTTAAAGGATAATAACTGGTATTCCCCTATTGAAATATGTTTTATCATGGAATCAATGGATACCTAAGTTGGTAGTTTTGAATTAGGAATAGTCATTCTAGTTGAAGCTTGATTAGAAGATGAAGATGGGGTTGTGTTAGATGAGGGTATTATGACATCATTTGGTGAAAAAGTGAAGTTACATGATTTGAAGGGAAGAGGATCAATGGGGATGGTGTGGACATGGCCTTCATGTTCAAACCTAAGGCACCGATAGATGGTGGAGGGGATACATCACATCACATGAATCCATAAATGTCATAATAAAATTTATATTGAAATGTCCCTTTAATGACATAAAAAAGTTCATGGATGGTGCGAGGACCTATGCAAATGGGAAGGACAACCGTTCCTAATGTGGGTGTCATCATGTCATTAAATGCATAAAGAATTACTGAGGATTGGGAAATAATGGTTGTAATTATTGGAAAACATGTGAAGAAATAATGTTGATACTGGCCCCATTATTGATCATAACTCTTTTAATTTGAGTTTGATTTATTTGAGCTGTGATGAAAAGGGCGGGATCTTGATCTTTAAGTGATAAAGGAACAACCTCAGAATTAGTGAAACTAACGACTAACACCATTTGGAGGGCCCTTATGAATGTTGATAATGGTTGAAGCTCATATGTCTAGACTTTAATAGCCTGGAGAGATTTTATCATTGCTTGTTGATGGTGTGGAGTTTTTTTGATAAGTTCATATAATGACATTTTTATAAGCATTTAGTGGAGTTATTTTACTATGGAGATTTGTACTAGTTTGTTGGCTTTGTCTGGGGTAGTTCTTATAATAGAAAATTTAGGCTTTTGTTTAGATGTTTTAAGCATATTAGGGGTAGAAGATCTCATAATTGAATCCTTAGCTTTAATGTGATTTTGATTTTGAGATCAAGTGGCTACATAGATGACATCTATGTGTAATAATGAAGGGTCTGAAGAGGCTACTGAATCTTTATTACTTATAAAACTGGGAGGATTATGGGTGGGTGGAATGGATGGAATAGTGACCTTTTGCCTAGGAGTTTCATCACTAAGATCGTCAATTAATAGGTCATCATCCTAGACTAGTTATTAGATTATAACCTTAAGGGCATTGCAATTTTCTATATCGTGTTTAGGTACTCTATGATATGCACATATTTCCCAATTTCTATACCAAGCAGGGCTTTGAGGGTGAAGGTTAATGGGTCGTATAGGTGGTAGCGTAATGAGAGATGTATTAACAATTGTTTTAAGATAACATCATAAGATCCCTTCAAAGGGTCATTTTATGGTCTTATAATAGGTTGTGTAATATCCTTTGGTAATTTATTGATCATTGGGTTTTGTCATTTAGGCTTTACAATAGGGATGACCTTAGGCACTTTTTATTCAAATTTTTCTAATGGTCCTTTAGTAAAAGATGGCATACATCTAGATAGAGGTGTGGCTAATAATGGAGGGAGACTTTGTAATTTTCCCATGTATTTGACTTGATGGACCTATGACAGGGACAAAAGATGGATGAGGACCTAAAATATATGATGGAGATGATACAAAAGGGATAAATCCTTTGTTCTTTCATGTGTTAAGAAAAGAAGGGGGACTTGGACTGAGGTTTTTGAATTTTGATGTTTGAAAAAGATCGAATTTAATTTGAGGATGAGCTAAGGTTTTCTTTGGTGGAATACCAAGACAATTGTCCCAATTATTGAGGATAGGAGCTTTACCCATTCCATTAATATTTTTGGGATAAGGAGGTGTTGTGATAGAGGATGGTTTTAGAGGGGTTGGATGTTCAACTCTAGAAGTATCAAGATGTTTATCTAAGACATCTCAAGGAGTAGTTTCATTTTACACTTTAGGAGATTCAGCATGAGAAGATGAGGGAGGTGGTTCACGTGAATCATCCCATGTAATGAGATCAAGGAGCTTTAGAGCAGTTTTAGGAGTTGTTTTGATAATTTCAGGTTGTCTCATATCAAAATCATCTCTCGTAAGGAGATCCAAGATTGAAGATTTATTTGAAACTTCTTTAGGTAATAACAAGTCATGGATTTTATTAATCATGTGGGTGACTTGATTTTATATTTCTTCAGGGATAGCTTGGACTGTGTTCGATGTGGATGGATGGTTTGGAAATGGCTATTTTAAAATATCTAAAGATTGGTTAGGATGAGCATTTGGATTATCCAACTGAAGATCTCCTTTATCAATGAGTTTAGTACTAGTCATTTAAAGGATTGACATCATTCTATGTCATGTCTTATTACCCTGTGATAAGCACAAAACTCATCTTCTTTATACCAAGTGGGTTTAGGACATATATCATTGACTAATCTAATCGGAGGGAGTTTAATAACATTTGATTGTCGGTTTTTATCTAATACCAAAGTATAAGGCTCTCTTACAGGGGTATATTTCTTAGGGGGAAATAACTAAGGCCCCTAGGTTGCTACATTTGAGAAGCATAGGACCCTAATTGGTTGGATGTTGGAGGGGGAGAAGTTTTTACAATCAATGCATTTGATACCCATTTTAGTTTAGGATTATTTCTATTGTTTTTGGAGGGGTGAGTTTGAAGTTTCTATAATGCAACTTAATTTTTCCCTCTTCAATGCCATGGAGTTCAAGTTTACGAGCCATGGTAAAGGCTTCATCAAAAGTATTAAAAATTTGAATTTTTAACATGGATGATATATGTTTTGCACAAGAATGTGAAAAAAATTCAATTAAATTTATTTGTGGTAAGGTAAAGGTTAGTTGGTTGATTAAGTTATGCCATCGAGCCATAAAGTCTGATATAGATTCATTGTCAAACTATATAATAGCATAAAGATCTGTGATAGTCAATTTTTAGCAATATTGATCATGAAGTGTTCTAAGAAAAATTGGGCCAACTACCCGAAGGAAAAGAGAGAATGTTGGGGAATGGAATTGTACTAATCCAATGCAGATCCTACTAATGATATGGGAAATGTTCTAAGTAGGAGGGCATCATCATGTGTTATAAGATAACAAGCATGTCAAAAGGCTCTAAGGTGTTGTTGGGGATCTTCTTTATTTTGGAATTTAGTAAACTTAGGAAGCTCCCATTGTGAGGGATATGGTTAGATAGGGGCAGAGGGATGGATTGGCTCATTAAAAATTTGCTCATATGTGAGCATAGTGTTATGTCCAAAGGTAGAGGCTTAAAAACTAGCCATCCTATTCATGAGGATGTTTATGAGGTCTGCTTGGGTGTTACTCTGAGGCACATTCCCTAAGACACCTTGTTGAATGGTTTGATAATTTATAAAAGCAGTAGAAAAGGGTTGTGAGGAAGGATGTCTAGCTATAGTGGACATAATGGGTTGAGATGCTACCATATATTATGGAATTTTAGCATAATATTTTTCTATGTAAAAGGTTAGAAGTAAGTGGTTACCGATGGTTACGATGAAGCTATGTACTGGGTAGCTGAAGAGACATACTATTGGGGAGGTTGTGTTAAAGGGATTTATTGTGTATGTGGGATTTGTTATGTGTGAGGCAAAGCTTGAGAACTATATGATAGAGTCATTATGATGGGTGGGAGACTTAGAGGGATTAACACTACTAAAATTTGAGGAGGAATAGTGGATGTAGGCTGAGTGGTATTTTGAAGCTAAGTAATAGGGGTTGGAGAGTCGGTAGGTACTACAGGTGGTTAGTTTCCTAGAGATTATGTCACCTGGGTATTAGAACTAGATGGAAGAGATTCGGTGGAAAAGGTTACCATGGCCATGGTGAATTTTTTAGTTTTCTTAGTTTCCTTGAAAGGCATCCTGTATTTATATCGAAGATCTTGGGTATGGGGAGAAGGAAAAATATGTATTGCTCAACTATTAAGATAGTAATTAAGAGCAATGGGGTTATTGCCCAATATTTCCACAAAGGAAATATCTCTTTGAGGATAAAAGTGTGGGAACACAAGATTCTTAAAAGATTTAGGGGTAGAGGAAGGACTAGGTGTATGTTCCATAGGAGAGGATGTAACACCCTCCTCAGATTCTTTCTTTGATTGTTGCCTAATTAAAACCATGAGATGAAAAAGAAAAACAAGAATAAAATAGTAATATATTTTTTGAATTATCTTGATTTTAAATGTGGATGAAAAGATACACACATTAAAATCATTTCAAATTTTTTTTACCTCTTTTAACTTTAAAATGTGAGAAAAAAATGAAAAAGGATAACGAGGGTCTTAAAAAATGGTAATCTAAGGATGGTTTTGGGTGTTTTTGTTTTGGTCCTCAAAGGAAATCTGTATTGGTATCAGTACGTGGCTTGATACTTGGGGATTGCTCCCCTCATGTCATAGTCCCACAGCTAGTGTGGGTGCTTAGCCAAATTATACAAATGGTTTAGAGATTATTCTGAGCCAGAGAATTCAGTTGTTCCTCCCCTTGGTGGTGAAATCCAAGTAAATTTATCAAGAAAAAGGATGTTGTGAGGTGATGAAATCCCCATCAATTTCCTTATGTCAGGTGTTTATATGTGTTAATTGATATTGTGATTTGGTTTATGTGTGGATAAAGTGATGACTACAATAGATTTCTGCCTAGATTATTCTATTTGAAAGAACCTAAGGAGGAAAGATGGATGCATTGTATTTTAACCTTAAAATAAAAAATGCAAATTTAATATTTTTTGGATGAATGCATCAAACAAAGAAAGGGAAATAAATCAAATCCAAGAATTTTGAATTTAAAACAAAAGATGAGATCGAGATCCCACTAGCCCTGCCAGAATGTTTTAGTATTTTTTTTCACTTTTTCAATGTGGACTAATTAACTACTAAAAATAAAGTAAATACAGGTTTTAGAGTTACCTGGTGATAAAGGTTGGTTGTGTACCATTGATCAAGGTTGTGAGAAGTCCTCTTTGGCTGAGGAGGAATGACCTACAAATCACATTAACTCACAAAAAATGGATTAATAGAAAAATAATTGAGTTTCCTGGTAAAAAACCAGTCCCAAGAAATGATACACTTCCTTAGGTGGATGCCAACCCATATTCAACATTCAAGTTTATAAATAAACATGAAATTACAAATATATGTATGGATAGGATGAAAATAGAGAATGCCAAAGATAACTTAATCTATAGCAAGATTAATCTAATCAAAGTAATTATCCCAGAATTTAGTTGTAATATCAACATCTTCTTGAATTATAACTAATTGTTCATCAATGATTTCTTAATCAAGTGTAAAAACCATATTAAAAAGACCTAACTCAAATGCAATGCCACTTTGATAAATAAAAAAAGGTTGTGGGACAATGGGGAGATCAAATGTGCTAACAATGTCATGTGCTAATCTAGACAGAGTCATCTACATGTAAAAGACAATTTTTTAGAAAACAAAATGCAGGTTTTTGATAGATTTTAAGACTAAAAATGCTATGAAAATAGATTGTAAGAATGTTTTGAAGGTTTATCAAGGATCAATCTTGATCTTGTAGGATCGATGTCGATTCAGATGAATTGACATCGATTCTATGCAAAATGCTAAACTTAACAAATAGATTATAATAATGACTTGTATTATTGATAAAATAATAAAAACTAAATATAGAGTAGTGATAGACAAACACAGTAGACTGTAGATTCAAAATTTGAATAAATTAAAGTACAAAACTTACCTTTTAATGGCTAAAAATAGACTTGGACAAGATGAGTTAAATAAACCTTCAATAATCCTTTGACAAGTTTACAAACAAAGGTTTCACATCATGGTAGATTGTTGATGAAGTTCATACGTAGGTCATAATGGAATTTTGGTAGAGTTATGCAGTCCAAAAGCACAATCACCTTCCTCCCAAGCCATGGAGGTCTGCTATGTATATATGGATTGATGTCAATTTGGGAGAATCAACATCAATCACAAAAGATTGACATCGATTAGCTTGATTTGGTAAAAAGTTTGCTAGGGTTTTTTTAAACCACATGCCAAAAAAAGTGAATGAAACACTAAGTTGTTGCATAGGTTTTTGATGAGGGTAGGTGGTTAAGAGGATGGTTGGGAGGTTGGGAAAATTTTGTTTTTATTTATTTTTGGGCTTTTTACAGTTAAGGATGGTAGAAATAGGGTTTATTATTATTTAACCATGGTAATTAGGTTTAATTAACCTATGTAGTAAAAGTAAAAGGTGTGAGGTGAATGTAATTATTTTAAATAATTATGAATGGGGGTCATTATGTTAGGAATAACATAATAATGTGATGATGCATCAATTTAATACACAAGGGTATATAAAACTAGCATCTACAGATGCATTAAACAACATAAAAAAGGAAAGGTTGATTGAAGAGATCCATGATGGACATGGTGGAGGACATTATTCAACCATGACCACAACCCACAAGATCACGAGAGGTGGGTATTATTGGCCAATCTTAATTAGTGATTGCCATGCATGGGTTAGGAAATGTAGACAATGTACTATGTTTTTAGGAAAGGTGAAACTTATAACCTTACATATCTAACCAATTTCAAGTGGATCAGCACTTTGTCTGATGGGGGTTGGAATTTATTGGTCTCATTAACCCCCTTCAAGCTCAAGTCATAAATAAATACTAACTTCTATAAACAAATTTACTAGATGGATAGGAGTAGTGGCATTGAAAGAAAAAAATGAGTCTAATGTTTTATATTTTTATGAAGGTTTGCTTACTAGGTTTGGAGTCCATTCAGATGTTATTTCTAAAAATGCTATGGCTTTTATGGGGACTATAGAAATATGCTATGGCTTTTATGGGGACTAGGATTAGTCTATGGGTTGTTCAACATGTGATTTATCTCAACACTTCATCAAACTACTATCTCCAAGGAAATGGTTTTATTGATTCCACTAATAAGAACCTATTGAATATCATAATAAGGACTATTGAAGATAATCAAAGGTCATGACATCTCAAGTTGAATTCAGCTTTATGGGATGATAGGGTGACCTGTAAGAGGTCAATAACCAACTCTCCCTATAAGCTGGTATATGGTAAGGAAACAAGAATGCCTATTTATTTTGAATTTATTGTCATAAAACTGATGCATCAACTTGAGTTATTGGAGAATGAGCCTATACAGATCATATATTCTAAAGATATGGAGTTGGAAGAGATAAGATAGCAGTTCATGCTATCCATGGGAAGTCATCAAGAAAAAGTGAAGAGATTATTTGATAAAGGAGATTATTCACAAAGTTTCAAGAAGGAGATTTGGTCCTCAAGTGGGATGAGGATAGAGCTAAGCCAATAAGGCATACAAATTTTGAATCTCTTTATAGTGGTCCTAATACAATCTCCAGCTACAAATCACACAATGCCTTCTAACTTGCAAGGATAGATGGTGAAGATCTTCCTATCCCATTTAATGGGATACACTTGAAACATTTCTACTGAAGGTTGAGTTCCCTATACATAATTAGTTTATTTTGAATTTCCTCCAAGTGTTTTCCTAGAACATTAGATTGTTTGCTTTTGCTTTGTTAGTTAGCTTCCCTATTTTATTTATTTCATTTCTTGTTATGGTAGAATTCATTGTCTTTTCAAATCAAAAGGTTTATTTCATTCATGGATCAAATTCATCATTATTGGTGGATCCAAGAGTCATGTAATTGGTTTGAGTTCTCAGTCATAAAAAGCATGTTGCCTAGTTGAGTCGTCAAAGATGTTGGCCAAATTGACCTACATACCAAAATTTGCCTCATCTAGAATAAGATGCTGAGTAGGGTCCTAAGTAAAGGGTGATCTAATGGTGAAAGAGAAGATAGATTTCAAAAAAATATTACTTGTCATTTGAAAACTTTTGAAACACTTTAAGCAAGCCTATAGTGTGAATTTTGTGATCTTAGACAACCAAGTCATCATAACACATCATGCAAAAATAAGGAGATTAATCTAGTTGCACATCTAATATATGTACTTGGGAGGTCAACCAAAGCCAAAGGAATGCATGGACATGAATTTATTCATGCCTAGATCATCCTCTACAAATTTCATATCCTGATGTCATTCTGTCTCAAGATATAAAGCTTCAAAGTTATACTTGTAGAGTGAAACATGTGAGGGGACGTCACATTAAAGTTATGTGAAATAGTCATTTAAATTCAAATGTTCTAAGGTTTAACGTGAAAGTGACAAGTGTCTAAATCATGGAATCTTAGATCAAATCTAATGGATTATGGTTGAGGACAACGTCAGTGAGCCCCAAAGATCTAATAGAGTGCATTTGATCATTCATCAAAGATCAAAGGTGAGCATTAATTCAAAATTTTAGCATGAATGTGGAACTAAAAAGTGTTAAGATCTCAAGTGCCCAAATGAATATCTAATGGTGAATGTTGATTGACAAAGTCAATGGGTCCAAATAAATTTGTGGTGCATATTTGATCATGTAGTCAAAGATAAATGATGAGCATCAAGTCAAAAAGTTAGAGGATCTTAGGAACCAATGAAAGGATAACAAATGTCATGATCACATTGACTTAGTAGATAAATGGTGCACATTCAATCAAGAGGAAGTTGATCAATGACATGTGTTCAATCAAGCCAAGGAGATGTATGGTGCATATAGAGTTAAAGAGTCAGCAAGATCTTGAGAGCAAATGAAGAGATATCAGGTGGCACATTCTTAGAAACCTAGATCAAGATCAGGGGCCAATATCAAGATTCAAGGCCAAATAAAGTTGAGGTCCAATCAGAGTGAATATTTCAAAGGAATTTTATGAAGGCAGACACATCAATTTTGATGGGCTTGTTACAAAAACCAACAATGTGGATAAGTCATTGGAAAGGTGGTCCTGAAGCTAATTATGACCATTTTTACACACCACAAATAAACTAGTAAGGAGCAATCAATGCTCAAATAAGATCATAATATATTGCTCTAGTTGTTATAACTACTTCAACATCAAAATTCAACTTGAAAACAACTTGATCCCACCATTTTAACCATAAGGAGCATCAATGTAGGCCAAAAATAGACTGAAAGGGACTGATATGGTTGTTATGGTTGCCTTCCATAAGTAATCTTAGGCATTATGATATTTTCTAAAGGCATCAATGTCAGATGATGGGAAATATAGGTTATTATGATTCCTTTACCATTATTTTATGCATGATCCCCATCTTTCTCATCCCATAATTATATATATATATATATATATATATATATATATATATATATATATATATATATATATATATATATATATATATGCTTTTAAGCCTTGATATATATATATATATATATATATATATATATATATATATATATATATATATATATATATATATATATATATATATATATATATATATGCTTTTAAGCCTTGAAATAGATCCCTCTCTTTGGCATGACTAGACTCTGCCAAGATTTGCACTATAACACCTATTTGAGGCAATAAAAGACTAAATTCCTCCATTTACAAGCTAAATTAAAGTGTGTTACATGAGTTCATTGATGTGGTTAAGTGAATATATGTTTTCCTTGTTTCTATCTCAATTTTCTCACCTTCATGAAGTGTTTTAGAAGTTCTCACAGGTCATTCTAAGTGCATATATAGTCTGTTGATCAGTTTGGAAGTGGATAACTGCCCTTCCATACTATGTCAATAGCTAATCCATGCCTTTTTGTGAATTATTTATGTGGAAGATGATAAAAGAGTGAATGAAGTGATGTTTATTAGTATTGAAATCATCTTATAGTGTGTTTTATGTAATTATAATGATCAAAACATTTGGTGCATCACCTCATTTTTACATGCTTTTATGAATTGTTATCAGTCTCTCTCCCTTTTCGAAGTAAGATTTAGCTTAGGTCTAGTTTAGGAGATAGATACAAAAGGAAGCTGACCTTGTTTAAAGGTCTGACCTTAGATTAGGTGATCCATAGCCTAGGGTTAATCTCATATTAGACTAGGTTTGAGTAGGAGGACCTAAACCCTCCCCTTCTTAGCTAGGGTTCAACCTAGGATGCCAATAAGATTCATTATCGATGTGTCCTATATCAAATAAAGGAAGAGTGACCACACATGATTTGCAAGGAAGTATCTAAGATCTATGAATCATATGTACTAAATAATCTATAGATGAAATTGCCTATGGAGTGGGGTTATGAATTTGTGGAGCTGACTAAATAGGCCTATGAACTATGGGGTTCTTAAAGACCCATATGGTAGAAGAAGTTATGACTGGCATGGGTTCTCTATGTTGTAACACTAATCTAGGTGATAATGGCATAGAAAGAGGCTCTCTAGAATCCATAACATGTCTCTGATGTAGGGGTATCTAATAAAGGTATTTATGGGAGATTGTGTATGTGGTAATGTTATAGGAGTAGACCTCACCTATACTAGTTTCTCAACTGATATTGTAGGTATGTTAATAGAAGCTATGTTTGGAGCTCTAATTAGTGTTTATTATATAACTAGATATGGAATAGGTAAGGGATACTCATATGGAAGGCCCTTGATTGTAACCACCTGATTAACATGTATATACTTAAGACATCTATGTACATTACATGGAATGGATTGAAGTTGATGTTTCCAAGGCCTACTTAATAAAATGTCAAATATGCCAAGACTAAGAACCACTAATAATTTGGTGGTCACATGTGTGAGAGCAACCTACATTGGAAGTACTATCTCCTCAATGAAGCTTTGAACATGGCCACTAAAGCCATGAATAATTGTATCTATTTGTGAAATATCTTGATCTAAATAACCCAAGTATTGTAGAAGTGTAATACTACACAAGCTAAAGCTTAACCCATTATCAACTATGACACACTGAATAGGATGATGATCAATGAAAGATCATACAAAGAGTGCATATAAGTTTGAGTCATCATTGTTGATCTCCTGCTCTGAGAAAGTGATGAGAGGTCTAGTTGGCATTGTAGTATGATAGACACCAATGGTATTATTTAGAGGGTGTGTGTCCATCATATGAGTATGATATCATGTTGGTGGTGGATGTTCCTGATAAGTATAATGAACACCTAAAGTGCCTACTATCTCATAATCTGTATGCTTTGGAAATAAATCTAAAAATATTTTCAATTCTTTTTATTTCATTGGTTGTGCTCTAGGAGCCTCTATAGGAGTGCCAACATCAATTATATTATCATCTATCAAATCTTACATCTTATGTTTTAAAAGAATGCATCTATGTGTAGTATGGTTTAGTGCCTTATGATAGTCATAAAATGTATTGGAATCATAACTCTTTAGAAGAGGTGTGGTCATATCAACCTATTTGATGGGAGGGAGAGATATGATGTTCCATTCCAAGAGTTTTTTAAGAACACATGATGACAATTTAGGAATATTTGTGAAATGTCTCCTTAGAGGAGATGATAAAACCATGGGAGGAGCTAGCTTTGAAGTTACATTAATTGTTTTATTTTGATCATTCTTATTTTCGTTTAGCCTCACCTTATATGGGGACTGATTAAAACCCTTATTAGTTGAATATGATCAAGTTGTGTGATTTAATTTGCCTATGGAGATAATCTTGACTTATCATTCTTTCAATATATGGCATAGATTTGTGAATGATGGAATTTTTTTGAATAGTATGGCTTCATATAATGCCAGTAATAAACTCTACTTGAATATGTCCTAGAGTTCTCTATTTGCCATGGGCCTAGTCATCTTTGCTAATATAGTTTTATATCACAAGATATATTTAGCTATTGGATCATTAGATTTTTTCTTTAGTTGTGTAACTTGAGCGTATGAAACCTTATCATTGATAGAGATTGAAAAGTGTGATAGAAATAAATCTGCCAGTGGATTAAATGTTGTGATGGACTAATTAGGAATATCATAGAAGCATTATACTTCATAGTCCTTTAAATTATGAAGGAACAACTTAGTGAGGAGCCAATCATTGGACATGTAGTCCAAACATGATACATGAAAATCACGGAGATGATGATCTGGGTCACCCTTACCATCATACAAAGTAAGTTTGTGTGCCATAAATTTAAAGGTCAAAGGAGTTACCACTATATGTTGTTCCAATTGTGTATGTAGTAGAATACGAGAGTTTAAGGCATAAGATGGTCTAATAGCACCTTATTGAAGATGTAACACCTTGGAATATAGATAATTGATCTCCTGAAGAATGGATTATACATCTGAAGAGGAGGGATGTGTAGTATCCACAAGATGTGGTTCCATTGGTGAGGGTTGGCTAGTTGTAGTAGGTTGTTTTAGAATATGAGTTTTCCCCATAGTAGGTGTAACAATATTATTATCTATGGGATTAGAGGATTGACCTGTAGTGGATCTCAAGAGTTCTCTTTGAATAATACAATTAACATCATCTTTCATATCAAGATGTTTAGAGACAAAATATTGCAAATGTCTCTTATTGTCTCATCAAATTGGTTATTAAATTTTGCCATTTTAGGTTGGGAAGTAGGAAAACCAAAAGTTACATATTTTGAACCTTTTAAGAAATTTAATCTATGAAATATTGTCAAAATAGAATAATGAATCAGATATGATATTTTGAAATTAATTATTGAGCATAGAAAACAAAATTATACAAACCCTAAGAACATCTGTGTCTAGGGTTTTGATGGTATTCAAAGTAAGTCAAGTTCACCTAATGATTTAATGTTTAATGGCATTATGAAATGTAAAACCTTAATTGCTAATGATGGAATTATAAATCAGAAAAAAATGCAATAATTATAGCCTGTGATTTGTACAATAATTAAGTTTTATGATTATTCTATAAATAACAAATGAACTCAAAGAGATGTACTTAGCTAGAAATTGACTGAGATGGATGAACGATAGGTTGAAAATTAGTGTAGAAACTATGCCAAGTGTCATAAATAAGAAAAGAGAGTTAGAAACCCTCTTGGATAATATCATGGTCCTCTAGATGGTAGTGCACTATGTTAGTGTCTTTTGGGCTATGATAGTGTCCTTTTGAAATCAAGGATAGTGATCTTCTAGGTGGATTTCTTCTTGGTTCTAGGGAGTTTGTGCCTATGTACATGGATGTTGGTTTGTTGTTTGTTCCCTATTTTGACTAATTTTAATGTCAAACCCTAGGTCTCCATGTTTATTAGGGTATTGGAGGAGCACAAGTATAAAAAATAGAAATTAATAAGGAAGGTTGGGTGTTACCTAAACATGCCATGTGTTAATTGTTGCCTACATACCAATACCTCAAAAAGAGATCAAGCTAAATGTAGTTCTCCCAATCTAAGTGTTGGTGCAAGTAAAAATGAATTCTAGTATGAGTGTTAGTTGGAGTGATTTGAGTATGACTTGATTACTTAGAAATATAAGTAATCTAAGCTCTTGTTTGTTTTATATGGGTGTATGCATAAGTAACATAGAATAGAGATTAATGATCTTGATTTGCACAACTATTTCTAAGTTTATTTATGATTATTTGCATTTCATTTTCATCTAGTGGATAAATGATTAAAAAGTAGTCTATATATAGCATTTTGGTGTTTTTCAAGATGTATAATACGTATAGGCTGACTCTGGGAGTTATTCGATAAATTCAAAGATATGTGTTGGGAGAGTAACAAGCAAAAGGACAATAACACAATCCCTACATCACTAATGCAATGTGTTAGTGTCCAAAGGGTTGTGTTAATGTCCAGGTGGTATAAGTTGGTGAACAAAGGGCCTGGGTGCCTAAGGGATGGATCAGTGATAATTTTGGTATATCAAGGGGTGGTTTAGACCCACATGAAAGCTTTAAAAATGATCAAAAGAGGCCTTAAGATAGGTATAGGGATAATCTAGGACAAGGTGGTCTCAAGTGACAGTCATTGCAACAAAATGACATTTGACACTATTATGGTTTCATTAACCCTTCTCTGAGTAAATTTTAAAAATAAGTGGTATAAATACAAGTTAAATCTGACTCATTATTGATCTATAAAATAACAAGAAAGAGCTTATTCAAGTTTATTCAATAAATTGAATAATTGGGTTCTATTTCCTTATTCTTCCTTATTTATATATTAGTCATATTATAGGTCTGAAAAATTCAAAGAACAACCCATAATAATTATTTATTAATCTATAAGGTATATCAATACATGCACTTTAATATAACATTCTACACCATTGTTCACACACAAGTCAACACATAAGGGAGAACTACATGTTTGAAGCCCTCTTCGAAGTATTAGATGTGTAGCTAGTGCTCATTGATAAAGACATCCTTGAGGTCAACTAGACTTCATAATCCCACTAATCCATTTTGTTAAGGTGAAAAGACCTAAGACCTAGGGTTTGAGCTATATTTTGATATTGATAGGTTATGCATGTGATCCAAATAGAGCATATAAAAGTTGAGAAAAACCCCAAAAAAGTGCAATTATTGTATCTAGAAAAGTCAGTATTGTGGGCATGATATAAACATCAATAGGAGAATATTAACATTGATGTTTGTGTCTAGGAAAGAAAAAAATTCAAAAACCTGAATGATGGAACACAAAGCTGAGTTACAAGACTGAAAGGAAGTTAAGCAATAGTGATAGTTCAGAACTGAACAATAAATAATCTATGATTTCTTCTAATCCTCAACCACATATTTATACAATCATTTCTATATTTATTACACATTATTAAATGAATTTATTATAAATATTGTATTACATTGCTTATATTTGAACATTACATTAATAAAATTAGGGTTTTATTTCTATAGGGTATTCATGTAAAGACCCATTTGAAATGAAACATTATGATTATCATGATCAAGGATTGGTAAAACATGCAGAAGGTATCATTTGTTCTATCTCTACATCTAATCACAATAACTGACAAGGATTGGGATATATTGGAAATACTCATACAAATAATTTAAAGATGCATATTCATTTTATTATTGAGATAAAATAAGACTCTACAAATGGAAGCAAATCCAAGAATGCATCAAAAATGGAAAAGGCAACATTGCAAAAATAATAAACAAAAAGAAATCAATTGGAACAATATGAATAAAATAGGATAATAAATAAAGAGGAAATGGAAAAAAATAGAACAAATGAGGTTACAAAAAGAGCAAAAGGAACAAGAAAAGAATATATTAGAGAAAATAAAATTTTCAAAAAGACAAAAAAATGGATCAAGAGAGGGTACATAATGTAAAATTAGAAAAATAAGCTTGGAAAAAGAGAAAATGGACAAATAAAGACTTCAACAGGAATAATTACAAAAAGAGAAATACAAGTTACAAAAGGACATATAGGCTAAGCATGAAATAATTCTCAATAAATGGTTTATAATTAAAAAAATTTAAAAGCAAGACATGCATCAAAAAGGGGATGTTACACATGTGCTTTCATATGAATTAATAATAAATAATTATAAAAAGCATAAAATCATTGAGCCTTAAATAGATGGAAATTAAGATCAAAATATCATAGTTGACCCAACTTGTGAATTTAATATATATACCTAGAAATTATTTACATCTTTGGGTTATGGCATAGAACACGTGAATAAATCTATTACATCTAAATTTTGTTTTGGATCTATTCAATGGAATGTCACACCTAGATCAAAATCATGCTCTATTGTATTGCATGTTAGTGTAGATTCTTAAATATGGATTTATGTGTTAAAATAGTCTTGTGCACTTGATATATATCACTCAAGGCTCTACTCTTAAGCTTTTTACCTTTATTGTAGCTGATAGGCTCATGTTCACCATCTCACTAGGTTTAAATTCCTATCTTGTAGTATATCCCTATTATTCTCAGATGACCTATAGCCCATGGTACACTCAAACTCTTATATATATATATATATATATATCCTCCACTATCAATTTATATCTCCAACTCCCTTCTATGCTCCTGGATAGTTACATTCAAACTTGGATAGTAACATCAATGATATTGTCCATTCTATAATGCAAGTGTTTGTACCTTTTAAACACTCAAACATTTAAATATTTTGATATGTATGTGTTAGTCTTTTATGTTTTATTAACCTTTCATGAGGGAATTTTCAAAATAGGTGGTATAAGTACAATTCAAATCCAACTCATTATTCATCTAGTAAATACCAAACAAGCACCTACTCAAGTTCATTCAATCAATTTCACAATTGAGTTATACTACTCTATTCTTCCCTATTTTTATATCAATCATAGGAACAATCATATTACAAGTCTCAAGTGTTCAAATAACAATCCATGAGCCTTATTTTTCAAGTTAAAAGCTATATCACTACATGTACTTGTATATAACATTATACACCATTGTTCACACACAAGCCAAAACATAGGGGAAAATTATATATGTCTAAAGTCCTCTTCAAAGTATTGGTTATGTAGGTAGTGCTCATTGATAAAGGGGTCATTAAGGTCATCTGTAATCCATGAGCCCACTAACCCATTTTTGTCAAGGTGAAAATACCTAATAGGGGATCTAGGGTTTGAACTATATTCTAATATCAAGAACTTATGTGCATGATTTGAATAAATAATCTAAAAGGTGATAGAAAATATAGAAATACCTAAGTGGAAGTTTCAGTTAGTAATCATTACTTCATACATAATATATACACTGAAGCACATATAATAACATCGATGCAAGTGTCCATAAGGTGATGCAAGTGTCTATGCTCACCAAAAGCTAATTTTCAAAATCTAATGAGTGTATTAGAATTTAAATATAGTTTATTTCTACACCTACATTACTCATATTTATCTATGCATTAGTGTATAAGCTAAGTATATTTTTTACTTTGTATCATTGTTATCATAATATTAAATTTTGTACTTTCTATATTCGGTGTATGTTTAGATTCAAAATTTCTTATCAAAATATCTCTAGAATCTAAATTCATCAATTGGCCTACTTTTTATATTATCTTACTCCTTGCTTGATTAGACTACTTTTTCATTATTAATCCTTATTTATAAAAAATGTTAAACATTTGGTGAACCCAAAATTAAAAAGTATCATTTCAAAATGAAAGATAAAGAAACCTCAATCAACCATTTAAATATAAATACATAATACATTCCTACATTTTAAACAAGAAGAAATAAATAACCATGCTAAGACTACTGCATCCACATCCAATAACAAAGAACCCTTATATCATATAACTATTGTTACATCCTCTATGGGAATAATCATTACTTCAAACAATTATCAATTTTAATGTACGCATCAACACAGGTGGTGTTTCAATCCCCTTTTATAACTTCTCATGTGTTAAATAAAAATCATAATGGGTATACTATGCTCACTCTTTTATAAGCTATGTAAGTTTTGGAAGCTAAGGTTACTAACACTAATAAAAAATGTTATGAAATCAACTTATGTTATTGATTCACAAGATGTATTTCATTATCTTCTATCACCTGAGATATTTATACACCCTTTTATAATTGGGTATGTTTCACTTAAGTTCACACTTTATGATGGCAACGGTGATCCTAAAAATTATATTCAATATTTCTACACATGCCTTAATTATGATTCAAATGATAAAATTTTGATTAAATTATTTTCATTAAGTATAAATCACTATGTTTTGATATGATTATATGATTTATAAATATAATCCATAAGAGCATCAAACCTTCGGTGGATCAATTTTTAGTATATTTTTCAATTAACATTATAGAAAATATATCATATGCACAAATTGATAACATAAAATAAGGAACCAATGATGCTATTAATGAATATGTCTTGAGGTATAGATAATGTTGGCCAAAATGGCAAATCAAATATAAGATAAATAGCTTCAATATATCTTGAGGATTTTTTTTTTTTGCTTCCTTACATAAGTCTATTATTTTCAAGAAATTTTAATCTTTTGATGACTTATGTCATATTTTTCGAGATAGATAAATGAAACTTATTTCATTGAGCAAGCTTAAGTATGTAGCAAACACACTGACTATGTCAAATACCAAGTTTCTAATCAAACCAAGCTATAATATCAAACCTATTGAGGATAAAAAGGAATTACCACTATGTTTAATATAGTATCACAACAACCTAGTTGACTTATCTTATCCAATGCACATAAGTGATAATTTTATTAATTACCTGGGTCTCTAACTTCCCTACTTATAAATATTATAGAGATTCATCACATATCTCTCCATCCTCCTATAGTGGTTGATACAAATCTACTTTTACCAAAATGGTATCATACCAATTTATATTTTGACTATCACCAATATGTGGGGCATTCTACATACAAATGTTTTAAATTGAAGCTCAAGATACAAGATTTTATTGATAGTTATTTACTCATTTTTGAGGATTCTCTAATGGATTTAGGATCATAACCTAATGATCATTAAAATCAAAATATATTCAATAATCCATTACAAGATCATTCTAAGGAAACATCCAAAGTAAAAATGGCATATCATGCATGTACTCCTTTACCACATTATGAGCACCCATTATATGAAATTATTGGTATAGTTATACATTATATATCTCATGTGGTTTAGAGGCCTTCTATTTCATTTTATGATAGTGAGATTATGAATTATGACTCAAATTTTTATTCTTTATTTATCATGGCACATATTGATCATCATCCTATACACAATGTTATGGTTGATAATAATTATAGTGAGAATTTATGCACCATAACATTACTCACACATTTGGGATGCACACATGATGATTTATTTCCTTTGACTAAAATGGTAAAATCATTCTATGGGAAGACATAACAGGATTCTGATGAGATTTATTTACCTTTATAGGTTGGTCCAACATATGTGACCATAACATTTTTAATTATACCACATATGTGAGTCTTTGATATATTATTGGTATGGCCTTGGATTCATAATCTATGTGTGGTACCTTTCATAGTACATGGCTATCTTAAATATATTCATTCCAATAGAGTAAAAAAAGTTTCAAGGATTCAATAAGAAAATCCTTTGTAATAGGTAAAATTTATTCCATGATAACTGATTATAAAACATAATAAGGTTAATCATACATAAAAGGGTAAACAATAGGTAATCTATTTTCCTAAGTGACCAATACTTGAGATTCCATTGCATCATATATCTACATTAGACTCTTTGAGATCCTCATTTACACCTCCATGACCTAGCTAGTTATTAACAATAGAGCACCATGTTTTAGAATGGGTATAAAGACCCAATATTAAACCAAGGGAATCATAGATCATTAAAAAATGGGTTATATGAACCACCACACCTTATATTATTACCTTATGACCACAAAATCATATGAGTCATACATAGAATATTAGAGATTCCCTAGTTTTTTATTTGACACATATACATGATCTTTGGCAGCATGACCAGTTTACTATACCATGTTCAAATTATAGAGAACCCAATGAGAATCCATTATATGGTATCATCAGATATCACTCTCTTTCCAAACATTTCAATAAAATTAAAAAATGAAAAAGAAAATATTCAAAATGCAAAAACATTCAAATAAAGAAAAAATACAAAAATATTTAGCATTTCAGATGTCTACTAACTTTGTGCATATGTTGTTTTATTTATGTTAGTATATAACATGTCATTTCTATACAATTTATTTTTCATGAGTACTTGAGTGTGATACATGCACACGTTAGATCCATTATACATGAGCATGCATATGTTGGACCTTTCCTCTTCCTACATGAAAAATAATGTTGGGGCATCTTGCTTCTTTATGATCATGACTAACACAATTTATATTATTTTATGATAATTTCCATTATCACATTGGAATTATATACTAACATTTACATGTGCCTATAATCATGTTGATATCTTAGATAATGTACTTGATATGCTATTCTACATGACATTTTACTGACATATGTATGCAGGGACTAGTATGACATGCTTGTGCTAGTTGCATCTATTTTATTTATTTCAACTCTTCACATGGATTACTTGAGTGTATTTCTTGTTTGATTATTTTTATTGCTTGTAGACATTTGAATAAGTTCTTTTCTTGTTTTCCATAGTTCCCAAAAAATTTCTTGTTTCTTTGGTGTGTGTAAAATTGCATATATCCTCCCCTTGAGTGTGTGACATTTAAACATACCCCTTATTTTTAATCTCCTTAGACCCCTCTTTTCATGACATTTGAGTACTCTTACATGTGTGCTTAATTTTTTATTGAGATTATATCTTATATATGTTTCTATGATACACATAATGCATCTTAGGGATTATTATATGTGCATATTATGGGCTTCATTGATATATCTACTTCAACATGATATTATTATATGCTTCTTTAATGCGTGATTCAAAGAGATACACCATAGTTATATTATCATTTTGAGATAAGATGACTCATTTTTTTATTCCCTTTACCTCAAAAGGAATATCATATCAATGAGGGCATGTTATAGAGACATGATTCCACATATATACAGTTGATAGAATTGGTAGAATTTGATTCAGCTTACATGATTTAGATATACATATGAGAGAAAATTATATACATTTCACATTGGGTTAAAGTTTTTCAGATTTGTGATACATATTTTATAGACTAAAGTTTATAGATAGATGTAAGATAATGGGGGATAAGGTGGGGGCGGAGCGAATTAAAGTGACATTTTTTTCTAAAAAAAATATTAGCTGAACTTGGAGAAAATTTTAAAGACACCTGGAAAATGAATTTGACAATGACACAAGAATATGAATTGTGAAATTTTGAATATAGTTGATAAATATAAAAATTTTAAATACACAAAAGTTAAAAGTGCATAAAATAGATACATTTATGACAATGGTTTGATACTTATTTATGAAAATATAAGGAGACTGCATGTGTAGAAACACACTTTTTTTAGTAAACGAATGAAATTTTGTAATAAATTTCACATAGGGATAGATGAAATATCAAATATTATTGATAATTTTATAAATCAATATAGTTGAAAAATTAAAACTGCAAGTGTACGAACACAATTTTTTAACCTTAAATTCATGAAAATCATTTCTTTAATGCATAGCTAACATTATATATATATATATATATATATATATATATATATATATATATTAGATACAAGTTTTATAAACTTTTGATTAATGGTTAAAATTTTATAAAGGTATTTGTAAAAATGTGTATATAGTTCATAATGAAGTATGTTATGTATAAATTATGTAATAATTACTAATGGTTTAACACTCAAAAAAATGTATATTAAAAAACTATTGTTTCTCCTCTACAAATCGATATAATTATTTTTAAAAAATAATAAAAAATAATTGATCAAATGTGTTGGAAAATATGAGAAGACACATAAATTTCTCAAAAACCAAATGGGTTGGTTCATGATAGGGTTCAGGCTAGGTTCAGACCCCCCATGCCTAAAACCAATCCAATTTTAGAGGGAACGTAAAGAAGTGAAATTTTATAAATATTAAAAGGGTTCACACCTTTTCTAAATCATGTATACCCTTTTTAAATCATGTACACCCTTTTAAAATGGCATATACTCTTTGTAGAATATTGACAAATCTTCTCCAAGGAACTTACATATTTTAAAAAGGGTGTATGCCCTTTACGAAGGGTGTAATCCCTTTACAGAGGGTGTACACCCTTTAAAAAATGGTGTATGCCATTTTCAAAGGTTATACACCATTCTAAATTCAATAAATATCATTTAATAATATTGTCCATTTATATCTACTTTCATAAAGGGTGTGTGTGCTTTTAAAAACATGCATACCTTTTGTGGTTCATGAATTTTGATCCAATGTCCATGAAATTTACTCATTAATTTTACATTTTAAAAACTTCAATCTCATTTTTATTTCTTACACTTTAAAAATTCTTTAAATTCTCCATTCATTTATCTCAATCACCATAAATTCTTCAAATTTTATTATAGACATAGACTTATTTCACTAAAGAGAAGTAATGAAATCAGGTAGTCACCATAAAATATGAATAAAGGGGATAAAAAATGAAGAAATTGAAGTGAAAAGATAAAAATAAATAAAAATAAAATAAGATATGAGAACATCTATAAGAACTTATGGGCAAGGTGAAGTACTTTCTCCACACTAGATAATATTTCAAATAAAAATAACATGCCCAATTTTATGGAATTTAATTTAGATATATTTTAAAATGAGATAAGATAACTTAATCAATCCTTTTTGAATATAAAATTTAAAATTCAGAACATGTAACTAATGAATTTGCATTGAGTGATGAAACACATGGAAAAATAATATAATGAAACATCCCTCCATAATGAAGTTTTTGAGCATGCTGATAATCAATATCATGTAAAGACCTTATCATATATCTCGTAATGAATATGAATTCACTTCAACTATAGGGTCGAATTTATCTATCCAACACTATATCATCCCTTATATGGTTTAAGTGGTAACACCATCTAATTTAATATAAAATATGGCTCCTAGACACACACCTCCAAGGATAATGCGATGAACACCAAAGTATTTGGTTGAAATAGATGATAAAATAATAGAACCTATGGAATTTAAAATTTCAAAAATATAAATTCATCATCATGCTCAATGTGTATGGGACTATGCTTTTGAGAATAAAAGCTATACAAAATGATGTAATCTATTTGTTTAATTAATAAAAATGCAAAAACATGTGCCTTATGATGTATAATTTGGGGTTAAGAATAGGCAATATGAAGGGAATAAATAATGATATATAAGGTTAATGGTATACCTATTTTATAATTAATTTATATATTTCATAAAAATTAATATTTATTCAAAAACCTCTTTGATATCTCTTAAATATTTTCCTTATTTATAGAAATTATTGATTCTTTATTAGACATATTTTAGGGTTTACTTGTGAAACATTACAAATTATTTGGCCTATTTATGGTTCATAACACCTCAATTTTCAAATTCATTGGTGGTTTTTTATTATCATATTTAATGTAAACAAAAACCTCTTTTTGTTTGCAAAACTATTATACGTATTTTTCAAATTTTGTATTTTACTATTTTTATAAATATAGATCTACATGTTGTACATTGTACTTGTGTTTCTTTTTTTTGGGGGGTTTGTCTTGTTTCCTATTTTTATTGAAAAACCTATTTCATATTCCAATTTTTATTATATAATCACTTTATATTTATTTCTCTTCATTTGGCACATTGTGATCAACCCAACCTTTGGTCTCTAAACCCTAGTTGACCTAGGGTTTCCTAATTTCTATTTTCCTAGCATTTGTTTTTTATTTTTATAGTATTTAAAATTTAAAAATTAGATTTTATTTTTTTCCTAAAAATCATGCTAAATATGGATATATGTGTTGAGCATTTTATTTTCTAATATTTTATGTTAGTCATTGCTTGTTACCTTGTTTACATTATAAAAAATCTCAAAACCACAAAACCAAAGAATGATCCTAATAAAATTAAAACTCAAACTTCCCTTTACCAATCATGTGATAATGATATGGATCTTATTCTTCCTAACTTAATTTGGGTGATAACTACCATACCTCTAATTAGTTCCATGGTATCACTCCATCAAGGGCTAAGGAAGATGGTGTACATTTGCATATTCAATCTGAAGTATCTAGTGGTTATGATTTTGAAGCCCTACAAAATCAAATCATCCTTATGATCAAGTTAATATAAGACTTTAAAAATAATTTCAATTCCAAGATTACATCATTGGAAAATCAAATTGTATACCTTTAGAATCCACAATATGCTAGTGTTAACTATGTGTTTGCATCTTCCTCTATTAATGTTATTACTAACAAGGTTTCATGTCTAAATAAAAATTTACAATTGAATTCATCTAAAAAATTGATTTAAATATTATACAAAAGGATACTAAGATCCCAAGTGAAATCTTAAGAGAAATGCTTTGAAACAGAGTGATTCAATTATCTCCTCTACATTCTATCAGGAGATCAAAATATTATTATGCATATCATAGAATGCATGGGTATCATACATATTTTTTATTTTAATTTACGATAAAAATTAAAAAATATATAAATGATATTGGTGATCACATCATTTATACATCTATAAAAAAACCCACGCACATAATGAGTACCTTTCCAAAAACACAAGTATAAAAAAATAAATAGGGGAAGCAAAAGATAATTTAGAGCAAAAAAAAATAAAAATGAAATAGTTAGACCAAGAAAATAATATAAATATACCTCTCCATAATGATACTAAACTTTCAAAACAATTTGGTTTTAGACAACAATATCTACAATACTTTGGTTATCAAGGTCAAAGATTAGAAAAACATGCACATGGCATCACTTGTTCTATCTCTACATCTAATCATAATGATCATCAAGTCTTGGGATATAGTGTAAATATTGATGCAAATCATTCAAAGATACATTGTCAATGTAAAAGAGAAAGAACCTAAAAATGAAAGCAAGTCAAAGAATAAAGCACAAATAAAAAAGGTGACTTTATAAAAAAAACAATAGGTAAATTAAATATTTGAAATGAGATTTCTAACAAAAGAGGTCAAAAAACAAGATACACTTAAAATAAATAATTTTCCAAATATGGATATAAAGGAGGAAAATACAAGCATTTCTTAAAATCAGTCCAAATTCACTACTCATATAGATGGAAAATAATATTTAGATGAACAACTCAACAAACTATGTTCTAATCCACTTGCTCACTTACCACATAATCTGGTACCTATAAATTGAATCCATCACCAATACATGAGAAATAAAATGGATATAAATGCAAATGAAATATACCAAGTACAAACTTTCCAAAAGATAATGATACACTTTATTATTTGAATATGCACACATATGGTACATCTCATTTAGGAAAGGTTATACGTATTCTGATCCTCATACATTCTCATCCTCATCTTGAGATTATTGGGTAGTTTCTACATATACAAATACTCCAAAGTAACTAAATATGTTTATACTCTTATTAGTCCAAACAAACCTAAAATCACTCAAAAATTGGTTCCATAAACTAATGCATCTTCTACTCGTACTGTACGACCTCATACTATTATGAGGGATACATAAAGTGTTACTAGTTCTCCAATTTTATATATGATACATATATATTCTCCTTGGTAGCATCACTAATTTGATTCAAAAAATACATAGTTCAGAGCACTTCAAGATGAATATCCCTTAGGTGGGATAATTGGTTAAACACTGTCTTCTTCAAATATTCAAAAAATTCAAATATTCAAGAAAATAAAAAAATATTCAAATAATTCAATAATACCCCAAAAAAAAATCAATATGCTCTTAGTTGTATTATTTCTTACACATATGTTGTTTGCTCCATGTTAGTAGATAGCATACTGTTCTTTATTATATACACATATGTTTCACACATCATTTTAATGTGATACATGCATACCTAAATATATGATATATGCACATACATATGTTAGGCCTTTTCTCTACTCATGTCATAAGTACATCAGGATAATCTGCTTTTTTGATCATGATATACCTATTTTATATTATTATATGATCACTTTCCATTATCATGTTTGAGATTATATAATTACACATGCCTATATCCATGTTTATACCTTTCATAGTTTACTTGATATACTATTTATTTAACATGTTTTAATAAACACATATTTGCATGAACTAGTATGATATGTTCATGTTGGCTGCATATGTTCCATGATTTCATTTATGTAATTCCTTGAGTATATTACTTACTTGGTATTGTCTTGCATTGTATTATCTATTGAACATTCGAATATGCTCCATTGATTATTTCTCCCATGCCATTTTTGGCCTATTTGGACATTTGAATGTGTCATTGTTTGTTAAATGGACTTTTCAATGTGTAAATATATGCTTTGTGGACATTTTACTAAGTCATGTCCCTTAGATTGTGTGGCATTTGAACATGCCATTTGTATGAGGTCTCCTTGGACCATTTTCTTTTGCTTTATTTTTGAATGTTCTTGTGTGTGTGCTTGATTTCTTGTTGAGATTATATTGTTACTGTCTAGTTGTTTCCATGATCTATATCATAAATCTTAAGACTTGATGTAATCACATAATGTGTGCCTCAAATCTATATCTATCTAGACATGTTACTCATAAATGTTACTTGATTTGTACACAACTTATACAATTATCTTATCCTTTTGAGGTAAGGTAACTACCAAATTCTATTTTACCTCACCTCAAAAGTAGAGCCTATTAGTGGGGACATGACTTCCATGTTTTTTCAAAGTTTCATATTGCATAGGGTGCATGTCAAAAAGACATGACCTCCACACTTATTTGGTACTTAGTATTTCTAGATCATAATGGGAGCATGCTATATAAATATATTATCCACATTTACACCAGTTCTCAGATTCTCTAGATTTATTTGGATCATTTCATAGAAAAATGTCCTCCAAACTTGCACTAAATTCAAATTCACCATATTTCATAGTTATATGATTCATATACACATTTATGATAGATTTATATACATTAGTACTATTATTATACCCAAATTTAAACTTTAGACATATATGAGGTGCAGATGCCATACAAGGAGGCACCTAAAAATTATAAAATCAAATCATTTTCAAAATTTCAAATACTATTATAGATTGTTATCATACCCAAGATGGACTATTATAGATTATTATCGAGCGAATTTATTGTAGTAGTTAGTTCATATTTGGAAGGTTGAGTTGATTAAATCTCTCTATATTACCAAATTTATAAGTTATATTTGATTAAATCATCTAACTTCACCAAAATTATAAGCTTGATTTAATAAAATTATCCACCCTCACTAGATATATAGTGTGAGTTGATTAAGCCACTCACACTCTCTAGGTTATGCAAATATTTAAATTACATGATTAAGAGATGAAACAAGCTTAATGACCATGTTGCAACTCACCTTGACACCAAGATTGGGGACACACACACACACACATATGCATTGGAGGTTCATAATTATCTAAATATCAATTACAATGCTTCATAATGAGGTATCCTTTCAAATCAAATTACTAAAAGGAAGGATAGTTGTATTGACACACAAGTGTACTCCTAACCTTTCTCTTCTTAATTTCAATAATTTCAAATTATTTTGATTTTATATTTCAAAAATTGATTATATATTGTAACATACTCCTGGTTATAGGTCATTCACTAGAAAAATACTCAAGTTAGGCTCACACAAAGGCAAGGTGTGGCATACACACCCAAGTATGCATTTATATCCTTTATAATATCAAATTTATTACTATATTAAAGGGGGGAGAAAATTTATATACTAAAATTTGATTTATGTAGTCCCTCAATCTTATACATTTAGAAAATAGCTATCATAGATGTACCTTGCATTTATATATGTTCCCTTTGTCAAAATGCTCATGTTCATTATCTTTTTGTGCCTAAATTTATTATCTCTTAGTCTAAACATTATTATTCTAATGACCAAGCCTTTTATACTATGCAAAAATATCTAAACATGATTATTACCTTTCACTGATAATTTTGGGCTTATACCTAATTTCTAACTCCCTAGACATTTATGTCTCAGGTAGACACGTGCATCAATGCAAGTGTCAACTTTTATTAAAAAGTGTCAAATCTCCAAAATTCATCTAATTTAATGTGATATATTTCCTAAATGGATTGGTATATATATAATATCAACCCTTATTAATTCATCACATGAAAATCACATACAATTCATAATACCATATACCAATAAGCACTCAATCAAGTATTCATGTGAGCAAACCTACCCTATTCATCCATTTTTAGTTATCAATCATAGTAAAAATATTTTTATAGGTGTCTTTGATTATCACTCATTACATCCTTGTGGACACACAATCCAACACATATAGGAGAATTACATAAGTCTAAGTCCATCTTCAGATTATTGGATATGTAGGAAATACCTGCTATTATAGGGGTCCTTAGGGTAACTCGATACTGTGAACCCACTAACCCATTTTTTCTATAGTCACTCCAAGAATGAAGAGTCAATGTTTGACCATTTGACAAAGAGAGACAACCCCTAAACATGATCTAAAGACATAATAAATGTGAAAGAAAACTAATAATGATATAATTGGTAGCATATATATCTAGTCAATGTTTTATACATGACACCTATAGCATTGTTAGACACTTGCATCAATGTAACTATCTAGATCCAATGCAAGTATCCAAGGCCATAAAAAGAATATTTTTCATAATTTGATGATTGTTCTAGGATCACCTTCCAATCCACTTCCATATTTCTTTATATCATACCTACATGTGTAGAATAAACCAGTTAAGTATCAATTGTTTTAAATTCATTAAAATATCTATCAATATTTGTATTTTACTATTTTTAGCAATTTTACTATTTTTAGCAATCTCTACTATTTTTAGCAATCTCAGTTATATAAATTCAGAACACTATTTGTCTGAGTTTTTTATTAATTGGCATAATTATTAGATTAGTTCTCCACCTTTATGTAAAATATAATATAAATACCATTAATTTTAGATACCAAAAATATCCAAATTTAGGGTTAAACAGTGTTAGTTTTACACTAAAAATGAATTATATTCCATCTATAATGGCTGATTCACCAGTTTTGCACCATTTTATACACTAGAATAATTTATTGGGATTCATAAAAGGATTCTAAGTTAATCCACTTATTTGGGTAAGAAACAAGGGATTCAAGCCCACCTTGAGTTATTAATCACACTATTATATCAATGAGGATTGGGGCATGCATTTTACAATCTAAGTTAACTAATAAATAAAAATATCCAAGGGTCCTACTCTCTACATTCACTTGTTTTGCACTAGGAAAACACAATGGTTTGTATACCCAATTAGGTGCATTTTTTCCTTGTTATTAGATATATAAATTTATTTTCTCTTAATTTCATCTTAAATAAGGAATGATTTATACATGTTTCATTACAAGTTTGCATAAAACATAATTCAACATTTTGGCCTACATTTAAGATTGTTCTTCATAGCTAAGTTTAGGTATATCTATTTTCTTTTTAATCAAGTAATTTCAATTTATTGTTTTATGAAAATAAAAATTGGGTAAATTTAGATACATAAATTAATATTTATTGTTAAATAAATGCACTTGTGACCACTCCTTATACATACTTAGTTCATGTTTGATTCCACAATCTTTTGACCACCATTCTTTTACTCCTATGTGGATGGCCCATCCTCAAAGAAAATATTTGTCTTATAATGACCCTATTTCTCATTATAAATATCTTAACCTTACTCATTTATTATTCCACACTTTCATCTTAATTATTCTTTCTCCTCAGACAAGGCCATGCCACTATGACTATCCTGCTTATTGGTCATTAGTCATGTCCTCTCACCAAATAATATATAATTGCTCAAATTTAAATTCACCCAAAGAGTCATACCACATGTTTTTCAATCCCCATATGAATGAATTATAAAATTATCACTATAAATCCACATTTTCAATCCATTATTCACTAAAGGCTTATATGATTGAAAAACAATAGAATATGTAATTGCACATTGAGAGAAAAGCATATACTTCCCAATTTAGAGTGTGCATAGCCCTAGTATCCCTAAGCTAAGTTTGAATACACCTCCAAATACAATTTTTTTTTTTAAATATCTTAATCACACCAAGATTGTACCAAAATTTAGTATTACACTAGTTTTTCGCTCACACCATCATAACATGGGATAACTACATGGAGCTTGATCCCTCTTTGGAGTATTGGTATCTAGGAATTAATCAACACATGAGGTGTTGAGTTCAAAAATAACATTAACTACTAACCTCTTTTACCCCATGATTGAATTCATTTTTTTATGTCATTAAGTTAGGGTTTTAGTGAATAAAAAGGTACACATTGGCCTTCATAACATATTGAGAGCTCCCACATAGTCAAATAAGATACCAGTATAAAGAAACATATTATATTATTCACATAGATCTAACCCTAGTAGGATTTTGATGTGCCCTAAGGACACTAGCACAAGCTTCACCTATTTGATTATAGTGGCCTTGTCCAAGATCCATATGAAGCCATGTTCTTCATTCAAAATGTCATCACACAGTCATTTTTATAATTGTACTTATAGTTCTGCACATTTGATTTATACATAAGTTGTATCTCTTTTATATTTTTCCACTTTAGCATATTTATAAACTTAGTAAGTTAAAAATTAGTTTGTGTTATTTATTACATATTTCTAGCATTCTAATTTCATTCAGCAATTTGCCTAATTAGGATTAAAACTATCTTAATTTTTAAATTTGATAAAATACTTAAATAGTGTTACATATATATGATATTATACTATAATATGACATTGATACATATGGACATGGATAATTTTCAGAATAGGTCCCTAAAATTGTTTATAATACCTTGGCAAATCCTAGAGTTTAAGTATAATTTCATTGGCTAATCTTTGGCAAAATTGCCACATAGATGTAAATTAATTGGTTATTATATTGGATCTTCAAAAAATATATATATATATTTATCAAATTAAATTTAATATTCAAATAAAGATATAATGACATAAAACAAAAGAATAAAATAAATAAAACTAACTAAAACTCAACATTTCTCTTTAAAACCAATGTAAAAATAATGATGCATATCTAGAAATGAAAGTAACATATAAAAAATAAGCCTTCATATGCTTTATTCAATTGAATAACCATATTACTAAGGCTTTGCCATCATAGATGACTATGTCTAAATAGTTGAGTGACAAATACTAACTAGCAAATACATCTCGAAGGTGCAATGGTCATGCCAATAACAGTAACATGATTTAGTATAAAATAATTGGAATAGAAAACAAAATTATGTAGAGTATAATAAAATAAAAAATAATTATTCAATGAAAAAACATGTGTAATGAGATTGAAGAAAACTCATTTTTTAAGGCTTATATGCAAAGTTACATACAAAGACCTATTTTTTTTTTGCCTGGTCTCTAACAAATCATAATTCTTATCAAGTGTCAAAATCTTTGAAGACATAAGTGACAAGATTCATGTGGGAAAATAATATATACCAACACACCCAATAAGGTTCAAATATGTTAGACATTTAAATTGACCAACTCCTAAAATTAATTTTTTCAACTCCATAAAATGGTTAATATTCATAGACTGCAAACAATAAAGATGATAGATGGATTTTGGTAGTTCTTCTATGTCTAAAGGTGATACATTCAAAACCCTTAAACGTTTACAATCTCTTAAACTTTTTGGGAATAATATTAAATAGTACTTGTAGCTCAAGTCCAATAACCACAAATGTCTTAGATGGATTAAAAAAATCTAAAGTAATATGTTCTACACATACATCTTCATTATTTTCCATGTGTAATGTTCTAAGAGACTCTAATCCTTCCCCATTTTCTACGATGACCTTCATAAACTCATTTATTAAAGAAAATCTAGTGGGATCATGGTTGTGTTCAAATACAAATTCCTTTAATTATTTTTTTTTCAAAAGAAACAATTTAACACATCTTTAAATTTGTTCACAATTAAATATTTAAGTAAATTGTGCATCTTACATTTAAAAAAATTTCCTTTGTAAAGTAAGGAGGACTCAATTAGACACCTACTAAAGACTTCATTTATATAATTTTGGATTGAATGTAAAGATTATTTTATATTTGGGCTAGACATAAATCCTTGCTAATACAAAGATTCATAAAAAATTCATAATCTATATATATTATTTTTTAATTAAAGTAATTTTTAAGGATTGAAAAAAATATATATAGTAGAAGTGTTAGATGAATTCTCAAATCATTATCTAACATAATGTAAGTGTATAATTATAAATTTTTAATAAAGATTATGTTAATTTGACAAATGTTTTATATTTAAATAATTACTTTAAGCAAAAATATATATATCAAAAAATATTAGGAGCCAAATATCATTTTATAATAAATATTATTATCATGATTTTTTTTAAATTTATATTTATTTTTATAATCGTATTAGTGCATGTCTTAGTTTATGGAGATACTTTTATAAATTATTTTATACTAAAAATATATTTTTAAGAATATTTAGTTTAATATTAAAAATAAGTATTAAAAAATCTAAATGATGTATTTTTAATATTGACACATGAATACTTTATATATAATCATTTATGTATTTCTTTTGTACTCTATATACTTTAGATATTGATCATTAAATTAAAAATATGCATATTTTATAAATTCTAAGATTTTTATTTCTTCTTTCTTCTCTTTTACTTATATATTAAATGCAGATTAGAATTTGTTATATAAGACATTTATATTATTTATGCTTCAAAATAAGATTATAATTTATTATCGAGGAACTAAATTTGACAACAAACTTACCCTTGTCATGAAATTTTTTTATGACGATAAAATTTCATCTTACATTTAATACAAACTCCTATAAAAATTATGAATAATTGTCTACTAAAATATATGGAAATTACAAATATGACCCCTCTCGTAATGATTACACCTTTATACAAATTTGAGCATGGTCCATCTAGTGTTTAATACTCCATTGTGGCTTCAATTTTATTATAACATTTCCATTAAATACTAGTATTTATATATGGTAAAATGTAAAAGGATAAGAATCAATGTAAAATCAAATAAGTTTCATGAAAAAGAATCAATTAATCAAATAAATCTTCATGCAAAATGTAATCAAACCACAAGAACAATGTAATTCCCTCTTAGAAGTAAATCATGCACCTACGTCAACACCCACATAATAATATGTAAACTAATAATACATTATGGACCAAATTACAGAGAAAACTCTTAATTAGACTCCCAAAAAAGCACCATGGTAACAAAAAAATTGTGTACGTACAGTATATGGTATGCAACACTTATACAATATCATGCATATTTCCAGAAACATTAACAATCTAACACATGTAACATAATAAGCAAACAAGCCTTCAAAAAAAAAATCAAAATTGAAAAGACATATAATCAATCAGGGACTTATTTTAAAACATGGTACCTTTAAGAAATCAAGTTTGTAACTTTGCCATAGTTTTATAGGAGAGGGACAAAGTTCTCTTCTCTTAAACCATTAAATTTTCATAATGGAAGAGGGTAATAACAACATCATTAGCATCAAATCTAAAGAGAAATAAATAAAACTAACAGTGTTTATAATATTAGAGATTTTATCGAACTTAAATTTGAATCTTCACCCTCATACATCACATGATCCACTACTCAACTCAGGCAAAACAACTCATTGAATTATGCACACTACAAACTCTCTAATCCAATAAAAAAATGGCACTGAGAGCAACAACCCACAATCATATTCTAAAACCTTTCCATGCAACTACCATGGAAATAATATTATGAATAAATCCCAAAAGTATATCTGCAAAGTCTGATTAGTATTATGAATACATAAACAAGGACACTGAAAAAGAAACTTGTAAGAACTAAATAAGAGTGATTAAAGAATCAAGTTCAGGAGAGTTTCATGAGGTCATGGGAAATATAGTGCGATACCTGAGCCCAATTTGCATTTCCAATATTTCTCTCTGCCAAATCTTAAATCTCAAAATATTTCACCACTTGCTACAACTAAATATTCTTCTATCATAAAATTTGAACCTATGAAAGCTCTACATTTACTCTTTTGCGAATATATAATTAAAGTCAAAAAAAAATGAATTTGATTAAAATTGGAGCCAAAAATTGAATTTGAAAAATATTTTAGCCAAAATTTAAAATTTTAATAACATAATATGTAAAAATGATCTTTATATAATAATGAGTGCCCATGTTTTCTTAAAAAGTTTTGTAGAAGGATGTGATATTTATAACACACACACACACACACACACACACACACACAATGTAGCTTAGGTAAAAAGTACTTGTATTTTTTATTATAAATAAATAGATATGAATTAACAATAATTGGTGACCCCCTTCACAACACAGATCACAGCTATTGAATCCTATATATTTATTAGTCCCCTTTTTTAATCATTAATATAAGACATGGGTATCCTCACAAATCAATGAAACTATTTTTCCAAATACAAACATCAAGTGTCTAACCTGAATCAATTTACCCTTGCTAGGTTTTTTTTCCTCCCAGTGAAAAAAAAATTGGGATACAATATATACATCCATTAAAGCATAATAGAAATCAGAATTTTGTTAGATGTTAACATTACAAGTGTCCTCAGAGATGTGTGGAATACATATATAAGTATTCAAATTAAAGTATACTTAAAATAAATACATACATAACAATATGAAATATAAAAATACCCAACACATCATTTCTTCTTGCTTCTAACAAACAAAAACTTTTTAAATTTGTAAATGCATTTTATTCTCATGCTCAATAACATATAATATTAGTGGATCAACCTTAATGTGATTATGGACTCAAACCTAAACCATGTGACCCCATTCCAAAAAACAAGTGGTGCCAATAATGGTGAGCACATACCTTAAGTTCATCTCTTATCTCATAATAACTTTAACCACATCCTTTAAATGATGAGTCATTTCTAGCTCATTCATTATTAGCAGGCACCCCCAAATACTTTGAAGAATTAGCCCCTTGACTCCTTGCACAGGCCTACTAAAAATAGTGTTATAAAATAAGTATTGTATAAATTGAAACAAATTAACATGCTTCAAAACCTACCCTTAAAATATTTAAAGATGCACTAAGGAAGAAAGACATATTCCTAAGATTATATTTGGCAGTCGACCTTGCTATCCATATAAAATATTTATCACTTCTATTCATTTAACATTGCTCTTCAAAAATTAGACAATTTCATCGTAAGAAACATACTATAAATTGTTCTAAAAGTGTAAGTTAGATTAAAATGGATGCAATTTTTTATTTTAGTAAAACAAGTTTTTATAAAACAAAAGATTGTAAATGATGAGCTGTGTCACAATTCAAACTTATGATCACTAATCCTATTTTACCTTTGTGTATGAAATGTAAAACAACACTAATCTAATATTTTTGGTGGAGGTGATAGTGTAAAATGAGGTGGTTTTCCTTAATTCAATGTGGAAATAAGTTATGCTAAGAGGGGACATTCTGTTTCATGATGAACTTGAGAAATGGTAAAGTGGTGGGGAAGGGCAAGGTCATATGGAACGTAAAATTGATGAAAATTTTCAAGGTATGTTATGTAGTGATGGTGAGGGGAAATGAAAATGTGACCTAAACAAATATTCAAATTTGGACCAACAACAATAAAAATATAACAAACAAAGAATATATAGGTCAAAATTTGTTCCAAATCAACAAAGAATTCATAAATAATAATATATATTAATACTATTATTATTATATTATAGTATATAATATAATATATTTAATATTAATAATATATTATTATATAATATTAAATATTTATTATGTTTAATATAATATATAAAATATTATTTTTTAATGTCAAGAGGCGTTATACAATGAGAGATGGGATGGAGTAAACCCTGATGTCGTGATCATGTCAGGGAAAACAACCAACATCTATTTTTAATATAAATTTAAAAAATTAGTAAGAACTGATACAATATTTAATAATCAAATGACATACTTATTGAAACAAATTAAAAAACATATAAATATAAATAAATACAAATCAAATCAATAAAAAAACATAGAAAAAATCAAAACAGAAAAAACAATGAATGAAAAATAATAGAAAACATCGATTTAAAAAAGAAGCATAAATAAATAAAGATAAATAAAAATAATTAAACCTAGAAAGAAAATTCCACTTGAGAACCATTTAAAATTTATTTGTTTATTTCATCTTAAGGACAGTATTCTAGCGATTTTACCTTCCATGAAATAATACTTGAAGGGCCTATTTAGATAAAGTTACCCATAGAATTGTTTTAATTTTGTGTGTGTGTGTGTGTGTGTGTGTGTGTGTGTGTGTGTGTGTGTGTGTGTGTGTGTGTGTGTGTGTGTGTGTGTGTGTGTGTGTGTGCGCGTGCGTGCGTGTGTGCGTGCATGCGTGTGTGTGTGTGTGTGTGTGCGCATGTGTGCGCGCGTGCGTGTGCATGCACTCAAATGGCAATAAAAGGTTTGTCTGATATTTTGAAAAATGTGATAGTCAATATTATATTTTGAAAAAAATTTGTCATATGTGTGTTTGTATATATGTATTACTTGATTTTTAACTTTATAATTCATTTCATGATATATAAAAATAGATTGGAATTGATGATGATGTAATAAAATCAAATTGAGATTCATTCAATTTTAATCCTTAGTATGTCGAGCGAATGGTTATTTTAGAAGATGTTGAAAATCATAGTGGTTCTAAATATGAGGATATTGTCCCAATTCCATATAATATAATGAAACATGAGTGAAAAATCATATCTAAATTACAATGTGGCCAAATTAAATATGGAAAGCTAAGGAAGAAAAATTGAAATCATTAGGTTACAATGTGGCCAAATTAAATATGGAAAGCTAAGAAAGAAGATTGAAATTATTAGAAGATAAATATTGGCATCTACTTATCAAAAATTTCTTTATATAAATATGAAATGACTCATTATTTGACATTTTATGTGATGTGATGTGGCACATTTTGATGAGTATTAAATGATCCTTTAATTTAAGTATTTTATCTTATGTATATTACACTTTAGGATGATTTACAAATGCTTCATTTGTATTTTTATTTCATCTTATGTACATTAAAATTTTGGATGATTTAATGTGATGTATAATATACATTAAAAATTTATGAAAAAATTTATATTATATGTTAAATAAATATACAATATGCATAGATGTTACTAGCATACCTATCTTAGATAAATCTATGTGAAAATGCCGAGAGATATCATTTTTGAGGCACCTATTTATATTAGATTTATGACATAAGTGCAATAGGTACCTCGAAAATGATATCTTTTGATGTTTTTTACATATATTTATCTAAGATAGGTATGTTAGTATAGTACATGTTACATGTAAAGCTATTGTAATCACCTAAAAGTGGTATTTGGATGCTAAAAGTGTTTCTTGAGATAACCTATTCCTAGCTTAGCCTTAGACCTATCCTAGATCCTTTATCACACTTTTCCATCCATTTTAAAAACTACATATATCTCTAGTCAACACAAACACAGTCCCAAAACTGCATTTCTAGATCTTAACCCTTTTTTCCCAATAGCCTACCATGTGGACACTAGTGTCATATTAATTACACTAGAACTACATGGATCTAGTGTCCCAAACTTGGTGCTAGTGTTCCTTGCCCTAACTCTCATGAAAAAAATATATTTTAAAATATGTACCCCTCCTAAGGTCAACCTAAGCAAATTTTATTATTCACACAAGCTATGAAAGACTATAAATACAAGACTATTAGACCTCTATCCACTAGACAAGAAATAGATGCAAAGAGCCTATTCAAACAAGAAATAAGTTGAACAAAATCAAGGTTATTAATCCTTATTCTATCCTAATTCTACATAATACCATCTACAGATACCCTATGTCTAGTTTTCAAAGATTTCTAATCTTAAGCACACTCAAGGCATTCAAGATCATTATCATTCTAGAATTCACTTGCACTTATACCAAGCACTAGGTGGGAGAACTACATTGGGGTTGATCCCTCCTCAGAGTATTGGTATGTAGGCAAATCTCTTCACAGCAGGGTGTGGACATTGTTTAACCCATCCCACTAAAAATTACATATTTTCATCTCATGCCATACTTACAAGGAGGATTAGGGTTTGTATACTAAATCATACATTCCAAGCATAATATAGAGTTCTAGATTTTGTGCATGTAAGAATAGAACCCAAAAACATAGGTGCAAGTGCTCTCAAAAAATAGGAATAATCCTATAAAGAGGACACTAGCACCATTTTTAAGACACTAGATCCACATGGCACTATTATCCAGTGAATAATCTGACCCAAGGACCCTATTGATGACACTCAAACCTATTTGTAACCCAGTTTTTAGCACCTAGATCTTCTGTGACAATTATTTTCTAGATAAATCTCCATTTGTACATATTTATTACTATTTTTAAAAATTTAAATCATGTCAAATTGCATAATAAATCAATGGTTATTTATTGCATATTATTTCACTAATTTAGACAACTCATCTCTTTAATCTAACATAAGATTTACACTAGTAAAACCTTAAAAGGTGAAAACATTTGGTGAACCCAACTTACTTTGAATATTACTTTAAACCCTAGTTTGCCATTTAAAAAAAAAATTATGTAATAAATTAGGGTTACATATTATATTTTTATAATTTTTTGGCATAACCTAGCTCATTAAATCAATTTCATATTAGGGTTTCAATTTATTTAAATATAATTTAAATTTTTTACAAAGAAACCCTAATTCAAAAAAAACCCTAGATGATTTTAGGGTTTGTATCCTTTTTCCTATTTTCATTAGTTTCTTTCAATTTTTTAGAGTTCATATATTCTATTTTAGTATCTCTATTCCAATTTGTTTACTATATTTCATCTAAAAAGCTATCTCTATTCCATTACGAATAAGTGCTAGACTAGGTGGTAATCTTATATAAGATATTCAGATTCTTGTTATCTGAGCCTATAACATGGATAAGGAACCTATCATAACTCCACTATGCCTCCTTCACAACTTGATTGTGTAGACTTCAATGATAATGCATTTGAAGATGAAAAATAAAACTAAGAGCAAGATATATACACATTGAGAATTAGTACACTCTCCCTCCAGTTAATAATGATGACATAATTTTCAACAAATATGAGATATTATAGGGCTTGATAGATAGAATTTGGGAACAAACCCTTGATTATACATAAATCCTATATGACATATTAGAAATCAAGAACCAATGGTTAATCTTTAACTCCCCCAAATAATAATGTTGTTACACCTTCAGTGGGGCCAACTCAACCAACTCACCTAGCACAACCTAAAATTATAATTCAGTAACCATTAGTGATAGCTATACCTCTTATGACTAGTTACTCTACTCTAGATATACAATACCTTATGCATGAGATTCATATTTTGTAGTCTAAGGTGTTACATATAGAGAACGGAGCCATTAGGCCATCACATGCCTTGGATTCTTACATTCTATTACATACACCTTTGGCACATCACATATTGACAACTCCCTTACCATCTGATTTCATGGCACCTAATCTTATATTATGTGATGTCAAGGGTGACCCAAACCATCATCTTAGAGATTTCATGTAGCATGTTTAGAATATGTGTCCAATAATTGGCTTCTCATGAAGTTATTTCCATGCAGTTTATAGGAGTATGAAATACAATGGTTTTATGATTTACAAAATTAGTTTGTCACAGTATTCAATCCTTTGGCCAACATGTTTGTATCACATCTCTCCATTAACATCAATGATAATATATCATATGCACAAGTGGCATGGTTTAAAAAAAATCCAATGAGCCTATCACATATTATGTCTTATGATATAAGAAAATATTATCCAAATTGAATAGCCCCATGGTAGATAGAGAACTTCAGGACATATTTAAACAAAGCCTCTTACTATTATTACACAACTATCTTGTTCAAGAAGTTTCCTACATTTACCGATTTATGCCACAGTAAAAAAGAGAGGTTAAGCTCCTATCAATAGTAAAACTCAAGTATACCAATGGATTAGTATTAACTATTAAGAGTTAAAATATACCTCCATACAAGATAAGGGCCATTGAGAACAAGAGTGATCAAAAGGCCATAGTCAATACAACTTTCGACCCATCTCCTAGATTGGTTTTATTTGCTCCTCAGCACAGAGTCTTCACTAACCTTCTATAGTTACCAACATGGGTTTTACAACATCTCTTAGAATTCAATGTCATATCTCTCCCTCCCATTAAAGAGTTTGAGGCAACATGGCCTCTTCCAAATATATATGATTCTAATACATTTGTAAGTATCACAGGACACCAATCCATACAACTAACAAATGCATAATCCTAAAACACAAGATACAAAATCTCATTGTAGCTAATATTATTGATGTGGGCATACCCATAGATGCACCAAAATCACAACAAACAAAAGATAAGGCACTAAAGATAATTTTAGATACATTCCCAAAGCACACAATGAATAAGGCAGGGGGACACAATAGGTGTTCACTATACATATTAGGCACATCCACCACCAACTTTATATTATATATTTATAGAGGAGGCACATCCATTGAAAAAAATTATTTCCATGTACCATACTACAATACCACCTAGACCAATGATCACATTCTTATATCAGGAGATTGTTGATGATGATACAGATCTACATGCACAATTTATATGATCATACATATATCATCATCCTATCTTGAGTGTTATGGTTGATAACGGGTCAAGCATAAGAATGTGCACCATGACCCTTTTTCATCATTTAAGGTACACATAGTGGGACATATTACCCACATATATAATCATTGGTGGTTTCAATGGTCACATTTATAGCTCCATTAGAGAGATATTGCTTCCATTACATGTTGGACCATCACACATAGCCACTCATTTCCTAGTAGTACCTAGTGAAGGTGTATTCAATATACTACTAAGTAGGCCATGGCTAAAATATCTCTAATCCATATCATCTACAATACACAGATACTTGAAGTACATACATGCAAATCAAGTGGTCAAAGTTGAGGGTGTCCCATATGAGTATCCTCTACCCATCCCACAAGTAGTTCTAGTGCATGTACCAATTATAGCTATAACACAATCACCAGTTACAATTCCATAATGATTATTATATATTTCATGGTTATCAATTATAGATTAGAGTATAGTTCTTAATCATATATCATAGAGTTTAGTAGATCCACCAGTGTAGGTGAGGTCTACTCCTATGGTGTCAACACAGATGCATAATCTCCTATGAAAACCATTATTAGAGAGACCCATGTGTCAAAGATATGTCAAAGAGTAAATAGGACCTTCCTCCACTTAGTTTATGTTGATATCAATATCATTGGGTTCTCAAGTTTCTTAGTATAGGGCACCTATGTCACTTATAGTTTTTTATCCCACTAAATGGGTTCATAAGATCCCTACAGTGCATAGGGCATCATATACAGTGCCATAGATTCATAGCAGCACTACAAGGGCATATTCATACAGATATTACTCTACATAGTAGATTATGGGATCATAATTTCCATTTCACACAACACACACAATCACAGTTCCCTTATTTGACACAGGTCATGGTGATAGTGTCTCCCATGAGACTCATCAATTAGTGTGGTTTCTACCCTCTTTTACATACTTCCTTATCTCTCATTCCTTGTAGATAGTTTATTTTCATTTTCTCTTACATAGCTTATTTATAAAAAAATACAAAAATAATATAACATGTCAAAACATAAAAACATTCAAATATTACTCAGAAAACATAAAATTTATAGATTATATGCATTGTTATGTTTACATTTCTTATATTTTATAGACACTACATATGTTAGATATCTTAGTATAGGTAGTTTTATCATATGTATATGATTCACTTATTTTTATCGAGTACTCGCAAATTACATATAGGACTCCAGTTCACTACACTAATCTAGACATGCTATCATCTACCTACTATAGGCATATACATCAATCTAAGTTTAATCATTTGATACATCTTCCCACTCAGAGGAATCTCATACATAGTTGATATTACCAAGTTCTGTCATTAAATTCTATACATTATAGTGTACGCATTGATATAGCTTGATAATGATCATTGCTACTCATGCTTAGATTTTTTGTCAACTATCACTAGTTTAGACTCAACATATGTACATCCTAGAATTTACATAGATTTTTCCTACATAGTTATACATGATTTCATTTCTATCTTTCCTATTTTAAAATTGATTGTGTTTCATATGCTTCTTCTATTAGAGGGCATTTGAATATGCCATTGTTATTTGGATCTACACCGATTCTATTCATATATGCCTGGGAGATGTGCCTATGTCCTTTTCTTATTTTTTTCCTAATTGTATATATAGAGATTTGAACATGTCCTTTTATGTGTCTCTAATCTAAATTACTTGTTTTTTGCATATGTGGAGATTTGAACATGTCCTTATATGTCTTCTATTCTTAGATTTAGTGACATGTGCCTATGTCCCTTCTATTGTGTCCCCTTGGCATACTTTTTCATGCCTCATGTGTTTTGTATGTATGTTTATTATGTGTGTCTTCACCATGACACATGTATTTGCTTGTGACACATACCAATTTTTGATGCCATGAGGGACCTCATGCATCTACCCTTCCTACTTTGGTGTCGTGATGGACATCATGCCCCATCCCCCTAGGTAGCTACTTAAATATGTTGTTATACACATTGATTACATCTATCTTGACACCATTTTATAATTATAGATACCACATATAAAGTAAGTGCACAAAGTTGGGGGATAAAAAGTGGCCTACATGTGGACATGATTTTCTTAAAATTTTAAAAATCTAAACTTTTGTAGATAATTTGAGATATCTACACTCCAAATTTTAAGATGGTGTGAGAACATGAAATGTAGAATTTCAAGTCTAGTTTCTAGAACACTATTTTTTTAAAATGGTTAATTATAACTAGGTCAAAAATCTAAAATTTGAAGAGGAACTCCTATTTATTTAGAAAACATAGTAGATAGATGGTTGTGCATTGCACCATTTTTTAGCAATGTTTAATATTATTTAAAACTCTTTGGGGAAAATTTAGATAAAATCTTCTAGTTTGTGACCTATATTTTTTAATATTTTTTCAATGAATAATTTTTTTTTATGAATTTTAAAAGTAAATAGATCCTGAAAACTAATAAAAAATCGATAGCCATCCGTACAGCGTGCCTAACTACCTAAAAAAAACTAAAATCATTTTTTTAATGTGTGCAGAATTAGGCCTAGTTTCTAACCATATAACCTATTTTTCACTTGGATCAATGAAAGACAAATTACATGAACATGTATATGCATGCATTTTTATGACATGTAGTGGCTTAAAAAGGTATAGTTAGAAATCAACATAGTTTGAAACATTAAATTAGTCAAAAAATTATTAAAAAAACTTATTTTTGGAAAGAGGAGAGCGTGATCCTCATATTGGTATTAAGTTTTTGAATTTTTATGCTGAAATTCTTAGTGTATTTGGAAATCAAAGTTGAATTTTGTTTTTTTTATCATAACTCTAAAAACTCGACTGTACATTGACAATCCAAGCCTTTGGATCAAGAAACCAAGCGATTCCCAAGCTAAAAGGTGCAAAAATTGAATTCAAATTGCAATAACATGGTCACATTAATAACATGATCACATTATATATTCTTAACACCCTAAAACATGTGTGAGTTTCACATAAAGGCAACATTGGCTAGAAGCTTATATTTAATACTCTAAATGTTAAGTATAAGATTACTTTTATTTTCTTATACTTTAAATTTATTTTAGTAAATATAAAAAATTAGGGTCACTTAACATCTGATAGATTTGGTCTCATAGATTTACACCTTACGACGTGGAAAATAATTTTTCAAAATCCAATCTCATCAATACTTAAGGCATTTTCAGGAATAAGCATTAAACCTAGAGATATTAGTACATAACTTTTGCAATTGATATTCATTTTTGGTAAACATATAGTCATTTTTTAAGTTTTTCTACCTTCTCAATTGATTCTTAGCATTTATAAGAGTCCTAGGTTTGTCATAATTGAAGTTTGAAAACTACTCACTTTGAACTTGATCCAAAGTGGTGTGATTGGGGTAGTGGAGGTCATATTGATGACCTAAACATATCAAACAACCACTTTGTGTTAATTTCACTTGTTCATCATCCCTCCCTCATCCTTGATCACTTCCTACTTATCCTTGATTACCCCTAATCACTCTCTCATTCTTCATTGTCCTTAATCACTCCCTCATTGACCCTTACTATCCCTAGTCATCTTTAATCACTCTTTTATCATCTATAATCACTCCTCCATTGACCCTCACTATCCCTCATCATCCCTAATCACTCCCTCCCCATCCTTCATCATCCCTAATCACTCTTTCCTCATCACTCATCATCCCTAATCTCTTTCTAATCCCTATTCACTCCCTCCCCATCTGTAATCACTCCCTCATTCACTTGTATTATCTCTCATCATCTCTAATCACTTGAGATTATCATTCCTAATCATGAATTCATTGATTATCACCATACCTCATCATCTCTAATCATTCCCTCCTCATCCCTCATAATCCCTAATCAATATTTCTTCATTCATCATCATCACTAATCACTCCTTCATTAATCTTCACCATCCCTCATCACTCCATCATTGACCTTCACCATCCCTCACCATCCCTAATGTATATAATCTAATAATATATTTTATTCCACTCATATGTTGTTTAATCCATTCTAATATAAATTAACTCTTTTATAGGATTTGTGTTGTCAATACCCATTTTTGATAGTTAATTTTTTTATTGAATGAATTAGATGATATTCCAAATTTATATTCAAGTAACATAATTAATAACACAAAATAGAGTTTGAATTATATTTCATCAAATTATCTTTGATGTGTATCTAACTAGATGAAACTTTATTTGGTTCCACCTTTGGTAGTTTGGTTCAAAAGATAAAAATTTAACATAAATCTCTTGTATAATTTTTAATTCTAAGAATATTTGAATCATATGAAAATTTAATTAGTGTTTCCCATTCATGTATGACTTGAATCTTGGTTAGGTTCACACATTCACTCATTGTGTGTGTACTGTGTCCCAAATATTTTATCTCTTTCATGAAAAATGAAATTTTTTTCATGTTATCATAAAAATATGTTTCTAAAAAATGTGAAACATTATTTCAGCATGGTGTAGATGTTCATCCCATGTTTTTTAAAGATTAAGATGTCATCAAGGTAGAGAAAAAAATTACATATGTTAAGGGCTTGAGGATGTCTTTCAACATCTTGAAATTAATTAATTTATTACATGATTTAACATAAAAGGCATAACCAACTAGTCAATCAATCCTTTGTTTTTAAGACTATATTCCAAATCTCTAGAGGTTTAACATGAATATGATGATACCCAAACTTAAGATCAATTTTGGAAAAGAATTCTGCACCATGGATATTTCACAAAAATTCCTTAATATTTAAATTAAGATAATAATTATTCACTTTAATCTTGTCAATATTTTTTTAATTGATTCAAAACTTTGGCACAAACACAATTGGGCTTCTGCAAGGCAATGATTTGGGCATGATGTGTCCATTATCCATGATTTCATGGATATACCACTTGATCTATTCATTCTCTATAGATGATATGTTATATAAAGAGGTAGTTAAGGGATCCAATCAATATTATTATTTAGTGTACAATATGTATGAACTTATTTAGGTGACTGAAATATATCCTTGTATTCATATAGTTTATGGTTCAATTATTTTGTATTTGTTATTGTTGGATAAACTACACTATTATAAGGTGACATAATAATGTTATTAAATTTTATTCTTACCATAAAGAGTATAATTTTTACTAGAACTGACAATATTCTTGCACTTCTTGGCACTAATGACTGAAAGCTTATGAATTAACTACAATATATGTTATTTCAGATCATGATAATCTATCACAAAATTTCATGGATTTACTTAAAATACTACATGTCAATGGTAAATATGTGGTTGAACACATGTAAAATATCACACACCTCTAATGGTGAGATGTCACAAAGGATTGCATCTCTAAAATTTTTGATTTTGTATACCAAGTGACACTATTAGGTGATCCATTTCTCAAGGCCTACACTAGACCATACACTATCATATGGTTATGGATGGTCTATAAATTTCAAGTTAAATTTTTAAAAATATGCTTTAGGATAAATTAAATTCTTTCAACTTCCATTGGACATGGTGAACTATATTGGCTCACCATTGATATACATTTGTTAATGAAACAATATTTTTAATTCATATAATTTTTTGTTGAAGGAGAGATATTTTTAGTACTAGCGATATCATTGGGTTCATAATCTTTTATCTACTTACCTTTTTATATTACTAGATAACTTGTACCCACTTCTTGAGATGTGTAAGTAGAGAGCTCATAGTGTGACACTCTTCATTAGATTGAATATTGAATTTATGAATTAAGAACCAATTTCCAATCTTGGACTACTTGTTCTAATCATTTGAAAATTATTTTCCACTATCTAGTATGATGAATCAATCAATAGATATACAAATAGAAGGCCTTCAATGTAATTATTCAGATCATAAAATTTCCTCATATGGAAAGCAATTGATTGGTTTTAGGAAATCACATAGTTTGGTGATCCTCATGTATTTTCTACCCATTTTTGGTGCTATGGTGGTTTTACTTGCTTCTCTTCTTTTGGTGTATTTTCAATTGTGAATTACATTATTTTTAATAGGCCCATATTTTATCATAGGTGTTAAATATTTATGTTTCAATTTTTTTTCTACATCATTTTAATCACTATGTCTTATATATTATGCTAGAACTCAACTCTCTAGTTGTAGATCCTAACATTGTTAAAAAACAATAAAATACCACCATCAAGGTATTGGATGGAGTGATTAAGGATGAGGAATGAGGAGGAATTGAGTAGAGATGATGAGGGAGTCAATATGGATGATGAGGGATGATGAGGGTTAATGAGCGAGTGATTAGGAAGGATGAGGGAATGATTAGGAATGATGAGGGATGGTGAGGATTAATGAGGGAAATATTATAGGTGATGAGGGATGAGGAATGAGTGATGAGAGATGATGAGGTATGATGAGGTAATGATTAGGGATGGTGAGGTTCAATGAGGGAGTGATTAAGAATGATGAGGGAGCAATTATAAATGATGAGGAATGGTGAGGGTCAATAAGGGAGTGATTAGGGATGACAAGGGAGTGATTAGGGATGATGAAGTGGTGATTAGTGATGGTGAGAGCTAATGAGGGAGTGATTACGGATAATGAGGGATGGTGAGAACCAATGAGGGAGTGATTAGGGATGATGAGGGAGTGATTAAAGATGATGATTGATGGAAAGGGTTAATGAGGAAGTGATGAGGGATGATGAGGGACAAGGAGTGAGTGATTAGAGATGATGAGGGATAGTAAGGGTAAATTAGGGAGTAATTAGGGATGATGAGGGAGTGATTAGAGATGATTAGGGATAGGGAGGGTTAATGGAGTGATTAGGGATAATAAATAATGATGAGAGTGATTAGGGGTGATAAGGCATGAGTAGGAAGTGACTAGGGATGAGGTAGGGATGATGAACATGTGAAATTAACACAAAATGATCATTTGATGGGTACAGTAATTAATTTGACCTATGCTACCCAAATCACACCACTTTGCATCAATCTCAAAATGAGTGGTTTGAAAACTTTAATTTTAACAAACCTAAGACTCCTAGAAATGCTAGGAATCAATCTAGAAGGCATAAAAACTTAAAATATGAGTATATGTTTATCAAAAACGGACATCAATTGAAAAAATTATGTTCTAAAATCCTTAAGTTTAATACTTAGACCCTAAAAATGCCTAAGTACTGACCAGATTGGATTTTGAAAAACTATTTTCCACATCACAAGGCATGCAGTTTTGAGACCAACTCTATCAGATGCTGAGTGACCCTAATTTATTATATTTACTAAAACAAATTTAAAGTATAATAAAATAAGTGTAACAATATAAATATAAACTTATACTTATAGCCAAAGTTGCCTTCATGTACAACTCCCACATGATTTTATGTGCAAAATAATAAGAATGCCATCGTATTATCATTAATGCAATCACATTATTAATAACATGATCATGTTACCTATTAACCAACATTCACTCCATCTACATGTTCATTGATTTCATGTGCAAAACAATAGTAATGTGATCATGTTATTATTTTTACAATAATGTGATCATGTTATTTATTAACATGATCATGTTATACATTAATATGATCATGTTATGTCTCGATAATAACTAAGCCATAATTTAAATAATGTAATCACATTAATTAAATAACATGATCACGTTATTTATTAATGTGATCATGTTATTTATTAACTTGATTGAATTACCTAAAATGTCCAAGGAATTATCCTCCAACTTTGTGCACTTACCCTACATCTTACATTTCATAATTATGCTCAGATTATCTTACATTTCAATGTTATGTTTGCACACTTTATTGTAATATCATGAAATTATCATATATGCTCTAGCTAACACATTTTGTAGAGTTATTTTATTTTGAGGATAATTCTTACATAGGTCAACAAATACCCTCAAAAGAGGGGGCATTCATAGGGGTTATCATAGATCAAGATCCTGGATTTTTATCCACAAATCATTTTTAGCTCATAGGTTCAATTTTAGGAAATTAAACACAAGTTAAAATAAAGAAAAAAATGGACTTAGAAAGTAGTTTAGTCACATAGATTTTAGACTAGTCAAATATTAGCACCTAGATTGGGACACTAGTGCCATAGGGCACTACTTTCCACTACATGGCACTACTATCTAGTATCCCTAGTTTCAGGGCAGTTTAGATTAGCTAGAATAGTACACCAGGTACAATATAGATTTAAATAAATATAGTTATAGGTTTGACATTTATGTTTAGATTTTTCTTAGATGCACTCATTTCAACTCAAATTTATACAATTTCTTAGATTGGGGGCATCATGCATGACATGATCACTCCTACATTCAATTCACATACACATATATAGTTATTACAACTCAGTCCAAAAGTAGTATACTTAAATATCAGTTTGGGGGCATGTACATGACATATAGTTTCTATATGCTCAGTTACATAAAAGTTGATAATATGGAATGACAACTCCATGTCTTTTTATACATTATATACACTTTCTATCATATTTTATGTTATCACCAATTTCATGCCTTACTCCATCTATAATGGTTGGAATGATTGACTAGCCCAAAGGTTCTTAATGTACTTGAGTGATCATAGAGCTAAAATACATAGTTAGATATACCCAGTTAGATATTTTTAATAATTAATGTTGTTTAGTTTCATATGCATATACTACACACAGGTGAGAAATTATGGAGTCATTTCCTACTTGATTTCTTGATCCACCCACATGAGAGGGTTAGACATGCTTACGATCTTATCAAATCTATTCATAGGTCATGATCCACCAAGTAGGGGTGGGAAATTATGGATTCAAAACCAAATTGAGTTCTTGAGCCACCCACATAGGAGGACTGAGCAAGCTATCATCTCAAGGAAAACTATTCAATGATTTGATCACTATGTATATGCACACACATAGGTTATCACTAGGTTCATGATTGGTTCACGTACCCAATGAGGTTTATTCATTCCTTTCCTCTTTATTATATCTTTACTTAGCTTTACTTAGTTACTTCATTCAACATAATTTTTTTCTTTTGAGATCTCTTAAATAAGGACTAATTTTTTCACATTTCATTATATTTTGTGATTTAGATCATGCTTCAACACGTTCAAACCTAGATTCACATACTCAGACTCAACTACATGGGCTTCACTTCATAGGTAAGTCCAGGTGCATTTATTTTTCCTTTATACTAGTTATTTTGCTCTACTATATTTCTAGCATAAAGTCGGGGGGGGGAATATAATCACCTAAAAGTGGTATTTGGATGCTAAGAGTGTTTTTTGAGACAACCTATTCTTATATTATCCCTATTTTTAGAGACTTTATCACATTTTTCCAACCATTGTATAGACTACAAATATGTCTAGTCAGCTCAAACACAATCCTAGAACTACATTCCTAGATCTTGACCATTTGTAACTAGTAACTGTTACCACTTGGATTTACACCCTTGAGGATATGCTTATATCTCCTCATCCAAGTGTCATAATGGAAACATATCTATTATTGTGGGTGATAATATTATTGAGATGAATCTCTATTAGGGCTAGTTCCCTTGATGTAATTATTTGAAGCACTCTCTAACCTATCAATTCATGTATGAAAAGTGTTCAAAAAAACAATTAAGAAACTAAAAAGGTGATGCATCAATTTATAATGTCCTCTCAATTGACTAAAGACACTACTTAAAGACAAACAAGGTGTTTCTCACACAAGACTCACAATTTAAGATTCATTGCTACATCAATGTTTCATATACTAGATTCAAGAAGGTATATGATTCTTGGGAAGGGAATGAATGATTCCAAAGAGGGATACAATCATGGACCACTTCTAAGACATCTCTACACTTAGAAAATAATACTAGAAAAGACCTACAATAATCTCCTTTCTGAAAATTGGTAGACCATCAAGAGTACAAGCTAGAAAAGACAATCTTTCACTAGACTAGACCAATAAGATTCAAGTCATTACTTAATATTACAGCATATGAATGGAAAAAACTCTTATATATTTCTTAAAAAGTTATTCAAGTACAAATTTGGCTAGATTTTTCCCAATAACTAGCGAAGGTTTCTAAAACCAACCAAAAGAATGCATATATATAGCTTTTGAGAGAGAGGTCAAGCAAAGGAAGTTCAAGAGTCACTTCGGCATGTGTCCATATGTGAAAATTAGTTACAATTACATGTGGAAGAAAGGTGGGGTGAGATACACCATATTAGGAGGTTTACTTATTTGAAACCAGTGATAAAAATGGTGAAAAGTGGCATAAGACCTTTAGAATTGACACATGAAATGGTTTCTATATGGGCATTCATAACTAAAAATAGAGGATCCAACACAGTACTCTAAGGGAAATAGGACTTATGGTGATAGTTAGAAAATTATTTTTCTAATTGTTAGCCATCCTTTGGAAACCTATGTTTGCTGATTTCATGGAAATTATTTGATTTGTTCAACTACCATCAATGACTCAAACCATCAACCTGTCTATTTTACTTGCTTTGTCTACACCAGATGCTCATGATTTAACCATTTGTTACCTCCACATTTTATCTCATGTTCTCACCAAGTATTTTGACATCAATGGCTATTTTTCATAGTTTTAAATTGACATTTTTGGGGCCTTCACCTTCTTTATTCATTCAAAATACTTTTCTCAGACTTAAGCTTCTTTCGAACCTTTGTCAAGTTCTCTTTAACTATGGAAAGTGCCCTCTGAATCATGAAAAGTGCCCTTTCAGGTCCTCTAATGGGGTACTTTTTCTTATAGGATATCTTTTAGGGAAATCATTTGGGGAACTTGGCTTCAAAGGTGTCCTTCGAAAAGCTTTGTCTCAGCCACTTTTCCCAAAATAAATCCTTTAGGCTTTTTGTTTTTAACCATTTCTACAGATAATTTTTTCAAACAAATTCCTTTGGCTCCTTTTTCCACATTAACTTTTTTGGGATATCAAATGACCTTTTGGATTTCAAAAATGGACCATTTGGTTCTTTGAAATGTTCCTTCGAGTTTCTTGAAGTGGACCTTTGAAACTCTGGAATGACTCTTCGACAATTTGAAAAAAAAATCTTAAAAGGAAACATACCCTTTAGAGAAATCAAAAAGTACCATTGGATTTTATAAAATGACCCCTTCAACAATTTGGAAAAGACCCCTTCAAAAATATTGGAGTACCCTTCAAAAAATTTGTAAGTGCTCCTTCACCTTTTGGAAATGACTCTTCGAAGTTCTTGCAAATGAACCTTCTGAAAGGAAAATACCCTTCATATTTTTTGAAATGTACTTTTTGAATTTTCTATTTAGTTCACTTCCTAAAATAAAAACAATCCTTCAAACTTTTGAATAGGGCACCTTGCTTCAAAAGGACCCTTCAGAAAGATTGGAATGTACCTTACAAAACTTCTGCATTTAAATAATTTTTTCAAACAAATTGTGTGGACAATTTTCTTGAAAGACTTTTGACCCCTAGCCCAAAAAGGATATCCTTTGAGGAAATTATTTCAAAAAAGATATCTGAGACAATTTCCAACACTTGAACAAAAAACTCAAAAACAAAAACAGTGAAAGAAAGAAAACTTGTAAATTTACCATGGGTTTTGTGTGGAACACCTCCTTTGAAGGAATTTGTACATAATAGGAAAACCCAAAGTTGAATGACCAAGCTCGAATGACTAAGTCTAGAAGTGCTTCAAAGCAAGTCTTTGAACATGAATAATTTTGATTGTGCTTTGGTGAAGGACCTTTGACTTAGTACATAGGAACCTTGAATTAGGATGAACAAATTCACATGATCAACTTCCTCTGAAACTATTGTGCATGCAAGATTTGGCACTTTGAAACTATTCTTTAAATTTTGTTCAGACCTATTAGCATGACTCAAAGAAGGTTAAAGGACCTAGACAACAAACTAATCAAAGCTAATATAATTCATATTACATTGAAGAGATTTGAGCTCACACTATGACATGATATTCACCCCTAAAATATCTAAAGATTAAATTTTTATATAGGGGTGCCCAATTTTGACCTGTAGGACCAAAATTTGGTAAACAAATTGGTGACCCATAAGGGTAGTATGCCTACTATACTAACCAGATCGGTAGCCTAAATAGTCTACTGGGAATGGATTTAATAGATTCTTGAAGATGACTAACAATTATATGCCAAAACAAAACACAAAGAAACACACCACACAATAATAACAATACGACCAAGCAAAGATAACACAACACAAGACAAGGACAAACTCACACATGTGCATAAACACTTAGGGAAAACAAGGAAAGAAATAAACTATGTACAAGGGAAGAGTAGAGCCTTAGTAATAATGCTTGATGTGTATCCCATTTATTGGGATATGAATCTCCTCTTCATATAACTTTGAAACTTGGAAAGCATTATGTGACTTTAATTAAGTAATCACATATGGGCCACTCCATAAAGCATCAAACTTTGTGTGTCTTCTAGGTTTGGCCCTATCTTCATCCCATTTTAAGAAAATGTCTCCTTCCCTGAAACTTCTTGGCATGGACTTCTTATCAAAATACTTCTTTGTTTATTTTTGGTGAGTGGTCATAGTTTGCATAGCTTGATCTCTTGTCTCCTCAAGCTTCATGAACTCATACAACCTAACTTCCATGCTCTCATTCTCCATCAATTATAGCTTATATGTGAGGTCTAAAATTGGTAACTCAACTGAGATAGGAAGCCTAGCCTCCCTTCCATATACTAGTGTATATGGTGAGTTTTAAAATTTCTCTCTTTGGGGTGATCCTATCAGCCCAAAGGGTTATCTTCAACTTGGTATGCCAAGTCCTTCAATTTTACTCCATTATTCTCTTTATGATCCTTATCATATTCTTATTTATGGACTCATCTAATCCATTCCCTTGGGGTTAGTATTTGGAGGAGGTACTAAGATAGATACCATACTTCATAACCCATTCACCTGTTCTTATTCCTAGGAAAGCTAAGGCATTATTTGAGATTATGATTAAAGGAGATCCAAACCTTGTTACTATACCTTCCTAGAATCTAAGGACTAAACTTTCATTAGTCTCCTTAAGAGCTATAGCCTCCACCCATCTTGTAAATTAATCAGTGGTAGTTAACACCCACTTGTGACCAACACTAGAAGGAGGATTGATTAGGCCTATAAAGTCCAAATCCCATTGCATGAAGGGTTGCTCAACATAGATAGGATGAAGAGGTAATGCAACAAGATTTTATTTTCCATCAAAAAGAGCACACTTTTGGCATTTTATTTCCCACTCATGAGTGTCGTTAAACAGGCTAGACCAAAAGTATCTATCCCTCATTATCTTGGTGGTTGTGTTTTTAGGAGCAAAGTGACCACTAGTTGGTCCATCATTAAAATAAAATAGTACCTTATCAATATAATTATAATTAATACACCTCAAGAGTACACCTAAAATGTCTTTCCTAAATAACACTCCATCAATAAGTACATAAGGAATGGATTGTAGCCTAAAGTACCTTCTCTTGGCCCTATCAAGACCTTGTGGACACTCACTAGTTTGAAGGAAATAGATCATTTCATGTGTCCAAATTCTCATAGATGAAGGTGTAGTTGATACAGAGTTATCATGAAGTACCAAAATAACTTCTTTTTGCTCTTTCAATTTTGAAGTGAGATGGTCACACAGTCCTTTTCCTTTCACCAACTTGGTAGTTTTGATATCCACATTATATTCCATCACCCTTATGATCCATCCTACCCTCTTCTCATTAAAATATATATTCAACAGAAAGTATTTTACACTAGGTTGAGGCACAAAAATGTGAATCTTGTTATTAGACAACATATGCCAGAACTTATTAAAACTCCTTATAACTGAAAGCACTTGTTTCTCAACATATGTGTATCTTATTTCATAGCCTTCTAAACCTTGACTGAAGAAGGCAATAGGATATTCAAAATTTTCATCATTAGATTGAGTATCCATGGAAAATATTACCTCATCATTCCTAAAGGTATACAAATTAAAATCTTTTAAGAAGTTAGGACTTGCAAGGGTAGGATATTGGGCAATGGCTTGCTTGATCTCCTCAAAACTTTCTTTCCTCGTCCAAGTGAACACTTCATATTTCCTTAGCATGGAGGTCAAGGGATTTACCAAGTTAAAAAAATCAAGAATGAATCTCCTTATGAAATTTATCTTTCCAAAGAAACTTTGCAAACCTTTCTTATGTTTAGGCAAAGACAATGCCAAGATGGCACTTACCCTTTCAAGATCAATAGATAGACCTTTATTGGAAACAATGTGGCTTAAGATTGTACCTTCATGAATAAAAAACACACACTTATTTGGGTTTAGAGAGATCCCAAACTCTCTACACCTCTCAAAAATCTGCCTTAGGTTATTCAAATGATCTTTTTCTTCCTTGGAGAAAACTATCACATCATCAAGATATACCAATATAATGTCATTGATTAATCCTTGAAAAGCCATATCCATTGCACATTGAAAATTACCTCCAACATTAGACAACCCAAAAGTCATTTTACTATAAGCATATGTACCCCATTTTTAGTAAAGGCTATCTTATATTGGTCACTTTCCTTCACCAAAATTTGATTATACCCAGAATACCCATCAAGGAGAGAGAACCTTTCACTAATAGCCATAAATTGTAAGATTTGTTCCATGGAAGGGAGTGGGTAATGATCCTTCAAATACACTATATTCAAGTCCCTAAAATCAACACACAACCTTATCTCTCCATTCTTTTTCCTAACAGGAACTAGGTTTGCCAACCAAGATAAATGCTTAATGGGAAAGATGATTTTGGACTCAATCAGTTTAGTGAGTTATTTTCTCATGAGAGGCTCAATCTTGGGATCGATTGGCCTTTGACTTTGCTTAATAGGCTTAGTATTCTCATCTAAATCTATAGTATGTTGAGCTATATTTGGATTCAAACCTTTTAAATCACTATACTCCCATGCAAAAACATCAAAAAATTCTTTACATAACTCAATGAAAGCATGCTTATCTTTGCTAGTACATACCTTCCCAAGTGCAAGCAATTTATCTTTGAATATGTGAACCTTCTCTTTATTCAGTTGGTCATCATCATTGATTTTGGTCTCAAGAGTGACTAGGCCTTTAGGGAGTTTGTTAGACTTTAATTGCACAATCTACTATCTTTATTGTTGTTGTAGTTTAGATGTATTCTTGGTAGAAAACTCAGCTTCTTCTTGTAGAAAAAGTGCTATTTGATGATCACTATCAAACACCTGCCAATTAGTGACATTATCTAGTATGGAGGGCCTTACAATCACTTTTAGATGAGTTTGGTTTTTGTCTTATTTTATCCCTTTTGGAACATCAAACTGAGATCCAATTATTGCCAACCTATTAGCATGATTTTTATCTTCTCTTGAAATATAAGTGATGTTGAAGGCTTTTAAATCCTCCACAAGATCCCACACTATATGCTTATTGGACTTAAGCAAAGAGTTTTTTGTCAAATTCTACCCTCTAACTTGATTCACACAAGCTCACTATATCCATACACTTGTAGTTCCTTAAATCCTCTTTTTCTATCCCATTTAAGGCCATGGATATAACTAAAATCTAAATGTTGAAAAATACCTCTCCTTGGAAGGTGAAACGAATATTGCTCCACCACCTACCCCAATCTTGATTCTAGACCCATCAAAGAAGAGACACCAGAAGCCATTCACATATTCATTTAACTTCATCAAATTGGGCATGAAAGATTCTTTCTCATGCATATAATAGAACTCAACACCAGATTCCTTAATAAACTTGTAAGGATCATGTTCATAGTGTTCATTGACCCACTCATCTAAGAACAAATCAGAAACTCACTTAAGGGAAGATGATGGAGATTGGTCAATGTGAAACTCCTCTTCATCAATGATGGCATAGTTAAATTTTCCACCCTAGGTGAGTATGGTTCCAAGTGATCTTTTTGAATAGGTTCATAGTCAATCTTCACCTTAGTGCCATACTTTGTTCTAAACACCATGTAGGACCAATTAGCTACCAAGTACCCACCTATTTTAGCTGTAAAATCTTTTGACAAGCAAAGGGAAAATTATGGGGGTAAATATACCACCACCACATCATGAATAATAGGAAAATTAGGAAAACCATGAAGTATCAAATTCACATTTTTTACTATCCCTAAAGTCTTGACTAATGATTCATCCAATTGTAAGACTCCCTTAGTCATTGGCTCATGCTTTAAGCCTAGTTTATCAGTTATACATTTGGGCATAGCTGAAGTACTAGACACACTATCTATAATTAAATTATGTACCAAGAAATAACCAATGATTATAGAGAGATAAAATGGAAGATTCTTTTCATTTTTATTTATTTGACCATTGATCAATTGGGTTTCATTCATTAAGACCACATTGCCATGTCTAGGTGGGCCAACTTGCTTACCCTATTCATGTAGTTCCTTTTGAATTATATATTTTTTCCCTATTAATTTTAAATAATACCATAATGATATGTTCATATATATCTTATTCATCTTTTCCACAACATTAATCGAAGGATTACTCACCTTAGGAGACTCTTTAGGAGCATTAGCACCTTGTGATGTAACTTGTCAAGATGGAGGCATAGGAGTTGGCTTCATGATTTGAAATATCTAATTTTATTATGTTTTACAAGATTAATTATTCTCACTTACCATCTAAGCTGATGCAGGGGTCAAAATAGGCCCTTGATTGGTTCCTTGAATCTCCTCAATAGCCCTTCTTTTGGACCTAGTGTTGGAGGCAACACTAGTATTTTAATTGATTGTATTCCCCACATAATTAATTGAAAAAAAATCACCCTAAAAATGATTGATGAAGGTATAATTAGTTTGAGGTTTTCCATTTTCCACCCCACCTTACATGGATCCTTCAAAATTTGAAGCTTAGAAAGATTGGTTGCCTTGCACTACCATGCCTTGATTGTGCATTTCATTTCCATAAGTCACTTGTTCTTGACCATGTTCAAAAGATGGATAGTTGGGTTATTCTTGGACCAAGTTGTTTTGAGTGGGGATAATGGATTTTGAGGATGAGTGAGTATTATTATTATATCTTTGATAAGGCTTGACATGGGTGATTTGGCCTTGTCCTTGTGCATTGTTTTGGAAAGGAGGTCTATTTATTTGCCCAAACTGATTGTATGTCTGATATGGCCTATAACATTGATTTTGTTGTCTTTTCAAGGAAACTAACTCATTTGTAACACTTTGAAGTAATATTTTAACTTCATGGATTTCATTTGAAGGAGCAATGACAGGCCTTTCTTGATTAGGCAGAGGGGATAAAGTGGGAAATGCACCTTGACTAAGAGAATGCAAATCAAGGAATAGTGGCATTGGAGGTCTAGGATCTATCTTTCCCACTTGGAGAAGGCAATTCTCAGATTTTATTGCTATTTCATAGGCATTAAGCAATGTGTTTCTACTCATAAATTGAATCATTATGACAATGTCACTATTCAACACTTTCAAGTAGTAAAAAAATGTATAATTTGAGGTTGGCCTCACAAGAGTTGGGATTCTATCCCAAGTTTTTTGGAACCTAGTATTAAAGTATTGCAAGAATTCATGTGGTTCCCTCTTGATTATGGTCAATTTATCAACTAGAGATAGGTGATCACTTTTTTCCCCAAACCTATTAGTCAATAGATCCCCCAACTCAACCCATGAGCCAATAGAATTTACGGGTAGAGTCCCATACCAATCCAAAACTTTTCCTTTGAAAGATAAAGCCAAAAATATAATAGACACATTATCTTGAGTAATGTTATGGATATTACAAATTTTTTGTACATTCCTAATGTGCTCAATGACAGTAATAAGACCATCCCCACTAAAAGATGGGACACTTTTGAGGGTTGATCCTGGAATTTGATAGTGGGCAAGATGCAAGGGAAATGCCTCAGTGAAAGTCACAAAAGGTTGTCTTCTAGCCATCTTGGAATGATCACTATGGATGTTAGGAATGGAAAGTAACACAAATTGAGAAGTTTTAAATACAAAATCTCTTTTATAAGGATGAGTGCTTATAAATCTATACCTTTTGGTGGAATATGGAGGTAATTGCACAAACTTAAAAGGTGTCTCTTTAGAAACATACCTAGTGGTTACCTTTGGCATGGAAAGAAAGACCGATCATCAACCAAAGACTTGAATTCTTCAATGGAGTCACTAGGTACTAAATGTATATGTTTCTTTTACTTCAAATATGCCAAGACTAACACTAATCTTGACCAATATTCTTAGACTTAGAAGTCCCACCGGGTGTGCCAAAAAATATTGTCACTTGGATTTGCACCCTTGAGGAGATGCTTAGCTTTCCTCATCTAAGTGGCATAATAGAAACATCTCTATTATTATGGGTGACAATATTATTGAGATGAATCTCTAGTAGGGCTAGTTCCCTTGATGTAATTCTTTAAAACTCTCTAACCCATCAATTCATGTATGAAAAGGGTTCATAAAAACAATTAATAAACCAAAAAGGTGATACACCAATGTATAATGTCCTCTCAATTGATTGAAACCACTACATAAATAAAAACAAGGTGTTTCTCACACAAGACTCACAACTTAGGATTCATTGCTACATCAATGTTTCATATGCTAGATTCAAGAAGGTATACAATTCTTGGGAAGGGAATGAATGATTCTAAAGAGGGATACAATCATGGACCACTTCTAGGATATATCTACACTTAGAAAAGAATACTAGCAAATACATGTAATAATTTTCTTTCTACAAATTGGTAGACCATCAAGAGTACAAGCTAGAAAAGATAATCTTTCACTAGACTAGACCAACAAGATTCAAGTCATTACTCAATATTACAACATACGAGTGGCAAAAACAATTATATATTTCTTCAAGAGTTCTTGAAGTATAAATTTCGCTAGAGTTTTCCCAATAACTAGTAGAGGTTGATAACATCAACCAAAAGAATGCATATATATAGCTTTTGAGAGAGAGGTCAAGCAAAGGAAGTTCAAGAGTCACTTGGACATGTGTCTATATGTGAAAATCAGTTACAATTACATGTAAAAGAGAGGTGGAGTGAGCTACACCATGTCAAGAGGTCTACTTATTTGAAACCAGTCATAAGAATGGTGAAAAGTGGTATAAGATCTTCAGAATTGACATAGGAAATGGTTTGTATTGAAAATTATCTATGAACGTTCAAAACTAAAAACAAAGGAGCTAACACATATCACTGATGAGGGAAATGGGACTTATGGCGATAGTTAGAAAATGCTTTTCCTAACTACTAGCCATCCTTTAGACACCTGTGTTTATTGATTTCATGGAATCTCTTTGATTTGGTCAACTACTAGTAATGAATCAAACTCTCAACCTATCTATTTTGCATGCTTTGTTAGCACCAAATTCTTAGGATTCAACCATTTGTTACCTATACATTTTATCTCATGTTCCTTCCAAGTCTTTTGAGATCAACAATTGTTTTTTATAGTTTGAAATTGATGTTTGTAGGGCCTTCACCTTCCTTATTCATTCGAAACACTTTCTTCAGACTTAAGCTTCTTTTAGACCTTTGTCAAGTGCTCTTTAACTATGGAAAGTGTCCTTTAAATCATGAAAAGTGCCCTTTCAGGACCTCTATATGGGAAAATTTTGCTTGCAAGATATATTTTGAGGAAATTATTTGGGGCACTTAGATTTAAAGGTGTCCTTCGAAAAGATTTGTCTCAACCAATTTTCTCGAAAGAAATCCTTCAGGTTTTTATTTTTGACCATTTATGTGGACAATTTTCTCGAACAAATTCCTTTGGCTCCTTTTTTTTGAATTGATTTCTTTGGGATATCAAATGACCTTTCCACTTTTGAAAATGGATCATTTGGTTCTTTAAAATTTTCCTCTGGGTTTCTTGAAGTGGACCTTTGAAACTCTGGAATGACCCTTCGGCAATTTGAAAAAAACCTTCCCTGAAAGGAAACATATCCTTTTAGGAAACCAAAAAGTACCATCAACTTTTCTACAATGACCCCTTCAGTGATTTGGAAAAGACCCCTTCAAAAAGATTGAAGTGCCCTTTGGAAAAGTTACAAATGCCCCTTTGGTTTTTGTAAATGACTCTTCGAAGTTCTTGTAAATGAACTTTTCGAAAGGAAAATACCCTTCATATTTTTTGAAATGTAATTTTCAAATTATCTATTTGGTTTACTTCTTAAAAGAAAAATAATCCTTTAGACTTTTGAATAGGGCACCTTGCTTCAAAAGTACGCTTCAAAAAGATTGAGATGCACCTTTTGAAACTTATACATTTGAACAATTCTTATAGATAAATTGTGTAGATAATTTTCCTAAAAGACTTCTAACCCCTAGCCCAAAAAGGATATCCTTTAGGGAAATTGTTTTAGATAAAATGTTCAAGACAATTTTCAACACTTAAACAAAAAAACCCAAAAATAAAAAATCTAAAAAAAAGAACACTTGTACATTTTCTATGGGTTTGTGTGGAACAACTCCTCTAAAGGAATTTGTACATAATAGGAAAACCTGAAGTTGAATGATCAAGCTCGAATGACTAAGTCCAAAAATGATTTGAAGCAAGTCTTTGAACATGAACAACTTTGCTTGTGTTTCAGTGAAGGACCTTAGACTTAGTACACAAGAACCTTGAATCAGGATGAAAAAATCCACATGATCACCTTCCTCTGCAATTATTGCATGTGTAAGATCTGGCACTTTGAAACTATTCTTTAAACTTTGTTCAGACTTGTTATCATGACTTAAAGAAGGTAAAAGGACCTAGACAACAAACTGATCAAAGCTAATAGCATTCAATTACATTAAAGAGATCTGAGCTCACACTATGACATGATATTCACCCCTAAAATATCTAAAGATCAAATTTTTATATAGGGGTACCCAATTTTGACCTATGGGTCAAAATTTGGTCAATAGTAACCTACTAGTTAGACACTAGCACCACAATAAGGACACTAGAGCCACATGGAACTAGTGTCCCAAGCTTGGTGATAGTGTCTTTTGCCCTAAATCTCTCAAATGGATATATTCTCAAATGTGTACCCGTCTTAAAGTCAGTCTAAGCACATTTTATAATCTGCATAAGCTAAAAAACACTATAAATACAAGACTATTATACCTCTATCCACTAGATGGAAAATAAATGCAAAAAGCCTATTTAAACAAGAAACAAGTTGATCAAAATAAAGGTTATTAATCCCTATTCTTACCTAATTTTATATCCTACCATATACAACAACCCTAAGCCCATATTTTAAAGATTTTTAATCTCAAGCACACTTAAGGAATTTAAGACCACTATCATTCTAGCATTTACTTGCACTTTCACCAAACACCAAGTGGGAGAACTACATCAAGATTGATTTATCCTCAGAGTATTGGTATGTAGGCAACTCTCTTCATAGTGGGGTGCTGAAGATGTTCAGCCTATCCTACTAACAAACACATATTTTAAGCTCATGCCAAACTTGCAAAGAATATTAGAATTTTCATACTAAATCAAATATTCCAAGCACAATACAGAGTTCCACATTTTGTGCATGTAGGAATAGAAACTAGAAACATAGGTACAGGTGCTCCCAAAAAATAGGAACAATCTTACAAAGAGGACACTGGCACCATTTGGACATTATAGCCACATAGTGCTACTATTCAATTGGGGCACTACTATCTAGTAAATAATCTGACCTAAGGATTCTAGTGATGACACTCATACCTATATGTAACCTAATTTTCAACACCTATATCTTTTATGATGATTGTTTTTTAGATAAGTCTCTATTTACACATCTTTATTACTATTTTTAGAAAGTCAAAGCAAGTCAAATTTTGTAACAAATTAGTGGTTATTTATTGAATATTATCTCACTAATTTAGACAACTCATCCCTTTAATCTAACATAGGATTTACACTAGTAAAACCCTAAAAGGTTAAAATAGTTATCAATAATGGATTTAACCTTTTAAGGGGCCAAGATGCTCCAAAAGTTGTGATGATCTTAGAGGATTACCCTTTTTAATAATTTTAAATGAATAATCGCACCATGAAAATCCATCACCAATGATAAAATAGACTTAATATAATCACAATATGCAAATCTATTAGAATTAGATTATTATCGCGCACGATGACCTATTTAAATTAGGGAAATATTTTATCTAAAGTAAATATCTCCTTTTTTAAAGAGAGAAAATAAAAATTTCTTCTGGGCATAGAATAACATCCTTGAAACTTTATGGAATCACGATACAATTATAGACCCTATGTTTGTTAGAGATTTGATTTCTCTACACTTCATAGGGTTTTGAAAATGAGGTCATTGAATCTACAATGACTGCATCAAGACGATTCCATGTACACTAGATTTTTCAAGTTTTATGCATTGTAATGAATGAGTATTAACAATGTAATTAGCATTAATTATGGTTTAGATGAAAAAGTGTAAACACTTCACCATTGAAGACACCTCTAACATAATAATATTAAATATATTGAATATAATTTTATTTGGGTCGTGTGTGTGTGTATTATTTTTTAGTATTATCTACCACTAAAAATATTTTGTATGTGCATTGGGGTTAACTTAGGGAAATAAAGTTAATTGTATATGTACATAAGTGTTGCAACACAAAGATCAAAATGAAGAAAAAAGTGATCAGATCTAGGTCAACACCAATGCCAGTTTATTTTAAAGCTTACATCTTGTATATCTAAATCATTCCAAACACTCATAGGGTCTACATAAGGCTTTCTTAATGTTCATAGTGATTATTTGAATTATTCTCAATGATCCATTCATATGACCCTTATCATACCCAAAATTTATAGGCATAGTTGTTGACAATGTTAAATGCACATTTTTCAAGTTCAGCTCAAAAAACTATCTTCAGATTACAACTTAATTTATGATATTAAGTGATTATAACTAGGTCAACACCACTATCAATTTATTTCAAAGCTTACATGTCATATATATAAAGCATTCCAAACACTCATGGGGTCTATATAAAGCTCTTTTAACATTCATGATGATTTTTTGAATTATTTTCAATGATCCATTTATTTAAACCTTATCATACCCAAAAATTATAAGCATGGTTGTTGAAAATGCAATATGCACATTTTCACGTTCAGCTCAAAAAACTATCTTCAAATTACAACTTAATTCATAATATGCGTCAGAACCATGTGTTTTGTAGTTATTTATGTCAAATATTAATTAATCATTGTGGTTGCATTGTATATTTTAGAACCATTATAGGATAATGATAAAATTTCATGTTCAAGTACATAGATATTCTACATTACACCTTTTGAAGCTATTGTTAATTTAATAAGAGCCACAAAGTGACAATTCTTGTTATATGTATTATGTATTGTAATTATGTTAGAATTAATATAAAATATAAATATAATTTTTCTTAGTAAAATTGTACTTACTAAGATCTTACCCAAATAAAAAGTAGATATTTAATATATAAGGCCATCATAAACATTTGGCTAAGGATGGACCTTAGAAAAAAATATTGCAAAACACTATAGTCCATGCCATTTATATAATTTTTTCATACCTAAATTTAAATTTCTTAAATTAGGAATATGTTGAGTGTTTAAGTAATTTTAAATTTTTACAACTAATATAATATGAATAAAGTCTTGCTTGGTCATTAAAATTATAAGATTAAATGGTTAATCAGTAACAAGAGTATTAAATGGCAAGTTTTTGCAAGAGTTAAAATGATATTGGAGATTAGAATTTAAGTTTTTACATAAAAGTAATTGTCATAAATATAAATGTTGATATATTAATAGTAATTATGGTATTAATATACTTTAAATTAGTATATTGATGATATTTTTTTACACAATATTTAATGATTCAATTTTCTCAATTACAAGGGTTCAAAGTATTTTATAGATATTATATAGTGACTATAATAATTTTTAATTGTAAAAATTATTTATATCTTGAATGATAATCTCTAGGGAAATTAAAATTTCCTAGTGTCACATTACAAACAAGGTTTGTAGAATCTAAATTATGAATCAAACATTACACTTTTTAAGATTTAGATGCATTTTTTCACTATCTCTATTAGCTTGTTTTTATGCCATAAAACCATGAGATCAATGCATATGAGCAGTATATCAAATACATTTTGGAAAGCCCCACTTTCCTATATACAATGTTTCACCCAAAAATATTGATGATAATATAAGTACAGGTCATCTTTTTTGAATGCACCAAAATTACAATACACGTGCCAAACTAAAACAAAACTTTCATGTCACAATTTAACTTTCCAAAATCAATTATGCATATCAAGTTCAATGATTATTCTTAAATGACAAAGTAAAACAAAACATTTGTGTCACAATTTAACTTTTTAAAATCAATTATGCATATTAATTTCAATGATTATTCTTAAAGATGAAATAACTTGTAATGAGAATGCTTTATACTATTTATTATGTATTATAATTTCATAATTTTATTTGTGATATTATTTATTAAATTGTATGTGTATAATTATATATATAATATGTTAATGAGGTGGAGCTAAGTTAGTTGAGTCATTTGGATGTATCCAAGTTCATCAAGATTCGATTCTCAATGAGGTATTTGAGGCTGGTTGTGGGTATGAGTATCAGGTATACTTTTAATAGATTGTATTTGATCATTGGTGGTTGATGATGGTTTTCATGGAGCATGCAGGTGGATCTATGGTAGAGGAGACAATTTCAGTTGTTGGTAATGCTTGATGGCTAATACAGTTTACAATCTGTGGGCTATAACATTCCATTGAGGTAGTGTGGTCATTAATGAAATTCTCTTGAAGATCTGGCCCTCGATTATGTTCCAAACTAGTTTTTGCTCCAATGATTAAAAGCGCTTTTTGGTTCCTAAATCTAATCAAAATCAATTACATATGTGTGTGTGTGTGTGTGTGTATACATACATATATATATATACACACACACACACACACACACACACACACACACACACACACACACACACACACACACACACACACACACACACACACATATATATATATGTATGTGTGTGTGTATATATATGTATAAATATATATGTATGTATATATATGTATAGATATATATGTATGTATATATATATATATATATGTATATGTATATGCATGTATATATATATATATATATATATATGTATATATATATATATATGTATATATATATATATGTATATATATATATATATGTATATATATATATATGTATATATATATATATGTGTGTGTGTATATATATATATATCACATGAAGATTTGATCAAAGGAAAGAAGGTATGATAAAAAAATTAAGCATTAAGATATTAATTAAAGTGCATTATTAAGAGGAAAATGAGTTAATATTATCTTCCACATCTAATCTTAGTGTTTTTGTTTTAAAGCGTTTAACTTTCTTTTTTATAATGGTGGCTATGTTAGTGTTGAGTTTCTCGACTTGTTTAAGGAGAGGGACAAGAACTTCAATAAATACAAGAAAAAAAGAGTTAATAAAAGAGAAGAAACAAATTATAAAAGAGGAGTTATATATACATACATATATATATATATATATATATATATAATATTAAAAATTAGAAAAAATAAAATGAAGATTTAATTGAAATTATAATTTTATTTATAATATTATTTATTAAATTGAAAAGTTCAATTGTAAAAATTTGGTCCAAGAAAGCAAGTCATGATTAAAATTTAAATATTAATAGAAATGCATTATTAAGAGGAAAAGAAGCTAATATTATCATAGTGGACATTAAGAGTTGAAAGGAAGACAAATTTAGGCATATAGATATTAAGGTAAGTGTATTATTAAGAGGAAAAGGGGCTAATATTATTAGAGTGGGCAGTTTAACACTTGAAGGGAGATAAGTTGAAGGCGGTTGATAACTGGTAGCATAATGCAATAGTGATAAGGTGACAATCACTCATTTTATGGCTACTATTCTTTTACCATTTTTTATATGTTATATATAAAGAGAACTTATTACCAATTCATATGATACTATTCACAATGTTCAAGTACAGTGAAATGTGCTAGGTCGATTAATTCGACCTAGTATAGTGAAATGGAAGTCACAAAAAGAATTGATAATAAGTTTATGAAGTGAAAGGAGATAGTTTGCAATTGATATAAGAAAGTAATTTGTGAAATTAAATAAGTAGTCAATTGAATTGATGTTGGTTAAGCCAATTGATGCACATAAAGCAAAACCCTACACAAACATTGGCTAATGTTATTTATTACACACACAATTGATAAAAGATTAAACAAACAACTTAGAAAGTAAAGCTAGCTAATTGGTTAACCTAGAATGTTAATTAGACTATTAAGAATAATTTTAAATGATAGGGAGTTGGCTAAAAGCAAGATATTAGATATCAATCTATATATGGTTTTAGGTGAATATAGGCTTGGTATTAGGGCTTACCCCTCACTTCACACACCATAGCGATAAGGGTGTTGGGTGATTAGCCATAATATACCATTGACCATGATTTATACTTGACTAGAGCATCAAGTCATCTTCCCCCTTGGTGATGAAATTCAAGTAGGTTGTCCTAGGTAGTCAAATGTTAAAATGCTTGTTGATGTTATGTGATTTGGTTGTGTGTGCATAAAATAGAAATAGTGAAAATAAGTGATTAATTAAAAACCTCTTAATTAGACTATTAAACTATTTTAAGCATGCAAATAATTGAAATGAAAGATGTGATTAGCATACAAGGTGAATTCCAACTTTGAAACAAGGTATAACGAGAACACTATATGCATGACATATAGAAGTAGGTCAATAGGTTTGAGCTAGTATTGCTAAAGATAGGGATTAGAAAACCTACTAGGTTGACCAAGTTGACCTAGTTATTTCAAATAAAACACAAAAATAGAACTAGGTCGACCAGGTCGATCTAGTTGTCTATATAGAGGAAATTTTGAAAATTGCAAACTTGAAAGTAAAGTACAAAACAAAAAGAGACAAATAAGTAGAAACTCACCTGAATGGTTTAAAGTTAAAAACATAGAAGAGTGATGATCAAGAATCTTGGAGAAAACTCTCAAAATCCTAAAAACTAGGTCAAGCTAGTTGACCAAGCAATACATAAACCTATTATAGAAGCTAAAAAAGTACTAAAAATGCACTAGGCCAACTTGGTCAACCTAGTTGACTAAACTAGAAACCAAAAAATACACTACATTAAGCTGGTCAACCTAGTAGGCTAATCTGAAAGTCTATAAAATTGAAACCTATACTTGGTTGAGCTGATTGATCAAGCTGTATAGTAACCTACTACAAAGTGGTTGAAAATGTGCTAGGTCAACTTGGTTGACCTAGTAGACTAAATTGGAAGTCTAAAAAGTGCTAAAAACCTATACTAGGTTGAGTTGATTGATATAGTTGCCTATTCCTATGCATAGAGTGAAATAACTAGGTCGATATAATCAAACTATTATGTCAAAATATATGATATAAATGATGATCACAATAATTGAAATTAAAAGAGAATAAATCTTGTAAGGGTTTGATTCATGTTGGTTCCACCAAAATTTATGCAATTAAAATTGCATGATGTACATGAATTAATCCTAGATTGGATAAGATAGAGCACACCTACACTTCTGATTGGGTATACACTTGTTAATTGGGAACATGACCAATATGGGGATTTTCTAGACCTAATTAAGGGATCACTTTTATCACTTGTCATAACATATCATGCTAGGAAGGGTTATAAAGCCTACAGTCTAACATTATTACATAACAATCGTAAAAGAGTCTTATGATTTGATAGTTCACTTATGCTAATAAACAAGAAAGTAAACTATTCTAATAACAAGAAAAGTAAACTAATCTAGTGCAGACCATAAATTGTGGCACAAATTGTGGGGTTAGAACAAAATAAACAAAAACTAAACTAAACATGCATAAAATACATATATTAATGTCAATGTATACAAAATCCTAATACATGGAAGAGAAGAATATATACTGCATTATCTATCTAATCTTACAAAGGAGAAATAAAGTTTGGAATACTTACCTTTGAAGACAAACATGTCAAGCTTCAATCCCTCCCTTAGCCAAGGTGCTTCACAAGAGATTGTTATGGTTGTAAGAATAACCAAGATAAATCAGCTCTAGGCTACATGACCTACCTTAGTATCCAAAATACTTCTCTACAAGACAAGATTAGAGATACAAATAAAGTATTAAACCCTAAATATTTATTCCTCAAGTATAATGGTTAATAAGCAGATGTGTGTTTGCACTTATTCTCTTTTTTCTTCTCTTCTTATCAAATGGTGGTAAATGACCTTGTGTATATAGTGGTAACTTGCCTAAAAACTTTAGAACATGTTGGCTATTCTAGGTTGATTAGGTCTACCTAACACATTTTTGGGCTAATTCCTAAAGTTTGTGCTAGGTCGACTAGTATGCTAATAAACCAAAAGAGCTAAAGTGTCTCCAAAATACACGAGGTCAACCAAGTCAACCTAGTGTATTAAATAGGTCAGAAGGATAAAAAGACAATAAATGAGGGAATAAAGCATGATAATGACTAGAATGTATATGAAAGATAAGAATAAGCTTAGGGTTTAAGGTTTTAGGAGACTAGAGCATGGATGGCAAGTGGCAAAAAGAACAACAATCTTACGAAGCACCGATGGTCTACCTACCCCTTTCCTCATGCACCCCTTAAGGTAAACACTTAGAGAGATTGAGACTCAATGGGTTCCTTCAAGATATAAAGTGTTATTAATCAATAAAAGTTTGAAAATATTATGTGTATATAGAGTACACCTATGTGTCAATGCAACCATGTTGTATCTTGATGTTGTGACTTGGTAAAGATGCTTCTTTATGAAGCATTGGAGCTGGAAGAGGTTCAAACCTAAACCTTGGATATGTGGAGAGGAATATTATAAGGTGTTATGACCACTAATATGGTGCATGGATAAGTTGTGACATGGCCATTGAGATTATTATATCTCAATCACACAAATCAAGTGTGAATATATATAATATGGAGAAGGTGAGTGATTTAATAAATTCATCTTATAAGGGTAAGTGAATAGAGTTTGGGGGATAAATGGACACTTTTTTATTAGCATTAACATGTTATTACATGTAAAAATATATTATCAAATGAAAGTTCTATGAGTATCCACGAATGTAATTTCCCAATCCTATCATTTCCTCAACCTACAAGATTGACTCCTCAATAAATTGAAAATAAACATTCAAAGGGGTTAAGTTTTTATTATGATATAAAATTGAGCAAATTAAATAGATGTGATGAAAATAAGCTTTTTACATTGAAGGCACTAAAGAGGATAAATAATATGGTGAGGCCTTAAGTTTAGGTCTTAAATACCCTGATGATGCATATGAAGTTTCTATCCTTACTATTTCTTATTATGCACTTTTAGGTATTAGTACTCCTAAAGCTCTTAAGATGGTGGGTTTTATAAAAACACAAGGTGACTATGTTTATTGACTCTAGGATTAAACAAATATATCAACAAGAAGTTAGATACTCATTTATAATGTTTCATTAATCCAACTCCAAAATTTTAGGTCATGTTGTAGATGGTGGTACAATCAAATATTTTGTCAAATGACATAGTATTAAACTTGTTATGGAAGATTACATGTTAGATTATATTATGTTTATTATTCCCATGCGTGAGGATGGCATTGTTTTGGAAGTGTAAGGGCTCACCACTTTGGGCATAATTGAGAAGAATTTACAATAACTATGTATGCACTTTCATTCAGAAGGCAGGACATTTAAACTATGTTATCTACATGCTAAATATCCACAATTGATTAGTTTTCACTAGATGATGAATATGCTCAAAAAATGTGTTAAAGGATTTATTACATTATTATTTTCCATAGAAGTTAAACTGAGGAGTGTACCCATCCTTATTTATAACTAGTGTTGGATGACCATTCTGTTGTTTTTGGTGCCATGCCAAAAGGACTTCCACCAATCAAAGCAAAAGATAATGCCATCAGACTAATTTTAGGTAGTACACCATCCAAAATAAAACCCTATAGGTAATACCTATGCCTAGAAGAGTAAAATTGTAAAAGTGGTACAAGAGATGTTAGATGTAGGAATTATCAGACACAACCAAAGTGAATATTTATTCTTGGTGGTCATGGTGTGTAAGAAGGATGACACTTGGAAGATGTGACTATACTATAAATAAATCAATGAGTTCACCATCAACGATAAGTTTCCTATTCTAGTAATTTATGATTTACAAATGAATTTCATGGTGTTGTTTATTTTAAGAAATTATATCTTTACTTTAGATATCATCAAATTTGAATGAAAAAAGAGGACATACCTAAAATATATTTCTAAACTCATGAAGGCCATTATGAGTTTATGGTCATGCCTTTTGGTCACAGAAATGCACCACATAGTTTTTAGTGTTTGATGAATACTATTTTAGGAATTTTTTAAGAAAGCTTGTGTTGGTGTTTTTGGATGACATCTTCATTTATAGTAAAATTTGGGAAGATTGTTTAAAACATGTTAAATAAGTATATTTTATTATAGAACAATAGTAGTTTTATTGGTAGATGCACAAATTTGAGGGACAAAAAAAATGACACAATGAAAAATATAAAACTTTTTTTGTAAAGAGCATACACCCTTTTAAAAAAAACTAATGCAGATTCCATAATGTTCAATTTCGATCCTAAATATTCTACACCCTTTTGAGAAAAAGGCATACATCCTCTACAAAAGGCATACACCCTTTAGAGTGGAAATGGCACACACCCTTTGGACTCTAAAGGGCGTACACCCTTTGGACTCCAAAGGGCGTACACCCTTTAGACTTGTGTTATTTTTTTTTGTGTTTGACCTGTATTTATTTTTAGTTTATGTTTTTATGTTTGGCCTATATTTGTTTTTAGTTTTAGTTTTTGTGATTTGTTGTGTTTTTTTACAAGGATATATTTAGTAAAACAAATGTAATGTGATTTTTTGTGTTTACATTTAATTTTATATTACATTTTATATTACTGTACTTTAAATTTATTTTACAAAATATAACAAATTAGGACCACTCTGCATCTTCTGAAATTGGTTACAAAGTTATAGGAGTTACCATTTGAAAGTTAGTTTTTCAAAATCCATTCTATTCAATACTTAGTTTTCTTAATTTCAATATCATAATATAGAATGAGAAATGATGTTTCAAATCATGTTAAATATGTAATATATCTATAACATTAAGGATTACATGCATACTTTACCTACTTGAGTATTCCCTACGTAATTTATCTACTTGAGTATGCCCTACCTGATTGAATAATAAATCCATTTCTTGATCTCAATGAGTATACCCTACCTAAATACACAAGCCATATCTAGATCTCTACTATTCCCTACTGGTGTTAAAGTAAGTGCTCCACTTACTCAACCTTGTCTACTTTAAGGTCTTCTAGAAACTTGTGTGTAATTAGGTCTCTTCCTAACCATAAAATACCTATTGGTTTATTAAAAAGGGTATTCTGAGTATTGGTATTGAAATACTAATGACCCTATTCTTTAATATTATATCTTGACTTCTTAGCCTCTATATTCAGATCAAAAGGCACTTTTAATACTTAAAATAGGGTACTCAGTCCCAAGACAATAATATACCTTAAAGCAGAACCCTTATTTAACTCCTAAATCACTCAATTATACATACACACTTATTTAAACAAGACTATGAGGGTTTCAGTAGTTATTTGACTCAATCTTATTAATGCATGAAGAAATTCAGCTTAAAGCTCAGATGATAGCAACTCTACCCGTTATAGGCATATTAGGCCAAATTATGCCTCTTAAGGACTTGAATAAAGAGTTATACAACTACCTTGTTTTGTGGATTCATTCACTTCAAAAAATTAATAAAAATCTCAAGACAATGATGCAAGACTCATACATGTCTTTAAATAAGCTCAAAATACTAATTAGATCACCAAAGTGCCCAAAAAGTTGATTAAGTCCTAAAAACTATTACAATAGTGTGTATAGGTGTGTTTGGTCTTGAAAAGGTGTTATTAATCTAATCTCAGCAAATTATTCTTAAAAATCATTCTTAATATGTTTGGAGACTATCTCTTAGGATGAGAAACCAATTTCCTTTATTGGTTTCTTAAGAATTGGACTTCAATGGAAATTCTATTTTTTAGGTCCAGATGGTCTAATTTACTTATAAGGATATTGATTTGGATTAACTTCTAAATTCTTTAAATCACTTTATCTAAGTATTTTATAGTGTTTACACAATAACACTTGAATTTTCTATTGACTTAGCTTTCGTGTGACTATCTAAAGGCAAATCAAAAAATAGTCCTCAATATTTTTAAGCACAAGGTGAGTTTGAACATGATACCTATTGTAATACATTATAAACCTTCTCTAACAACTTACCTATGAATTTAAGGAGATTCCACCTATTCAGATGCAAGTTATGGTTATTTTTGTATCAAAATCCTTATTCTAAGGTTTGATTATGCACACAAAGCTTGATAGCTTCAAATTATTTTTTTATACAACTTAAAGACTATTTTAAAGAACCAACACATGCAACAGAGTCTTGAATACCTCCCTCAACTTATCCAATCTTCTAAATAAACTAGTGAAATTTTTTATACATGATACAAGAGACTATAAGTGACTATAGATACACAAAAAATAGGCTTTAGAAGGTTTCAATGACATGAACCTTGGATCAAATATAAAATCTCTTCAAATGAAGTTGGATTTCATTCACACATGAAATAAATTTTTTAATACAACAATTTAAGTAATAACATACCTTTTATTCATAATAAAATGATTTTTTTACTACATAGACCCCTATTTTATCTTAGTAGACTATTAACTATGCTTACAATCATGAAGTTATTAACTTTTTAATCTTTTTTTGACATTAAATTCCTTATTTTTTGTAGTTTTTAAGTTTATTAAGTTATTATATATGTAATATACTTGGAGTTTGATATATTTTTCTTTGAATCTTATTAAAAACCTTGTTCTCAACTTCAAAAATGAACTTTAATTAATGGGTCCATTAATATGTATAAATTAATATCTTGTAGCATTCTACCTAGAACATGTATATAGTAATGATACAATCATTCATACATTAAATATACAAGATACATAGTAATACATGTAGGTATCTGGTCACTCATACATGAAATCTTCCTATAGTCATGATATGGTCACTCATATTGGACACAAATGTAACTAATCACCCTAGTACACTCTATTTCCACCTAAACCATTAAACTAAAACCCTAAATCCCAAATCCTAAACACTAAACCTTAAACCCTAAACATTGAAACCTAAACCCTAAACACCAAACCCTAAGCTATAAACCCTAAAACATAAATAATAAATAATATACCTAAACCCTAAACCCTAAAACATAAACCTTAAACCCTTAACCCTAATAAATTATCCCTAAACCCCCAAAAAAATCCATAAACCCTAAATTATAGACCCTAAAAATATAACCTTAAAACATTAAACCATAGAATTTATACCCTAGACCTTAAACCCTTAGAATTAAATGTATTCCCTTAACCCTAAGCCCCAAACCATAAACCTAAAATCTTGAACACTAAACCAAAAACCCTTAACCTTATACCCTCAATTTTAAACACTAAACCCTACAAAAATTTAAAATGAAAAATGTTAAACCCTAAAAACTAAACCCCAAACTCTAAACCCTAAAACCTAAACCTTGGCATCCTGAAACCTTGAGCATTAAACCCTAAAACTTGAAATTTGAACCCTAAACCACAAACCCATAAACATAAAACTTCAAAATCAAAACCAAAAACCCTAAATCATAAAACCATAAATATTAAAAACTAAATTATATAACCCAAACAACCAACCCCAAACACTAAAATTATAAACCTTGAACCCTAAATCCTTCACCCTAAACCCTAAAAAATGAACCATAAACCATGAGTATTAAACCTAAACACTAAATCCTAAACCTTAAAACTTAAATCCTAAATCCTAAACTATAATCCTTAATCCATTAAACCCTAAACACTAAAACTTGACACCAAACCCCAAACACTAAATCATAATATTTAAACCCCAAACCTTGAATAATAAGCCCTAAATTAAAAATCTAGGCCCTACACCCTAAACCCTAATATTTAGACCCTAAAATATAAACCCTTCACCTTAAACCCAAACCCCAATAACTAAGCCCTAAACCTTTAACCCCTAACCTTAAATGCCAAAACACAAGACTTAAACTCTAAATCCTAAACTCCAAATCTACATCCTAAACCTTTACACTTAATCCCTAAACTCTTAATCCCAAGCCTAAAAGGATAAACTATCAGACATAAACCCTAAACATTAACTCCTAATATGAAAATTCTAAACCCAAAACCCAATACCTTAAACACTAAACCTAAATCCTTAAGCCCTTAACCCTAAATTGTAAACCTAAAACCCTAAACCCCAAACTATAAAATCTAAACCATAAATACTAAACACCAAATCCTAAACCCTAATCCCCAAACATTAAATCCCAAACCCTAAATACTAAACACTAAGTTCTAAACTCTAAACCCTCAACCAAACCCATAAGACCAAAATTTTAAACCTTACACCCTAAACCCTAAACCTTAAGTGTGAAACTAGAAACCCAAAACCCTAACCCCAAACACCAAACCCTAAAAGCTAAACCCTTTTTTCATTGAGCTAAAAACCATAAATCTAAAACCTTTAAGCATAAAATATAAATTATAAGCCCTAAATCCTAACCCCTAAGCCATAACACTAAAACTTGAACCCTAAATTTTAATCCCTATACCCTTGAACCCCAAACCTTAAACAATAAACCTTAAACCCTAAACCCCAAACCCTCCCTAAGCCATAAACCCTAAACCATAAAAACTAAATCATATACCTAAACTTAAATGCCATAAACCTTGAACGCTTAACCCTAATACATTATCCCTAAACCCAAAACAATAATACCTAAACTCGGGCTCACAATGTATCTCATTTTCATTTACCAACATCATATCAATTTATCATTAAGGAGGAATATATTTGTATCATAATAAATCTTTTATAATCCATATGTACATCCCCACATCCAAATAACATACCAACATCATTTTTTTTCACTAAGGAGGAAACATAATTTCCTTTTTTATAACTCATTTTCCAAATTGATGTATACAAAGTAAGCACAAAAAGGAAATTTTTGATCTGTCATCATTTATCATCATCCCTCATCATTAAAAATGAATTTCCACCATGAAATTTCAAAGAGGATATTATCTTATTTCCATCATGGAAATCATTCAACAATCTCCCTAGATTAATCCATCATGGCCCTAGCTAATCTACTAGACATGAATGAGAAGAATCACCCTAGTACACACTAATCAGAACAAAGTAAATCAAAACACCATTCTAGATTCATCTATAAAATATATTGTTTAGTCTAAAATAAATTTATACTAACTACTAGATTTGTAACACACTCTACTAGATGAGGGAGTGACTAGGGATGATGAGGGAGTAATTAGGTACGATGAGGGAAAATGAGGGAATGGTTAGGGATAATGAGGGATGAGGATGATTAAATAAGGAGTGATTAAGGATGATGAATAATGATGATGATTTATGAGTGAGTGATTAGGTATGATGAATGATAATGAAATATGATGAAGGATTGACTAAGGATAAAAAGAAATGATGATAGTTTATGAAGGAGTTATTATGGATGATTAGGGATGATGAGAGTGTGATTAGGGATGATGAGGGATGATGAGAGAGTTATTAGGTATGATTAGGGATGATGAGGGTTGATGAGGGAGTGTTTAGGGATGATCAAGGATAATGAGGGATGATGAGGGAGAGACTAAGGGTGATGAGGATTGATGAGGGGTGATTAATGACAATGAGGGATGATGATAGCCACTGAGGGAGTGATTAGGGATAATGAGGGACAATGAGAACTAATGAGGGAGTGACTAGGGATGATAAGTGAATATGAGGGTCAATTAAGGAGTGATTAGGGATGATGAGGTTCAATAAGGGAGTGTCTTATGTGAATTTGGAGTTATAGAATATAAATTTATTCTATGTGACTTTGAAATATTGCATGAGATTTGGATTGAATAATGCATGGATTAACAATCTATCTAAAATTTGTTTTAGAGTGAATGGTATCTTATTAGAATGAATTTTTAATGGTGTTTCAATTCATTCTATTCCAAATGGAGTCTATTAGGGTGACTAGTTACATTCATGTTTGGTATAAGTTATCGTATCATGACTATAGGTAGATGTCATGTATGAGTGATTACCTACATACATATTATAATAGGTATTTAGTAGATGTCATGCATGAGTGACTATATCATGACTATATTTATGTTACAAGTTACATGTTAAAGGGAAGTCATTTATGCATATTGATAGACCCATTGATTGAAAAGCCCAAAAATTATTTAGGAATCCAACTTCAATCTTGGGTATTCAATGGGGTAGGGCATACTCAAGTAGGTATAGTAGGTAAGGCATACTCAGTTAGGTAAAATAGGGTCATAATCAATGGTATAGATCTATTACATATATAACATGATTTGAAATCTCATTTCTCAATCCTTCTTCCAATCTTGGAATTCTAAAAACTAAGTATTGACTAGTTTGAATTTTGAAAAACTAACTTCTAAACGATAAATCCCATAGCTCTAGAATCGATTTCATAAGATGTAGAGTGGCCCTAGTTTATTATATTTAGTAAAATAAATTTAATAATTTTACATTTTATTTATATTACATTTTATAAGAATATAAAATGTAATATAATTAAAATGTAAAATTATTAAATTTATTCTAAAAACTAAGTATTGACCAGATTAGATTTTGAAAAACTAACTTCTAAACGATAAATTTTATAGCTCTAGAATCGATTTCATAAGATGTAGAGTGGCCCTAATTTATTATATTTAGTAAAATAAATTTAATAATTTTGCATTTTATTTATATTACATTTTATAAAAATATAAAATGTAATATAAATAAAATGTAAAATTATTAACTTTATTTTACTAAATATATCCTTGTACACACAAACAAAAAAACAACACAAAAAAAAAACTAGCTTAGATTGCATACAGAAACAAAAACACAACAAAAAACACATACATGTATTTAAACACAAAAATAACCAACTCAAACTATACAAAACAAAAAAAATATATACATGTCTTTAAAAGGGTATACACCCTTTCAACATTTCAATCTTTTAATTTTTCATTTTACCTTCAAATTTGCCTTAGGTACAGGCTTGGGGAGGTCTAAACCTAGCTTGAAACTAGACATGGAGCCGCCAACTTGGTTTTTAAGGAATTTAAGAGTTTTTTCATCTTTGTCAACACATCTAATCAAGAAGAGTTTATTGTTTTTAAAAATATATATATGAATTTGTAGAGGGGAAATTGTAGTTTTAGAATATATAATATTTTTAATGTTAAAATATTATTTATAATTATTACTTAATTTCTACTTAACATACCTCATTATATACTATATACATATCATCAAAAATTACCTTATAAATTTTTTAATATTAGTCAAACGTTTATAAAATTTATATCTTAACAATTTATACATTATCAACTATGATTTCAAAAAATCATGAAGTTAAGATCAAAAAGTTGTGTTCGTACACTTGTAGTTTTAATTTTCTAGTTGTTTTGACTTATAAAATTATTTAAAAATTATATATATAATTTAAAAAAAATTCAACAATCTTAGACATTTCACCTATCCATATAGGAAGTTTCAAACAAAAATTCATTCGTTTACTCAAAAAAATGTTTTCATACACATGCAATATGTTTATCATTTCACAAAAAATTACCAACATATTATCATAAATGCATTTGTTTCACACATTTTTATCATCCAGGTATTTTCAAAAAAATTATTTATAAACTACATTCAAAATGCCACAATTCATGTTCATATGTCATTGTCAAATTATTTTTTGAAGTGTTTCTAACATTTTCTCCAAGTTCAACTATTGTTATTTTAAGAAAAAAAGTGTCACTTTATACCCCTCCTTTTGTCCCCCCATTATCTTACATTTATCCTGATATCATACCCTTCAAATATGATTTTGGTGTTAGAGAGGTGGATCAATTTGGTCATATTGTTTTACATAAAGGCATAAAATTTTATCCTAAAATGATCCAGGCAATGATGGAATGGCAAGTGACCAAGACCCTTAAGAAATTTTAGGGATTTCTAGAGCTAACATGATACTATCACATGTTTTTCAAAAAATATGGAAGAATCATAGCCCCACTCATATATTTTTTGAATAAATACTCCTTCAAATGGACTAAAATAATTACCAAGGTGTTCAAACAAATAAAAATGGCTATGTGTACCACTTTGTTTTTGGTTACCCTTGATTTTTCTAAAAATTTTGTTATTTAATGTGATGCATCAAGATATGGCATATGGGTTTTAATCATATAATAATGCAAACCATTTAAATTTGAGATTCATCAATTGAAGGGAAAATATAGGCTCAAGCCAATCTATGAGAAAGAGATGATGTTATTATGCATGCAATCAAGCAATGGATACCTTATTTGATCGGTTGACACTTTGAGGTAAACACTGATCATGATAGCCTCAAATATTTTTTGAAAAATGATTGTCATCAAAATAGAAATATAAATAGGTGAATAAAAGGTTAGGATATGATTTTGAAATAGTAAATAAGAACTAAAAATAGAATGTGATTATAAATATGATATCCATGCAAAATGAATTAGTTGAGACATTGTTATGTGTAATTACCATATGGCAGGTACATTGGATAGAGGAAGCAAGATAATAATTATAGAATGACATAGATACCCAAGATTTGATTCAAAATATTTATCTTGGTTCTAGAGAGTCTAAACAAATTGAATTTAAGGAGAACACATTATGGCATAAAGATCAATTATACATCTGTATGCATTCTCTCCTCAAACATAAAATCCTTTAGGAACTTCATGCATATCTAATAGGAGGTCATTCAAGATTTTTAAAAACATGTCATAGAATCAAAAAATATTTATTTTGTGAAGGAATCAAGGGGGATGCCTAGAAATATAAGGTTGAATGCATGGTATGTCAAAAAATAAAGGTGAAACCATTAAGACCCCAGGTCTTTTCCTTCCTTTATCCATCCCTAGCCAGAGGTGGGAGGAGGTTTCCATGAATTTCATTACTGAGTTACCAAGGTCTAACAGTAAAAATATTATCATGATAATTATGGATCAACTCACCAAGTGTGTTATTTTTTTTTATCTCTACTATTTATCATCGATATAGTAGATTCTATTTTTCTCAATATAGTTCATAAATTGCATGTTACTACAAAGATCATTGTAAGCGATTGACATCCCACATTTAATAGTAATTTTTAGACTAAATTATTTACATGTTTAGAAACCTAATTGGTTCATATCTTGTCTAATCATCTTCAATATGATAGACAAATAGAGGTAGTCAACAAATGTGCAGAAGGGTTTATTCATTATTTTATTTATGACAAACATGATAAATGGATTCATTGGCTTCCACTTGTCAAATGGTGGTATAACACTTAATTTAAAACTTATTCCAAAATGTATCCCTTTGTTTTATTGTATGGGTATCAATCCCCATCCATCACTTTATCTTTGATGGTGGATCCCAAGGTTCACATTTTTTAGGAACATATTCACTATCAACATGAGGTACTTGCTAGTTTGTGAGAGAATTCAGCAATGAAACATAATAGAATGAAGTAGAAAATAGATCAAAACCATAGTGAATTGAATTTTTACATAGGTGATTAGGTCTTTGTGTATTTTAAACCATATAAATAGATGTCTCTACCACAACAAAAAAAGGACAACAAGTTGTCCCCTAAGTATTGTGGCCCTTATTAGATCTTGTAGAGTGTGGTATAAAAGGTGGAATTTTCCCTAGCCACTCACATACATATAGTATTCCATGTCTCTTACTTGAATAAGGTTATTAGACACAAATTTTATACTCAGGCTGAGTTTATTGAATTAGATGATTAAGATTGAGTCATTCTAGATCTTGAAGAGATCCTTCACACATGCACTAAGCAACTACATACTAGATTAATTAAGGAGTATTTGATCAAATGAAATAATTTTAACTATAAAAATTCTAAATGAAAGGATGAAACATTCTTGTAGCAACATCCTAGTTTGATTCAACATTGAGGATAATGTTGTTGTGAAGGGGAGGTGTATGCTACACCCTTAACATATGGTATGTCTAGGGATATGTGTGGTTGACTTGTGGTTGACATACCTATTATAATATCTTTTTTCATCTCTATATATTATTAGTAAGTTTATTTTATGGAATAACCATAGATAATTAGAGTATATATAGGAGGTAGTGGTTAGTATTTGATCATCATATTACAAATATGCTCTTATTGCATTGTTGTGGAGGTTTCCACTTTGAAGTGTCTCATCTATATTTATTTTCCTATTTTATCAATGATTATTGTGGATCTACATATTATTATCTTATTTCTATGATACAATATTTTATTGTGTAAACATCTAAGTAATTTCATTAAAATAAGATAACTATTATTTGTGTATGATTCATGTAACATATATGAGTAGCATTTATAAGTAGATATATCAATGAAGCTCACAGTATGCAATCATAATAAGCCATAATATACATGATATGGATCATTGAAACATATAAAAATTAATAGTGAAAGCTCATCAAACAATCAAATGCACACACAAAGTCAATGTCACACAAAAGGGATCCAAGGAGACTGTAAACAATGGGCATGTTCAAATGTTGCACATTCAAAGGGAGGACATATTCAAATGTCCACATAAAAAATTAATAATATTTGGTGACACAAGGTGCTATAATAAATGAGCATATTCAAATGTTCCACTAAAAAGACAATATCAAATAATAAGTACACTCAAAGAAGTGACAATCTGAATAAATTAAGTATAAACAACCAACATAAGCATGTCATGTTAGTGCCTACATATATGTGTTATAAAAAAAATTCATGTAACATAGCATATCAAGTACATAGTTTAAGATGTGAACGTGAGAATAAATATGTGTAAGAGTTAGTATATAAGCTCAATATGATAATGTAACAGTGATCATCAAAAAATATAACCTCTTTTAATCATGATCACAGAAGTAAATGCCTCCAACATTATGTGTCATGTGGGAAGAGGAAATGTCCAACATATGTATGTGCATGCATCAGGGTCTGATAAATGCATGTATCACACTCAATTATTAATTAAACATATGTGTGTATAGAAAATAAAAAATATGCTATCTACTAACATAAAGTGAACAACATAGATTCCAAGGTGCTAGTAAACCTATATATGCTAAATAATTTTTATTTATTTGATTATTTTTGTATTTTCTTATAATATTTAATTGTTTGGATTTTTTTTGGAAATTTTAGGTGTAATATTTACATAAATTCATAATGTTCATTGGTTTATTGAGAGGATTTCATTTAATTGTAGCTAGGCAATATATATCTTTTCCTATTTTTTTTGTAACTATGAATGGGACCAACCAATTTGGTTTGAACTTTCCTTTCTTGTCTTTTTTTGCATTGGTATTATTTTGATTTTATTTTAGTATGAGATCACTGATAAATAATTCATGTGGCCAAACTTTTTTTATATGCTCATTTGATGTGATATTGATAGACATGTAAATTCTTAATAGATTATGTGTATTTTATACTCAATTATTCTAACTAGTATAATTGTTTCTCTCGACACCCATTATATTTTATAATATCCTTGAGAGAAACATGCAAGGATGAGATTTCAATTTCACATGGGAGAGTTTCCTTTGTACCATAAACTAATGAATAAGGTGTGGATCGTTTAGGTGTATGAATGCTAGTGTGATATACCCATAAGACATACACCATCTTCTGATGCTAATCTATGCTATACCATTTGACTATTTTTTCAATTATTTTGAAAATGGTTTTGTTTGTCACTTTTTCTTGAAAATTACCTTGAGGGTAGTAAGGTGTAGAGAAAGTGTGTTTGATTTCGTATTTTCTAAAAAAGTGTTTCACTATTTTATTTTTAAATGATGACTCATTATCAATAATTATAGTTGAAGGTATGTCAAAAAAGGAGATAATATTTTTTATTATAAACTTGCATATGTTTTACCCTATGCTAAAATCAAGTGGAATTTCCTCCACCCATTTGGTAAAATATTTTGAAGCTGTGATTATGAATTTATGGCCATCTTTAGAGACTAGATTTATTTTTCTAATCAAATCAAATCCCCAAAGGGAAAATGGACATGGTGTAACTCATGAGATGGAGCATAGTTTAAATTTTCATATTTATATAATTTTAAATGTACTTTAATATACTCAATACATTATTTTTCCATTGTAGGCCAATAAGAACCATGTTTTAATCATTTTTGGGACATGACCTTGTCACTGAAGTACCCCCCACACTCACCATCATGCATTTATAGAAGTGTGGTTAATGTTTAATCTTTATTTAGGAATATAATTAATTATCCATCAAAACTTCATTTGAATAAGGTATTGCCAATAATAACAAAAAAAAGCAACTCTCTCTGTTACTTACGTTTGTCAATTTTGAGTGAAATGATCTAGTATAATATCTTATATGAAATTATAAATATAGATTTACCATTTTGTGTGTATAGAAATACATGTGATAACGAGAACTATTAAAACATCCATATTTAAATGTAATAGAAGGTTATTTTAGCTATTGTATTGTAAATTTTATGTAATCATCACTGATATCAAAATACATTAAGGATGCCACATTGACCATTGCATATGCTTGATGATTATCTTTACATGGGGTATTTTTGATAAAAAAATGTGTCAAATGTTTCTTTTAGTTTGTCCACTATTTTTTATAGAAAAGAAAATGTTCTTTGGTTTGGTAAAAAATAGTAACTTGGTTAACAACCAATTGAGAGTCACCATAAACCTAGATATCCTTGATATGGAGTGTTTATACTATGGATAATGTGATGATCAATCCCTCATATTCTATTATATTATTAGTGAAAAAAAATGATAATACATAATAAAATGGCATATACTCCCTGTCAGGTGTGCATAATATGATACCTACACACACACCTATCATATATCTAGATCTATCAAAGAACATTGTCCATGGATTATAAGATACATTATATGTTACTAAATAATCATGGAAATCCTTGGTAATTGGGAAAGCATTTAGTAGTGGAGATGTAGCTAGTTGATTAGCTACAACTTGGATTTTTGTTGATTCTTGAGATATAAAATTGAGAACAAATTTTGTAAGTTGCATCACCCATTTAGCTATTTGACCCATTAGGCAAGTTTTGTTCATGAAAAAATTTAAGGTATATTCCTTAATTATAACACGGATCTCATTATTAAGAAGGTAATGTTGTAATTTTTGCATGTGGAAAATACTAATGCTAGACATAATTTTTTCATTTCAATATATTTTTATTCATAATTTACCAATTGAGTGATTATATACTAAATTTCATACTCTTAGTTATTATCATCATATTATGCTAATAAGGCCCCCAATGCCTCATGAGTTGTTGAAATATAAATGATTAATGGTCTATTTTGTATTGGAGGCATAAAAATTGGTGGATTTGATAAATATTCCTTGAGTTTATCAAAATCTTGTTGACAAATCTCATCCCATATAAATTTAGTGTTATTTTTTAGAAAACATGTGAAAGGTATTATTTTATCAACCAATTGAGAAATGAAACATTGAATTACCTAAATTATGCCTTGCAATTATCATAATTGTTTTAAGTTTGTTGGTGGTGGAATATCAATAATAGATTTTACCTTTTTTGGATCAACCTTGATGCCTAGCTGAGAGATAATGTACCCTAGAATATTTTTGAAAGATAACCTAAAAACATAATTTTTATATTTAATCAGACATTGAATTTTTACAAGTGTTTAAATATTTGTCATAGTTTAATAGCATAATCTTGCCAGTGTTTATATTTTGATATTAAATCATCAATAAAATCTTCAATGATTTTATGAATGAAATCATTTAAAATATGTGTCATTTCCATTTGATATGTTTCTCCTACTTTTTTTAGTCTAAAATGTATGACAATATAACAAAATGTTCCCTATGGGATGGTAAATGTTGGATTTTATTGATTTGTTAGGTTAATTTTTATTTGATTATATATGGATAAACCATTCATGAATAAAACTATCTCATATCTGGTTAAAGATTTGATGATCATGTTGATGTTAGATAATGGAAAATCATCTTTTGGACATGGTTTATTTAGGTCATGATAATTTGTGCAATATTGAACGTCTCTATTAGGCTTAGTGATAGGTAAAATATTAGAATCTCAATTGAAATGTGTAATGGATCTTATGAAGCCTACATCTAAGAGTATTTGAATTTCATCTTTTACAAGTAATGTTACCTTGGGATGCATTTTGAAAATATTTTTTTTGACTAGTTTTGCATCTGGATATAGTAATATATTATGCATTACCATAGATGGGTCAATTCTAGGCATGCATGAATAAGTCCAAGTAAATAATTATAGATAATCATGTAGAAATTGTCGATAGTTTTTTATTTTCATCTTAATGCATCATTACAACTAGTAATGTATGTCAAGGATATCTATCTATTCCAAATTTATATTATATTGTTTATTCATTTAACAGAGTGGATTAATTTTTGATATATGGTGTAATAGGAATTTTGTTAGGTGTATCGTGTTGGATGTTTGTATCATTAATCTCACCAAAGTAAGCATGAGAATAAGTGGCATAAGGAAATATATTTTTATGTATAATAAATGAATATCTTCCTATACCCATAAGTACTCTAGTAATGACTCATCATTAGAAACACATCCATGTCTAAATTTCTAGTGAAGGATCTCATCGATTAAATGAGGGTTACCAATTATAAAGTAGTAATATAGGTGAATATATGCATGCATTTTTATTTTGAACTTATGAAACAAGGTTGGTTATGATTTATTTACTTGTTATTTACATATTTTTATGAAAACACCAAACATTTCTAACTTGTATTATTTTAAGGAAAAGTAGGTTAGGTTATGCTTTGTTCATTTTTGCCTAATCCTTGTCTTTTATATCCATGTTTTATCAAATATTGAGAGCCAAAATTATAATTATAGGATTGTGGTGTATACATATTTATTTGTTGGATCATTTCAAAATGTTTGAAGGGATCTATTCCTATCAAGCATTTATAAATAAATCCATGGTGGCTAGATTTTAATAATGCATGCAAAGTAGATAGAACCATGTAAATTTCATGTATCCAAGGGCATCCTAAAAGTATGTTATTATTAAAACAATTTGTCATAACTTGGCATAAATTAGGTAATGTTTGGAGTATAATAATAATATATAATGTTATTTATCCCAATACCATGGAAAATTTTAGAGGTTATTTATAGCCAAAAGGCTATAAGTAGGTTTTTTTTATTTTGAAAATGGATAATTCATTAAAAAATATACTTAAGTCAAATAGCCTCAATTTTATATAATTTATTATACATGTGTTTTGAATCACATAGTTGGTCCTATTTTGTGACACAAATTCACCATAGTTACTATGCATGTATGATTTTGATTTGCTAGGAAATTATATGAGACATGTATGCATTAGTCTAGAATTACCAGGTGTGTGTGTGTGTGTGTGTGTGTGTGTGTGTGTGTGTGTGTGTACGCATGTGTGCGTGCGCGTGTGCATATGCATGTGCATTTGATAAGGACCACATAGAACATAATAATATTAAGTTAATAATTATATTTTGGTTTGTATGGTTTGTTAATTGAAACAAAAAAACATTTGAAAGGCCAATTATGGATATGATTAAGACATTTTGGTAGACCTTATTATATAGTTTGTAATTTTAAAACTATGAAAATGTTGTTAATATTCTTTGGAACCATTTATAAAATTGAGTAAAACAAACATGTTATTACTTTTATATGGTTCTAATTACTTGAAAACTTAATAATAAATAATTTTCAAACCTAATGTTTATTTTATTTCTAGCATTGAATGTGGTGCAGGTGGAATTAAAGATACAGGGATTCAGGTTTAGATCTTAGCCCATTTTTAGTGAATTTGCATGAACATATTGAGGGGCCCCAAGGAAAAATTTAACATTGGTCCAACACATCACCCATGGGATTAATTCTAGTTGCTCAAATACATATATGATGGTTTCTCATTTTTTCTAGTCATTTATGTAAGTTATTGGCAGAATCAAAGCTCTAGTATTTGGAAGATTGGGATGAGAGGTTGGAAACAAAGGTGAAAATAATTTATAAACTGGTTTCATTGTGATTGGATGGTATGGATTTCTATTTTTCTGGTTCTAAACACTGAGAGTAGTTGTTTGCATGAAAAATCATCTATCTTGAAATGATTAAATATAATAACAGGTTCCCTAAAAAACATTTGTTTATATATATTTTCTCAAAACACTATGCATGTTGGTTTTATTATAATTTTTGTGTGTATCTATAAATAGTTTCCTTAAAAAAGGATTTTTTTCTTTCACTCATTTTGACTGCACATAGTTATTCCATCCACACATGTGATAAAAGGTCTATATGTTCTTAAAATCCATGAAATGGGTATTTTCAAGTTAGTCATAAATACGATTGAAATGATCATGAGGCTCTACTATGTTTATTAATTTTATTATTTGTGCATTTTTAAAAAAAAATATCTTGCATGCCATTATTTCTTAGAGGAAATCAATTTCTTATTTGCTTGAAAGAAGTATGTGGTAAAGACCAACCAAAATCTAATTATATTATCATGAACATAATTAGAACTACATGCAAGAATGGGATCAATGTGTTGTACATCAAAATATAAAATCTAGTAATGTTATTTTGTATCTTCATGAAGAATGAGATCAATGTGTTGTACACCAAGATGTAAAATCCAATAATGTTATGCTAGGTTCAAATTTTAGTGCACAACTTAGGGACTTTAGTTTAGTGCATATGCTTAACCACAAATATGTATCTCATACCACATTGGCTGCTAAGACATTGGGTTACCTTACCCAAGAATGTGTGACATCAAGAAAAACTAGTCTATAATTAGATGTTTATAATTTTGGGGCTGTGGATTTGGAAATAGCATTGAGAAAACAAGTACAATGTTTTGACATGTGAATTCTTATGTTGGCATGGGATCTATATGGTTGATGTAGGGTTTTAGAGGTTTTAGATGTTAGACTAAATGGAGAGATTGAAAATATAGAAATGGAACAATTGATGTCAGTCGGGTTATGATATTCTCATCCTGACGTATTTACAAGACCTAAAATGAAGAATGTGTTGAGGTTACTCAATTTTGAAATTAAAATGCCTAGTGTTCTGACTACAATACCTATGGCATCATTATTTCCTCTCAAGTCTAATCCCAAGGTAGATATATCATTATGTTTTCATATTTATCTTGTGTCTAAACTCCCTAGAATGAGGTTAGGATTGTATTTACAAGCATTTGAATTTGTTTGGTTGTTCTGTGTACCCAAAAATAAATAAATATAATTGGCTTTTCCATGTAGCCAAAAATAGATAAATATTGAAAATGATTTGGGGCCATAAAATATGGCCAAGTCTATCTTGAATGTGTATCCCATGGCACACAAAATACCCACATTGTTTGAAGATGACTCTATAATGGACATACCATTCATGTTAGTTGTGTGTAGTTCCAATCATGTTCCTGATAATATAATTGGCTTTTCATTGTTGTCTTGCCCTATGGAACTATAGTGAGTTTATACTTTATACTTTGATTTTTTGTCACAATTTTTCCTATACTCAGTTTATTATATTATCTAGTTGTTATTTACAACATACTTATTTTAAACAAACAAGAATTTTTTTTCTTCTAAGAAATAATGACGTGTAAGATACTTATTTTAAATAATGCACAATGAATAAATTAAATAAATACAACTGATTCTCATGATCATACTGTATTTTGTTTTTAAATGTTAAAGATAATAATTATATTTTTGTTGGAATAGTTTGTTAATTGAAATAAAAAAATATTTGAAAGGCCAATATGGATATGGTTAAGACATTTTGATAGACCTTATTATATAGTTTATAGTTTTAAAATTATGAAAATGTTTTGAATTTTTTTCAGTTATGTCATCCTCACTTTTTATATTTGTCTTACCTTATGGTCTCATAGTTGGTTTATACTTTATACTTTCATTTTTTGTCACTATTTTTGCAATACTTAGTTTATTAAATTATACGATTGGTCTCTACCATATACTTATTTTAAACAATTAACAAAGAACAAACTAAATAAATGCAATAGAGCCTCATTATCATATTGTATGTTATTTTTAAATGTTTAATGTAATAATTATATTCTAGTTGGCATAGTTTGTTAATTGAAATAAGAAAAAAAATTAGGCCAATATGGATGTGGTTAATACATTTTGATAGACTTTATTATATAGTTTATAATTTTATAACTATGAAAATGTTTTGAAAATATTTTTTCTAGTTATGTCATCCTCACTTTTCAAAGTTGTCTTGCCCTATAGCCCCATGGTTGGTTTATACTCTATACTCTATTTTTTCATCACAATTTTTTCTATACTTAGTTTATTATATTATCTATTTGGTATTTTGAGAGGCTTATAAAGGTTTGTACTCAATTTACACTTAGTCATATGGCCATAGAATTTAACACTTAAAAAGGAAAAAAATAATATTTAAAAAGGACAAATTTAATCATTAAAAAGATGAAACCATAAATAAGGTCTCAACTTTAGACTTCTCATCCTCTAAACTCTTCTCCATTGGTTTTTTAATTAACAAAAATAATCTCTTATTAAATAAATCTACGTAAGTGCTTCAAATTGATTAAAACCTCAAAGACATGAATCCCTAAAACCTAAATTCATATAAATTCATTTCTATTAAAGTTTTATCCCTTTGTGGTTGTGGGAATATTGAAGGGAGTGAGAATTTAAGAGGAGGCCAAGGAGGAGTCTAAGTAGCCAAAAGTGAAGTACAATCCAAGTAAGAAATATAATCCCTACATGTCATGGGAATCATGAAGCAAGCGATAATTGCAAGAGGACAATAAGGAGTCTAAACATCCAACAATGAAATTAAATCTAAGTAATAAATACAAGCCCTACATATCTTTAAATATTTTCACACTTCTAATGAATTATGCCTATATTTTAAGGCATTTGAATTATTTCCATGTTATTTTTTCATAAAATATTTTCTCATAGGGTGAAAAACCTTTTTAATCTTATATTAAAACCCTTAATATTAGACACAATTTGGCTATCACATGATAATTTTTCTAGTAATGAGATCAACATGATCTTTTTGTTTGTTTAGTAAAAAGATCATCAATACCTCAAAAATCTTGTGAATGTGTGTCTGGGCATTGATGTGGTGATGAATTTTTGTAGAGTCATATATGTAGACACTCTATTTTGGCCACTTTCATGTTTAAATATACATTGCAACAACTTATTGCAAATAATGCAAGTTAAGTTTGGAAATCACTAGAATGCTCTGATTCATCAGTGCACATCACATGCATCTTATAAACCACATCAATGTATCCATAATTAGGGAAATACACTACACACAATCATCATCCTCCTCTAATTCATCTCTAGTCAAGTTTTGACCTAATAAATTGACCTTTTTGACCATGTGTGAGGGACAAATTGTCAAAATTTAGAAATGACAATTAACTTGATCAAGATTGTTTAATTGGTAACACCAAATTAATTGCATAGGTGAAAATACCATGGTTAATTTATTGTTAAATTTTTATTTTTATAAATTCATATAACCATATTTATGACATCATCATGACATCACATAGATATCTAAAATAATGTCACCATCATGATATCATCTTTTGTGAGTTGTCAAGTACTCACAAAATATAACAAAATCTAGATTTGTGAGTCATGCTTATTAATTAAAAATACTAATGGATTGTCCCCTCACAAACCTAACCATGGTTAAATTAAACATAACCAAACTTGAGTTAAGTTTAATTTAGAAGGATATAAATGCAAGGCCTCACCCATTATTCAAAAAAAACTCTTTTGGTGTGATGTTATAATGTTCATTTATTGAGATAAAAAGTATTATTGCAAGGTTATAATGCATAAATAGTGATATATTTCTACATCAAAGTGAAAACAATTCTAAATCCATGGAGAAAAAATTACCAAGGTGAAAAGGAAAGATCATGTAAGGAGTACCATTGTCAAAGACTCTTTGAGCACATGACTTAACACATTCCTCCATGGCCAACATACAACTCTTGCTCTCAAGGAAGGTAAATAATGATTTTTTTGTCTTCCAATGTTAGTTATTTGTATTATTCTCTTGATCCTTGAGTGTCTGGGCTTAAGCTGTTAGGTTTATTAATGTATTTTTATTTGGTTTTTATCATACTGACACAATACTATCTCTCCTCTTGGATTCCCACTTGTCACAACACACACCTACTTAAGGTTTAAGTTTGGGATGGGTTATAGCAGTACTTATTTATGTTGTCTCTCATGTCCTCCTTGTTTGGATTTATTCATTCAGTAAAGTGTTTGAAATGGATGGACTACCCCCAATTTCATAGGTCAAAGAAAAATAGTTATTCTCTAAAACTTAGGGTATTCATTGACCATAATTGTTATTGCACCTCAAGCATATTTTCCCTTAGGATTTTATAGTAAGTTGTAGGGCTCCATTATTAAAATTATCCCTAAACAATACCTTACATGAAATATTACCCTTGAATCTCATACTTGATGATTCCAAGTCTTTAGCCATAATGCCAAGTAAATAAATGAATGATATGTTGTAAATGTTGAGTCCTAAACCACTGTCCATAAGTACTCTTTTAACCACTTTATTGCAAACACATACTTGGATGTATAATGGTAAACAATAATTAATAATATGTTTAGGTGGTAAGTCCTCTTTTTCAAATGAGATATTATGTTCAATCTATTTGATGGAGTTTATCTTAGAGGCCACATATGGTGGATCCACATTGCTTGGTAAGATGGTCATGTATAATGCATCAAAAAGAATATCTTTGTAATGGGAAGACTTATGTAATAAATCAAAGAGTGAATTTTTATCAATAACATCATTGGAGTGGTTTGTAGTATTTTATGGATATCACTCCCTTTAACACTTTATGGTAATAGGTAGAAGCTCATTATAAACATTATAACAAGAGGTATGTGGGAATAAATTTGTTTTAAGGTTATCATGTTTTTAACCCCATTTGATTATAGTTTTGACTGATTTGGCCATGTATAAAATTTAATAAGCAATGACTACCATTATGCACTATATGATGAAATAACTAGTTGTAGATGATCTTTATGGATTATATAGCCCTTAGTCTTGTACACTTGGAAAACTCAATCCTTAGTTATTCCTCTTAGTTCTGGACCTTCACCACTTCTACAAGTCTCACATCTGATCTATCATGTTCTCCTTAGCCTATATATCTTAGTTAGACTAGTCTTATATTGATGACCTAGGCCTTTTATCTTGCACAGAATACTTAAAATGTACTTATCTTCCATCTCTATAAGTTTTAAACATGTACCTACTTTCTTGATCCATGAACACTAACATATGGGATAAACACTAACATTAATGTTAGTGTCATAACCTAATGTAAGTGTCCACTTCCCTAACGTCATCTATTTTTTAAATGAAACATATCTTAATGGTTGGCCTAAGTGCTTTAATGTGAGTTATTACTCCAAAGGGATTGATATAAATACAAGATCAACCCTAATTCATTCCTCACCTACAAGACTTAGTAAAATACCAAAAGAGACCAATGTAACTTATCAAAATCACTCTATCAAGTATTCAATTGAATAAATATTTCCTATTTATATATTAGTTATAGGTACAACACATCTATAGATTTAAAGTACTAAAAGAGAAACCCAAGATCCCAATTTTCCAAGTTACAAGGTACGTCACTATTTTACTTGATTTTACATAATATTGCAAGAGTCACACACAAGCCAAAATGTAGGGAAGAATGAAATTAGTCTGAGTCCCTCTTAAAAGTATTAGATATGTAGGCAACACTCACTAACAAAGGGGTATTTTAGGTCAACTCAAAACCATTAGTCCACTAACCCATTTTTCCCCAAGGTCACTATGAAGATGAAGAACTAGTTTTTTGTAAATTCATGAGGAGTGATCATCCATAACCTAGATTTGAATGTACCAGAGTGAAGGTGAAATCAAACCTAGAAGCATCCAAGTGGTTGTATCATTTTTTATTATGTATTATGTAAAAGACACTTACATCAAACTTGGATAGTAGTGTCGACCCTATCATCCCAGGATGACATTAGTGTCTTGAGCTTGAAAAGTGTTATATTTAGAATATGGTGATTGTTCTAGAATTTCCTTCTAGACTACCTTTTACCTATTCCATATCCATCACTATGTTGGCATCAGAATCAACTAAGTATATTACTAATTTGTCATTTTCATGCATAGCTTAGTTGTACTTTCTATATTTAGCCTATATTCAACATAATAAATTTAGTGTATGTATATATATATGAGTTTAGCATTTAATTGACTTGTTGTAGATCAGATTATCACCCTTGAGCATTGTCATTTATATATTCTTAACCCTATTATACCACCAAGGTAGGATAATGTCTTATCCAATTTAGGGTTAAACATTTAGTGAACCAATCTTTGAACATCAAACCCTATAAAAATTAAGGTTTTCTAATTTTTTTCCTTATTTTTATACTTTTTTACAAATTTTAAAATTTTAATTTATAAAATTAATGGAAAATTTTGGTGCAAAAAACCTGATTCTAAATGGAATATAAGAAAGAATTGATTACTCATCTCAATAATAATAAGATATTAATGGATGCATTTTTTTATGTTACAAGAGATGAAATAATTAAACAATATAAATATAAGGTTTCCTCATCTAGTGATGGTGAATCCCTAGAAGGTTCTATAACTACGTCCACACCCATTAATCGACCTACATCTAGTGGGGGCACATGTTATGTGTTTAAACCTTTATTTCCTAAAACTACTATTGCTACATCTATCATGGAATTACCAATTATTTTAACACGAATATTGGTCTCAATGCCTATTACAACTCAAAACATGTTTACATCCCCTTTGGTGACTACTCAAATTTCTAATTTACACCCCACTAGATTAACTATTCAAACACTCTTTAAAGTTATAAATACCTTGCAGGACAAGGTTACAAATGTTGAATAAAATGATTTAAAATCCCCTTATGCTATATATTTGAAATATGTATTCATAACCCTCTTTCACTTGAGATCTCTTTGCACCATTTGACAACTAGTTTTATTCCACCTAAGTTTCCATTTCATGATGGAAAAGGTGATCTTGAACAACATCTTTAATCCTTTTATGTTTCATGCCTTGATTATGCCTCTAATGATAAAATTTTGACCAAATTATTTCTAAGAAGCCTCAAGGACTAGGCTTTGAGGTGGTTCTATGATTTACCTCTCCAATCTATGAAAGCATTCAAACCTTTTGTAGACCAATTTTTAGCACCCTTTTCCATTAATATTTTTGAAAAGGTTTCCTATGATCAAATTGGAAAAATCAAACAAGGAAAAAATGAACCTATTAATGAATATGTCTTGAGATATAAGACAATGTTAGCTAAATTGACCAATCTTAAGGAAGTAAGGAGTTGCAAGACATATTCAAGAAATGTTTACTTGCTCCTTTAAATGAGTCCATTATTTTTAAGAAGTTAAAATATTTTTATTACTTATGCCATGTTGTAAGGCACCATGAAATTATGTTTATATTAAGCTCAAGTATGTATCAAACACACTTGCTACATTTACATCTAGTACCAAATTTACAATCAATCCAAGTTATAAAAAAATCCTCTTGAGCCTAAAAAGGAAACAACCACCATAGTTAACATAATTTCACAAAAACCTAATTGACTTATGTTATCCAATGCACCAATGAGATAGTTTAAATGTTTACCTAGATCCCTAGCTTCATTATTCCCTTGGTTACTAGAGTGTCATCTTATATCTCTCCATCCTATCAAGGTTGATATGAGTTGAACTTTACCCAAAAGATATGATACAAATTCTTATTGTTATTATCATCAAGGACCAAGGCATTATACAAGAAAATCATTTACATTGAAGCACAAGATCCAAGATTTTATTGATGACCAAAAGCTTACATTTGAGGATCCTCTGAAGGAATCAGGTTCATAACTTGATAATCACCATAAACATAAAATATTTAAAAATCCTTTATAAGACCATTCTAATAAGGAACCATAAGTCCAAATGGAATCAATGCACATCCTCCAAAATATTATGGGCACCCATTAGATGGGATTACTAGTACTTAGACATGATATATACCTCCTATGGTTTAGAGACCCTTCATTACTTTAGATGATAATGAGATTAAGGATGATGAATCTAATCTTCATTACTTATTTATTAGAGCATACCTTGATAAACACCCTATATGAAGTTTTATGAATGATAATGATGAAAGCAAGAACATTTCCACCATGAGATTACTTACACACTTGGGTTATACTTAGAATGATTTACATCCTTATATAAGATCAATTAGAACATTCCATGGGACCTCCCAAAAGATTATTAGTAAGATTGACATAACATTATAGGTCATTCCCACCCATGTGGTTACAACCTTTTCAGTCATACCTTCCATAGGAATATTTGATATGTTATTTGGAAGACCTTGGATCCATATACTTTGAATAGTACCTTATGTAGTATATGGGTGTGTTAAATACATTCATGCCAATCAGGTAGTTATAATTTCTATAATTCCATATGAACATCCTCTTGAACAAGAGAAACATATACCCAAATAATTAATTACCAATCCTACTAAGTCTCATTAACCATAAAAGGGTAAGTAATAGACAATCTCATTTATTAGGTGGCCAATACTTGAAAGACCTTTCAATCAGAGACATATAGTGGATTTCATAAAATCTACATCTAATACACACCATGTTCATATATCTACAACACTTATATAAACATTATTTTATTATTATTAATCTTACAAAACCATAGAGCACTCAATCATGGGTTCCACAAACCCCTACTCCTATTATTCATACTACTGCTTCATGACCACATATCCATATTTTTCATATGCATAACATCACCAATACTACTATGATAGATATTGAAACTATACATGTTCTTCAACAATGTCACAAGATTTATAACACTAGGTTCACAGTGTAGAGATATCTATGACCATCCATTGGATGGTATCATAGGCTAACTTTTCCTCTTCAAGTATTTCAAACATACCAAAAAAAACATTTAAAATTTTAAAAATATTTTTGGTGCTTACATGTTATATTGGCTCCTTAACATCTATGTGTTAGTTCCATGTTTATGCGTGGTATACTTAGTTACTCTTATATACACATGTGTGTCACACTTCTATTTGAGTTTGATACAAGCATACACAAATACATGATATATTCATTTATTATATGTTGGGCCTTCCCTCTACTCATGTCATGAAAACATTGGGGGCATCCACTTCTTTGATCTCGCTACACATAAGTTATATATGATTCGATGGTCACTCTACACTATTATGTTTGAGCTTACATATGTACTTAAACAAGATTATATCCATGATTATATCTTACATAAGGTACTTAATATGTTATATACTTGACATTTTTTCATAACACCTTTGATCCATGAGCTACTATGACATGTTTATGTTGGTTGATTATGCTTTATTTTTTCACTTCTTTGAGTATCTTGACTTGATATTATATTCCTTATTCAATCATTTGAATATGATCCTTTGATTTCAGCCCCTGTGACTATGTATACTTCCATTAACATTTACATATGTCATTGTTTGTTTTATGGACATTTGAGTATGTCATCCTTGATTTTGTATAAATTAGACTAAGTCATGTTATTTTGATTGTGTAACATTTGAACATGCCCCTTGTTTATAGTCTCCTTAGACCATTATATTTTGAATTGGTTTTTAGTTCTCTTATGCATAAGCTTATTTACCTATTGATCTTGTATTTTTACTATCTAGACATTGCCATGATCCTTATCATGTATCTTAGGCCCTCATGTGATAACATTGGTTCTATGTTATTCAATGATATATCTACCTAGACATGTTCCTTCCATATGTTACATGGTTACATTAAAAAATTATACAGTTGTCTTATCTTTTTGAGGTGAGGTAGATACAAATTCCAATAGTTTCCCCACCTTAAGGTAGGGAATATTAGTGGGGTAATGTCATAGAGGCATGTTTTCCACACTTAGCACATATTTTAGATTCAGTGTGGGAATGATTTAGAAGGAATTTATCCACACTTATTTAGTATATGGTACTTATATCAGTGATCAAATTCAATAGAGGCATGTCATATGGGCATGGCTTCCACACATTTGCAATTTTTAGATAAAGTGGGGGTATGCTTTGGAACCATGTTCTTCACACATTTTAAGTATTCAACATCTCTAGATTATAGTGGGTGCATATTTTAGAAACATGTTCTCCACATTGGTACTTATATCAATTTTTTAGATTTCTCCATATATAGTGGGGGCATGCTTTGAAAGCCTTTTATCCACACTTACAAATTTTTATAAACTAACCAAAACACATAGTTATATGATTCAGATTCATAATTATGGTAGAATTCTAAACATGGGTACCATTTTTATACATAATTTCAACATAAGACATATCTAAGGTGCATATGTTATGCAATGTGCACCTAATATTGAAAAATCCAAATCAATTTTATATTTTAGAACATTCTTAAGGATTGTTAACACCTACTAGTTGGACTCTTATGAACTTTATTAAGTCAATCTACTGCACTAGTTGGTTCACATTTTGGTATGTTTGAGGTGATCAAATCACTCAATCTTGACAATTTTTTGTGTTGGACTTTATAGTATCATATAGCCTCACTATTTTGATAATGTGGGTGACTTGGCTCACTCACACTTGTCAGGTTATAAGTATAATTTGGTTGCATGGTTGAGCTAATCTCAAATGCCATGTGGAAACTCACTTTTATTCCAAGGTTGGGGGCATGTGCCTTTCAATCTTTCTATATCTCTCTCTATCTCCTTGGATATATGCACTTTCAAGATTTATCTATATTTTTCTTAATCTCAGTTTTAGATCATTACAATGATACATCTTTTTTAAATCAACTTGCCAATAGGCATAGTGGTTACATCAACACACATGTGTACTCCTAAACCTCAATCTTTCAATTTAAATATATTTCAAGTGTTTTCAATCCCAAATTATATGCACTGATTTTATACTATAACATGCTCTTATTTGTAGGTTAGTAACTAGTAAATCACTCAAGCTAGGTACACACAAAGATAAGGTGTGTTGTACATACCTCGGTATGCATTACTTTCCTTTAAACTAGTAACTTAATTATTATATTAAAGTGGAGAAAATGTAGATGATATTTATGGATTATATAGCACCTCAATCTTGTATAGTTAGTAAACTCAAACCTTGGTTATTCCTCTTAGTTCTATCTTACCCAAAATGCTTAAAATGTATTTATCTTTCATCTATGCAAGTTTTGAACCTATACCTAATTTTTTCTCCCTAGACACTAACGTATGGGATAGACACTAGATTTGATGGTAGTTTTCTGACCCAACATAAGTGTCTAGTGCCCTAACCTCAATTATTTTTAAAATGAAATGCATGTTAATGGCTAGCCTAAGTGATTTAATGTGAGTTATTCTTCCAAAGGGATTGATATAAATACAAGATCATCCCTCATTCATTCCTCACATAAAAGACCTACTAAAAGACCAAAATAGACCAAGGTAACTTATCACAAATAATCTATCAAGCATTAAATTAAACAAAGCTTCCTTAATTCCATACCAATCATAGGTACAACACATATAAAGGTCTAAAATACTAAAAGAGTATCCCAAGAGTTTGGTTTACCAAGTTACAAGCTAGGTCATTGTTACACTTGCTTTTACACAATATTACATTATTCATACACAAACAAACATGTAGGGGATAACTACATTAGTCTGAGACCCTCTTCAAAGTATTGGATATGTTGAAAACACTAAATGATAAAGGGGTATTTAGGGTCAAATCAACACCTTGTGCCTACTAAAACATTTTTCCCCAAGGTCATGATGAAGATGAAGAACTAAGGTTTTATAGATTTATGAGGAGTGATAGTCCATGACCTAGATCTAAATACACTAGAGTGAAGGTGAAGTCAAACCTAGAAGCATCTAGGTAGTTACATCATTTTCTAATAGGTATTCCAAATAGGAAACTTATGTCTAAACCATACATTAGCATCGATGTAACCATCACAGGCTAACATTAGTGTCTCGATCTCCAGAAGCATTAGATCTATAATTTGATGATTGTTACAAAATATCCTTCCAGACTGATTTCTACTTGTTTAAGATATAACACTATTTTAGTATTAAAAATAAATAATTATATTACTTCTTTGTCATTTTCATGCATATCTTAGTTGTAATTTCTATATTTAACTTAGCATAATAAATTTAGTGTATGCTTATATCTAAATTTAACATTTAATTTACCTACTATAGATCTAATTGCCACCCTTGTGCATTATCATTTGTATATTCTTAACCCTGTTATACTAGCAAGGTAGGATAGCCTCTTATCTAATTTATAGTTAAGAACTACTAGATATATCCATATTTGGCATGATTGATTCCTTTTAATAAATTAAAATCTATTTTTTTAATTATTTACAATTCAAAAATAAAAAAATCTTAGGGCAAGCTAGTGTTTGCACAGAAACAAAGAGAGGTTGGGTTCACAAAATGTTTAACCCTTTTTATGTGTTTTAGATTTGAAATGGTTGAAGAGTTAGGATAGCCTAATTAAATGGATGAATAAAACTATACTAAAGCAAGCTAATTAAATTAATGCAGATAACACAACATACTAAATTTGGAAAATCACCAAATATAGAAAGTACCATGCTAATTGATATTCTAATAATTAAAAAACAAAGAAGTGACAATAGTTAGTTTTTTTTTACATGTACAGGTGGATCTGAGATGTAAAGGTGTAGAAATAGGAAGATTGATGCTTAGGATCCCATCATAAAATTTTATAAATATTATTTTTAGAGACCTGGACACTACCATCAATCTAAGGGCACTAACATTAACTCTTCTATTTATGGATTGATGCTTTCTACCTAGTAAAAAATATTCATTATATTTATAAGTAACCACTGGACCCGTTAAGGTTTTTTATCACATTTTTATTGATATATCTAAATATCACACATAAGCTCCCTCTCTCTCTCTCTCTCTATATATATATATATATATATATATATATAACCCTATTTCTTCACCTTAGGTCATGTCACCTTACCAAAAATAGGTTAGTGGGCTCATGAAGTTAAGTTGACCTCAAGGACCCATTTCAATGAGTGTTGCCTACATAGCCAATAGGGGTCCTTGAGGGTAGCTCAACTTCGTGAGCCCACTAACATATTTTTGGTAAGGTGACATGACCTAAGGTGAATATATATCTCAAACCCTACACACACACACACACACACACACACACACACATATACCTTAGATCATGTCACCTTACCAAAAATAGGTTAGTGGGCTCATGAAGTTGAGTTGACCTTAAGGACCCCTATTTCAGTGAGTGTTGCCTACATAGCCAATACTCTAAAGAGGGCCTTAAACATATGTATTTCTTCCCTAAGTATGGATTTTTATGTGTACAATGGTGCACTATGTTGCATGGAAGGGCATGCAATGGTCTAGCTTGTAACTTGAAAAATAATACTCATGGACTATTATTTGAATGCTTTATACCTAGAATATTATTACTTCTATGACTAATATAGAAACTAGGAAGAATAGGGAAGTACAACTTAGTTTTGAAATTGATTGAATGCGCTTAAATAGGTTTTTCTTGTTATTTTCTAAGTGGGCAATGATTATGATTTGGTTTGTATTTATACCACACATTTTAAATATATATCATGGAAGTATTAGATAAGGCAAATAACTCTACCCATATGTTTGAAAGATTTTTAATTTGGATGATTTTTGATGTATGTGTTAGCTATCAGTCAACCATAACCAAGGATTGTTCAAAACTAGGTATCTAAATTATCTAATCTTGAAATGGTCTTGTTGAGAATCATGTTTTAGTGTCATGGTTATGATGTTAAATGTCATCTCAAGGTCTAAACAAGGTCTTATTAGGATGATAGGGTCGATGTGTGTGTCTTGTCCAATCAATTTCATGCCAAGATCTTTGAAGAGGTCTTTTCTAATGCAGTTTAGCAAAGTTTAAGGCAAGTTGGTAAAATTTAAGGTATAAGTGATGAATAGTCAAAACAATGAGGTGGTGACCATCTAGGAAATCATGATGCTTCATGATGTAAAAATGGACCTAAAAGCAAAACCAATGAAGATGCAAACATTAAAATTTCAAGTCTTTGGAGAGTTTAAGGTAATTTCGGAGATATTACGATTTTATTTACTTTATCATATTGCTTGTTGAAATCTTGTAGTGTAACTCCTTGAGGATACATCAAATATGAAGGTCAAATACCATGTATAGAGGTCAAAGAGTATTTTTGGGTCATTTGACACTTTTTCAAGAGCATTTTACACCTCATTCTATCTGTACACTCAGCGAAGACGTGTCAAAGCCTTTTTTATAATGTGTGTTCACATTTGAAACTATTTTCTTCATTGTCAAACATCCAAATAGAGTAAAATGTAATAATTTAAGGTGAGCTAAATTATTTATACATTAAATTCTCCTTAAATAAGTCAGGTAACAACTCTAAGGGGATTTTGCATGAAGCTACAATAGAGCATTTTGACAAATGAACATTTTATTGATGAATAAGGGTCTATGGAAGTCCATTTGAAAGGGTTTTAAAGATTATAATTATCTTATAATCCTATAAAAGGCCTATTCAAACTTCCCCACAATCAAAATCATGCTCAAGAATATGGTATAAGTTAAAACAAGACAAAAACATATTCAATTCCTCTATCATGTTTGCAAGTCTACAAACACATTTAATAAGGATAATTTCCTAGCATTAGTTCATGGAAGAGAGAGAGTGTTAGGCCAAAGTACATTAGGGGATGTTGACAAACTTTACGCCCTTCAAATTCATGGGAAATTTTTTGAGATTAGGGGTTAGAGATTTATGAATCATTGCTAAGAAGATAACTGCCTCTAAAACCTTAACAAACCCCATGACCTCAATTTTCTCCCTTTGAAGGAATTTTGAATATAAATGGGTGTATGATAGTAATTTAATAAAAATTTAAATAGGTATATCACCCCATATAGTACCAAAATCCAAGCAAATGCCCATGGACTAGACCTAGAGTTGGCAAGAGGTGTTGTATGTTGTTGATTTTGACATGAAACTCAAGGTTCTTGAAGGTGTGATGTATCTCTAGACTTAAGAATGAATTTATGTAGGTGGAATTTTTTTATAATAATCCATCCATAATTCATAAACCTCCTCAAATAATTAACAACATCAAATTTTATTGAACATGAAGAGGACAATATGAATATGCAAGTCAAGTATGATTGTGTATAGTATATGAGACTGTAAAATGAAGAAAAGATGTTTTCAATGAATTTTGAGGTATATACTCATAATTAATTTAATATATTATACCTTTAAACTTTAACTACTTTAATACATGTATAGGAGGTTGAATCCATTCTCAAGATATGGTAGGATGATAGGTTTAAGAGAGATTCATAGACCTGCACACTAGAATGAGAAAAAATGTAGGTTTTGAATTGAAATGGAAGTTTTAAGGTAAATCAAGGTGTGAAATACACCGGAAAATATTCCAAGAGTGTTTATGCTCCTTATCATGAGGATAAACCATCATATTGAGCCAAGATCTCTTGGAGAAAGCCTATTTGGCCTATAGAGACCTAAAAGATCAGTATTGCCATTGAAGTTTAATCCTTAAAGAAATAATAAAGGGATCAGTTTATTATAATTTTAAGTGATATATATTACCTTAATAAATAATAAATAAATTGGCTAACTCTCCATAATCTTCCTGGATAGGCATTAGTAAGTGGTAGGTTTAAGGCCATTGATATAATGTTCTTGAACAGGGTTTCAAGTATGATGAAACAAGTACCACATCATAATTTAGAAATGAGGTATCAAATAAAATATTTGGATGCTTTAAATAATTAATATAACCCCAAATATACTCTAATAATGTAAATAATAGAGAAGGTAAGGAAATAGCTATAGTTATGCATACACAGGTGGATTGTGTTAAGTCTGCAGTCTAGAATGATAGGTTCTTGGAAAACTCTATATGTCTTCTCTTTGGTTAAGGTATTAAAACAATATAAAATGATTCAAAATTATTTTCAATATAATTTAAGATAATAAAATACATGGGAATAAATCCAAAAGTAAGTTTGAAATGGTTTTAAGCTTGAAATAGACACCTACAGGCCTACACATAGAAATATGAATGGAGAGTGAAAGTTTCAAGTTGAGTTTGAGGTTTTAAGATTAATTAAATGTCTTATGGTCCATGGATAAATTATATATAGTTATTTTATTCATTTTAATAAATATTAATATCGAAAGGAAGCCATTAGGGCTAGAATAGTTGCAATGCTTACAAACTCTTCACATGGGCTAAAGTAGGTTTCAAGACTCTTAAGGAAGTAAAAAAAATTTAAAACCATATATATATATATATATATATATATATATATATATATATATATATATATAAAATAAAACATTAATACAGCCTTTATGATGATTTAAAAACCAAAAACAAACATGAAAGAAGACTCTTTTGCACAAAGAGTCCTCTAGAATGCACATCTACGGGCTTGCAAGCCCGAGAAGACAAACTTTCTCACATGGTAAGTTAGTTGAACATATGAATTGGGAAGAATTACATTATTGGATGATAATAAATTTTTAATACTCCAAATTAATTTAATTTTTAAGTTCATTTGGGGGCTCAACTTTATGAATAATTGTTAACAAAATAGAGACCTAAAACTACCTTTTTTGCCCTCAAGGAGTTTAAATACCAGGAATGTTTGTTTAAATGATTTAAATTAATTTAAAATTCCTTTAAATAACCTTTATCATATCTACACACCTAATGGTAACCTATTGTGTCAAAAATATTGGCATGTGTGGAGTGAAAGTACAAGAAAATGGCCTAGAAATTACCTTTTCAAGCATGTTTGCAAGTGTTTGAATGAATGAGGTCATTTTGATAAGTTGAATAGATCTCGTAAGCAAGGTAATAGGTATAATTATGTCATAAAATAAATTCATGATATTCTCATAGTGATATAATAGGTCTCAAGTCTCTAATACAAGCCAAAATGAAGACTTTCCCTACTTGTATTGAGAGGTTAAACTATGAGATCTTTCTAAGGTATCAAATGACAAAAAGAAACTTTAGGAAACCGCTCTATCTATATAATGAAATAATTGGTGGATTATATAGGACATTAAAAAATAAATCACAATGGATACAGGTAAAATTCAAGGGCTTTTTCATAGGCAGTTCACTAGGCATGTTGTTGAAGACACTCAAAAAAGTATATAGGTTTTATCAACTCTTCAAGTTTACCATAAGTTAAACATGATATTCGAGACTCTTAAGAGGCATAAAACACATAAAACCTTAGATTTTTAATAATTTAACATGAAAAATGTCTCAATATAGTCCTCAATTATACATGGAGCTTCTATAATATGGACACTTACATCCTTATCCAAACATATTGCTAGTAAGTTGTGGAAACTCTTTTGAAGATGCTTGATAAGATTAGAAAGAGATGATATGATCTTATAAAATACCTACATGTATTTTTAAATATTTTATGATAAAATTCAAGTAAATAATAGATATTTTATGATAAATAGGCTTGTCTTCATCACATTCTTTGGATCAAACAAACTTGGACATGAAGTTGCAGGTCTTATTGACAAGGAGCATAGTATGAAGAGGTATAAGTCTCAATTTTAATTCTCATCAAGGTGATAGATGCATTTAAATATCCTATAATGGCATATAAATATGATAAAGAGATTAATTAGGCCATGTGTTAATGTAGCAACTCATAGTTCCTCCATCCAATAAAGTGTAATTTCAAGTGAAGGAAAACGAGTCATAGGAGATGAAGAGTCATTTATATTCCACCTCTCATGAGGACATCATCAAGATAAGAAAAGACATGTTGAATATGAATAATAGGATTGTTTATTCACCTTCTCTTAGAATTTTAACTAGTTTTGTGATAGATGAAAATCATGATGGACTTTCTCTGTATCCTCCCCCCTCTCTCTCTTCTCCTTTCTTTTATATATTTTGCCTTAGATGGGTTGTAAAAGGATCCTCCAAGTTAGTATGTTGAAGCCCTACTAAAATTGATACTTGTTATTTCTTTTAAAGTGAATTCAAACTGATTCTGCCTTATTCATCTCACATTTAGTGTATTCATGGTGATTTTTTATGAATGATAGTGTTGATGTAAAATCTCCTTGCATTTATCCTCTTCTTTCTTTCCTATTTGTGAGTAATTTATCTATTTACATGTCATATGGCATGTATTAAGTGGCTATATAAATGTTAAGTTGTAGGAAACCTTCATTAGTGCTTCATTTTAGGCCTCTTGATTGCCCATATTAGTTGAAGTATCATCTACAACCTCCATATTGAAATACTTATGATAGAGAGCTGCTTGAAGTTGTGTGATTAGATTCAGCTTTGTTTACATTTATTATCAACTCATAAACCATAGGAAGAAATCTATAATTTGGTGAATCACCCATTTTTATGTTTACTTTTAGCTTTCTCTCTCCTTTTTCATTGCAATTTGAGTAGGTGTAGTGATAATATAGGTGTATAATTAAGGGAGCTAGCCCTCTCTGGAGGTTCTCTTTAGCCATAGGCCACCCACAACCCTAGAGAGTTCCCATTGTGTAAATTGAGAGAGGAGACCTAAAATACCTCTTAAAAAGGTACAAATCAGAGTGATAATAGTTTTTGACATGCCCAATGGGACCCAAATTAATAATATTGCTCAAGATTGGTGTTGGTCTTTGTTGGGAAATAAACCAGAAGCACACAATTTGATTACCAAACCAAGCAACTTAATATGTGGAAATTAACCAGATTCACCAAGTAAATAGAATTCAGAATAACACAGCATATGAGAGACAATACACAACTTGTATTAACACTTTATACAGAAAAGAATACAATAAAGAAGATTCCACTTCTTCTCCACCACCTCTTCAGAGGCTTGCCACACCTCAAGTGAATAGTAATTCTTCTCCCCAAAGCTCTCCCTCTCAAGTCCCAACACCCAACTCAAATACAGAGTTGGTGTTCACCTCCCGTGCTCCACGCACACCACAAGTGCTCCACGCACTCCACAAGTACTCCACGTACTCAACAAGTACTCAAGGTACTTCAAGTAGATCTCCCATGAATCTGTAACAACCTGTAATTCAACAGACCACACTTATGGAAGGAACTCCCTTGCCTTCCTCTCTTGCTCTATCCGAGTACACACCTGTACTCCAAGTAGATCTTGCCTGATACTGCTCCCTGTTGTGTTGCTATCTATATGATCTTGCACACCTACAAATCAAACAACGGTTCTGCTCACCTGTGAACCTTGACCTTGCACACACATACACCTACAGATCAACGATCTTACTTACCATGTAGATCTCCTATATAGGCCATGCAACTGTTACCAAGATCCTACACTCCTGAAGAATCCTGCTGACTCTCCAAAACCAGCACCTACACCTAGTACTGTGGAACTAGGAGGAACACCCTTGCTCACATCACACATAGAAGGAACAAACTTTGCTCAACTCAAACTAGAACACTTTTCCAATACAACCATGAGTCTATTATATAGATCTCATCAAACAATAATTAGACATCTAATTACAATAATTAGATCCACAGCTATGAGTCTAAAATTAGCACTCATCATGCAAACACTTGGTTCGTTAGCTAACTGCCCATAATTAGCTCACAGTCAAACCACACAGGCGACCGACGTTGGTCCCTGTCTGCCTGGAGGTGACCGACGTCGGCCGATATATGACCGACGTCGGTTGCTTCTCTATGCTATCCTATCGACGTCGGCTGATCAGACCGACCCCAACTTCTCTGCAACTCAACAACCTTCAGCAACCTCCTCTCCTGTTTGCATCAGTGAAGCTTTTAGCTCCACAACCTAACAGTCTTGATAGAATTGTAGTTTTCATAGCATCTAAATTCAGAATTTTGTAACTCCAACAAGATTTCAAGCACCTTGGTTACAAGACTAGTTCTAGTTTTCATGCCAAAGATAACTACAATATCTTCTACTAAATTTACTCCTTTTGAATTTGTATAATTACTTTATCATTCAACTAAGAAAATGAGATTTGCTACTACACACCCTTATCCAAAAAGGTCTTTTGTTATTGCTACAAATCTATCTATATAAATTTTTTATCTACATCTATTTTTCAAGATGGCAATGCCTAAATATCAGGTTTTGTTACTTTAAATGGTGGAAGCCCTCTACTCATACCTCAATATGATGATATATTTATTTCTAGCCTTAAAAGTATCCCACACTTCACTAGATAAGATTCCACTACTATTATTGATAATATAAGAGATATTGCTAACATTTATTCCATGCATCATGTGATACATGAGAATGTAGAAATTGGATTGTTATCCACTTCATTCAAAGGGAAGTATATTTAATGGTATATAGGATTGAAGCCTAATTATATCACTATTTGGGATGAGTTAGGAGAACAATTATGCAAGCATTTTTAGGATAAGAGTGGTCATTTGTATTTGGCGGTGCAATTAACTAACATAAAGAGATATCCTCAAGAATTCATGGTTAATTTCAACTATAGGTTTCAAAATAATTGAAATATGATCCTATCCATAATCAAGCCCATTGAAAACTATGCTTTCTTATACTATTTGAGGTCTTTGAATAGTGACATAGTAGTATTGATTCAATCAATGAAGGGAACACATTACCTAATGCATATGAGGTGGAGATAAGGGCTGAAAATTATCTTATACAAGTTATTAATATTACTATAAGGCCTCTTATGCCTTTTTTTCCTAAATTTCAGCCCCTTAATCCTACACCTCTTGCCTTACACACATTGGCTCCTATTCCTTCACCAAATAGTAAAGAAAACATTGTCTCTACTCCTCATAATGACTTACATGAAGTCAAGAATTTTTTTAAAAAGTTTTATAAATGAAATTTTAAACATAAAAAGATAGAAAGATCAACAGTATATGCCTTGGTATCCCCATAATGAGTTCAATTAGGACAATAGACTTCCTTTCCAAGGTAACTATCAAGGTCAAAGATGAATCACCAATGCTAGGCCTTATAATAGATACAACCCAAATGTTGATAGCTATTTAAATGATATTATTACATATCAAAATAATGTATCCAATATTAGTCATGGTTCCTTCCTTATGATTAACTCCAAAATTAGATTTTGTACTCTAGTGGTATGCCCAATCAAGCTCTCATAGTGCAAGGTCCTCAAAATTATCAAAATGTTCAAGTTTATCAAGGTACTTAAGCTTATAAAATTACATAAGTTGAGATTCCACCATAAGGAGAGACTAATAAAGGGAAAGTCCAACATGATTTTACATTTTTTTTAATTGAAAAGAAGGAGATTATTATGTAATGAATCGGTTTGGAAGCATAGGTAACATTAACACTCCTATGACAACCAACACAAGGGATAATAAAGGAGTAATAAAAGGTAGTCAATAGGTAAGTAAAGTACCTACTATACCTTATAAGTTATCTTAAGGGACTAATAAACCTAATACAATCCTAAAGTTCAAGAAGTGAAGAAAAATTGGAATGTGAGATATGTCCCTTTACCTCAATCCTCACAAGCTCAAGATAGTGTTGGTGATCCTAAAGGAAAACCAAAGTTTGGTATTTATTCTATCAACATTGTTGATAAAATTAAGAAGGCACATGTGAACACTAAAATGTGGTATACATTGTCCATTCATGGACAAAAATATCTACTTAAATAAGAGATATCTAATCTCAACCTTGTAGCTGGATCAACAATAAAAGAGAGAGCAATCCTCATGAATGAAACTCACCTAAAGGAGGGAATCAAGTCAAGAATGATAAGCCTCATCATATATATATATATATATATATATATATATATATATATATATATATATATATATATATATATATATATATATATGTATGGATATATATATATATATATGTATATATACATATATATATATATATATATATATATATATCCATACATATATATATATATATGTATGTATGTATATGTATATATATGTATATATGTATGTATATGTGTGTGTGTATATATATATATGTATGTATGTATGTATATGTATATATATATATATGTATATATATATATATATATGTATATGTATATATATATGTATGTATATATATATATATATATATATATGTATATATATATATGTATATATATATGTATATGTATATATATATATATATATGTATATGTATATATATATATATGTATATATGTATATATATATATATGTATATGTATATATATATATGTATATATATATGTGTGTGTGTATATATATATATGTATGTATATATATACATATAAATATATATATATATATATATATATACCATCACATGTGAGTATTTTATTTATAATTTTATGATTGATAGTGGTGTTATTACCTTTGTAATGCCTAAACAAGTGGCTGATAAGCTAGGCCTAAAATATGAGATAATAACCAAAGGAGTGTTACAATTGGATGGGACAACCACCAAGACTATAGGTATTATCAAAGGTATGAATTTGAATTTTCATTTCCACACTTTTTTAATTACTCAAGAAGTTTTTGTAATATACATATCACCTACTTTTCCCTGTACTTATCTAGGGAGTTCACAACCAAGATTAGGGGATATTTGTCATCAGATTGGTCTTACATGGTTTTTAGGACTAGGTATGGCACCAAAGTTAATATATAATTATAACCAATTTATAAGAGTCATATATAACCTTATGTACCTAAGGCATCCAATGTTAATTTCACTATTCTTGATGAAGGAGATCTCCATGTTGAAAAAGAACCAGTTGTTTCTCTTAAAGGCATACCTAATCCTTTTCTTGATGAGTAGGTAGATGAACATCATGAACATGATCCACATAATTTCATGGAAAAATAAAGACTAGGAGTGTATTTATTACATTAATAAGGTTCTTTCATTCCATAATTTATCAAGCCTAATAGGCCATCGATGGTATATGGTAGCTATTATTTCATGGATCAAGGAGCAAGATTGGTGAAGGAGGTGGTGTAATGTTGGTATCTCCTTATGAATAAAGGTATTATACCAATTTTATATTTTAATTCATATGTACTTGTAATTTAGTAGAGTATGAATCACTTGTACATGGCCTTCAATGGGATAGGAAAAGAGGAGTGAAGTATTTACAAGTATTTGGTGATATTGAGTTGATTGTTCATCAAGTGAAAGGTCAAAATATGACAAAAACTTCTTGATAAAGTCCTAAAAACATAAGGTGTGGGATATTATAGAATATTTTGAAGCCTTCAACATACAATCCATTCAAAGGGAGTAAAATAAGCATGATGATAGGTTGGCCATAGTTGGAGCTTAGTTTGATATCCCCAATGATGTCAAGAACTCAAGATGTCAACCACATGTTAAGGTTTTAGTAAGACCTTATATTACTGATAATGATGTTAACTAGAAAGTCTTTGATAGTGACAAATAAATAACATGATTTTTCCAAGAATAGGCTAAGTTCTCTTCAAGAACTGAGTCCAAATTACAGCAGCAATATGGTGATCAATTTGTGCAATTAAGGTAAAGGCCTAGTGACACTTGAAATCATTTAAAATGATGATGTTAAAATGAAGAAATAAAAGATTAATATATAAAAATCAAGAGAATTATGAGAGGGTAACCATATTCAAAGACAATATTTTAGTACTTGCAAAGGTATGTAACAAGGAAGAGATACTTGCATTCATTTATTTATGCAAAGAGTTTGTTGATGTGTTTTCTTGGGAGTATAGTGATCTAAAAGTTTTTGAACCTAGCCTAAATCAACACACTATAGATCTATATGTGGATGTTAAACTAGTAAGGAAAAGTCAAAGTCGTATCAATCCAAAAATTGAGACCCTAATGAGGAAGAAATTGACTAAGTTGATAGAATCTAGAATCATCTTTCCTATCAAACACTCATCTTGGGTTGCCAACATAGTCCCTGTAAATAAGAACAATGGAAAGATAAGATTATATGTGGTATTTATGAACTTAAATATAATTTCATTTAAGGACCATTATCCTTTGCCTTATATGGATTGAATCTTGTAGATGGTAGCAGGTTTTGAACATTTCTCCCTCCTTGATGGCTATGTAGGGTATAATCATATTTTGGTGCAAGAAGAAGACTAGTATAAGATAACTTTCACCACAAAAATGGGGCACATATGCATATAAGAAGATGCCTTTTGGGTTGTAAAATGTTGGAGATATATTACAAATATCTATGGACATGGCTTTTCAAGAATTGATTAATGATATAGTGTTGATTTATCTTGATGATATCAAAGTGTTATCCAAGGATGTAAATGATCATTTGACTCATATAAAGAATATTTTTGAGAGATGTAGATAGTTTGGAGACTCTCTCCATCCCAAAAAGTGAGTATTTTAAATCCATGAAAACAAAATTTTGGGCCACATTGTCTATAATAAAGGTCTCTTGATATATCCTATAAGGGTAAGCATTATATTGTCTTTGTCATTGCCTAAGCATAAGAAAGGGTTGTTAGCCAAAAATGGCTACCATAGGTGAGGACGATTCAAAACTTTGCTTCTAGTCTTGCCTAGCTTTGTTAATTATCTTTTGATAGGTTTTGTCTTAGCCTATAGGTCATCCCATATTTTAGAAATGTGTTTTTTAAATTTTTTGGGCATATTAAGTTTTCTTACAAGATCTAGGACAGTGAGTCAAGAGCCTAGTATTGTCATTAATTCCCTTCATGAATATCTTGTTTGGGTTTTGGATAGATTAAGGTATCTTAGCAAAGTTTAAGGTTACTTTGCAAAGATTGAGATGTGTTGACCCATGGTGAGAGTATTGATGTATTTAAATTCCAAGGTGATATGTTATCTTATGGTGTATGAAATATTCTAGAAACAAGATATGGTAAGAAGGAAGCATTGTTATTTCATGTTTAGCAAAGGTTAAGGTAGTTTTGGAGAAATTAAGGTAATGTTTACCTTTGCAAATTACAAGGATAAAGTGAATTTTGAGGCCTTTAACATGTTTCCAACCTATTTCAATGTGTTTTATTCCTTACATATGTTCACCTAAATCAATTTTAATGTGCAATAAGTGGTGGGACCCTCCAAAGATCAAGAAATTGAAATATAACATAGAAATACACTTGCCAAGGGATTATAATAAACTTTTCAATGTATATATGGTAATTTTAGGTCATAAATGGATGGTTTCAGGTATATTATAGGTTTTTATGGTCAAATCATGCTTATGGAAACATTGGTAAGTCCAAATAAGAGACAAAATGTTTCATCTCCTCCATTGAGCTATTTGCAAGCTAGTAAAGGTCATTTTCAAGTATTCATTTCATGAAGAGGAAAGAAAGTTGGATCTAGTGATCTTGGAGGTGTATAGGGTAATTTATTCCATTGAAATTATAGTATATTTTTTTATTTTTATGAATATGATTTATGAATAATAGTTATCAAAATAAGCAACCTGAAACCCTCAAACCTTACAGGTAGGGTTTTTCTTATCTTAGTGAGTTTTCATGTTAATGGATGAAAATTAATGGTTATTTAATTTAATAAGGGTTTTTTATATCCATATAACATCAATTTACACCATCATTTGGCATGTGTGACCAGCCAATATAACATAAGCTATTGTGTTTAGTTGTTATTGAAGGTGGAAGGTAGGTTTTTTTGAAGCTATGACATCCTAGAGGATGAAGAAGTTGTGTTTGGAATGAAAAAAATGTAATAAAATAAATAAATCCTCCTATATTCCTATTATGGTCTCAAATTTAAAAAATCGTAAATAAATTCAAATATCAAAGAGATTAACAAGGCATGTTGATTGTGCATAAAATTGCATATAAGTGGTTATCAAAAGTGCCTAGAAAAGGAAGATTCATGGTGATTGGATTGAATCTTAGATAATTAAATATGTTATGATCCATTTTCAGTTTTTTTAAGTTTTTTAAATCCACAAAATAATTGATCCAAGTTATCCAAAATGGTGTTTTGATCAAGACCTAATTGTAGGAGGCTTTTGGCCTATTGAAGCTAAAATGAGTAATGTTGTTTCTAGGTTTTATTCCTCAAGAAACCCAATAGGAAATTTGGTTTATTTTGGATAAGAGTGAACTATATGTCTTAAATAATCATATATAAGGTTTATAAATTCACTCTATAATTATCTCTAATTGATGATTGCAGGTGGTGGCTCATTAGCAATATGGGGTTTGAACTCTCTTACAGGGTCTCAAAGGTAAACAAGTAGGCAAGAGGAAAGAATGATAATGATGAAATATAATAAGGAAATTTTCACTCCTAAAAATCCTAATTTACTCCAAATTATACATTTATTATATGTAAAATAAAAAATGTGCACTTATAACCTTTAAACACAAGGGAAAAGGTCTTATAAGTAAACACTTTTGAGGTTTCAAGTGGTATTACAGGTGAAATATGCATTGAATTGATTCAAGGTGGAGATATGAGACCCTAATAGGATATTAATCAATGGAAAAAACTCCTATTAATCACTCTTGAAATGAACTAACAAGGTCCAACCGACCTAAAGAACATCAACCTAGTGTTTGCAAATAAACTAGGTGTATAGAGACAAATGCGAGATGTTTAAAAGAAGTTTTGATATTGCAAACTGATATAAAAGCTCAAGGATATTACTATAGTGTTTTTAATACCAATAAAAAAAACCATTAAGGGCTTAAAATAAGGCGAATGTAGACCTATAGGCCTACAAACCTATAGGGCCACATTCTTAATTAAGAAAAGAAAACCATGTATGAAATATGATGGTTTGAAGATCAAACAAAGATTGAAAGCCATAATGAGATGATATGAAATTATTTGGGGGTATAAAAAGGATAATAATTAAAATAAAAACCTTTTATTGAATCCCTAACAAACATCAAACCCAAAGAGGACTTACAAACTTGCTGAAAAGCTCCTTTTCCTAAGCCCGTTTTCAAGAATTGGAGGAAGTATACAAATTTTGCATTGGAATTGGTGATTACATGAAGTTTAAAGGTGTGTGTAAAATAATATAATAATTTTAAAGTTTTTATGATGTTTTAAATATTATTTAAAGTACCTACCAAATAACACCTACAACCATGGACACAATCCTCTTTCATGCATAAAATTCTTCCTTTTTGCTTGGTGGGAGCTCATTAGGATTGATCATCCATAACCAATTATTAGAGGATACAAATAAAGTTGGATCATAACTTGTACAGGACTTAATTTTTATTTTAATTTCCCTAAAAACTCAAAATTTGCATTTTATTTGCTCTCAGCCTACTCAGGGTTGTGTTAAAACCAACCTAGGGCTTAAAAAATTGCATCTCACATAGCTTGAGTTATAACCCATGAAATTGATTCAAAATTTACCATATAATATAATTTAATGTAACCTATAATATTTTAAAGTTTTTAGAGCAATATTGTACGGTATTTTATGATCTATAGTACTCTAGGCTTGCTTTAGGCCTAATTGGGAAGGATGGGTGTTGGGGTTAGTAGGTTTGCCTTGGGAGTCAGGTCATGAAACTTTGGTCAAAGTTTAAGAAATATAAAGGGTACTATAATATTCTTCTAGTTTTCTTTTAATTGAATCAATGAGATTTGAACCAAAATAGGGCTAGAAGGAATAGGCCTCCCTAGAGAGCAAATATGAGAGTTATGAATGGAATTGTAGAATAGAGGTGGAAAGATGATGGGATATGGATATTAAAAAGGTATCCAAGGTAGAGAAATCACTTAAACTACAAAAATATGACTTATCAACTCTTAATCACTCATAATTTGTAGTTTCAAGAGCTCAAAAGGTGAGTCATTAAGTAAGACAAAACTCCTACACCACCTTGATCAAGTCATCATCAAACCAAGTGCATATTTGAGGAGAAGAGACTTCATAACTATAATTTTTTCAAGATTTATTATTTATAACTTTATTCATCATGAGATTATATTCATCATGGACTCCTTATACACTTCTCTCCTCTCTCTCTCTCTCTCCTCTCTCTCTCTCTCTCTCTCTCTCTCTCTCTCTCTCTCTCTCTCTCTCTCTCTCTCTCCTCTCTCTCTCTCATCTCTCTCTCTCTCTCTCTCTCTCTCTCTCTCTCCTCTCTCTCTCTCTCTCTCCTCTCCTCATTTTATATGTGTTGCCTTGTAGGGCTTGTAAAAGATCCTCTTGTTCGATATGGCATAGCCCTATCCAAATGAACATTTTTACTTTGCCTCTAAAATGAATGAAACTGATTTCTACCCTAATCTAATACTTAAAACTAGTTTATGCTTCATGTTAGTTAATGAATGATAGTGATGGTGTATACAACCTCCTCTTATTTTTTGCATCTTTTTACCTACTTATATGTGTTATTCACCTTGCAGGTTACATAGAGTGATTCCAAATAGCCTTATATGGATTAAATGTGGAAGCATTCATTAGTGTCTTTTAAGCCTCTTGATCAGCTCCTTTAGTCTATGCATCATACTATAGCCTCTATGTGAAATATTCATGTTTGGAGACCTCATTTGAGTTTTGCAACTAGGTTCAATCATAGTTCATGTCCTTAGTGCATTATAGGTAGGTGGAGGAGATAAATTGGTGCATTACCTTCCTAGTTTAGTTTGATTTCAATTTCTCTCTCCCTTTTCTCAAGTAATGAATAAGTTTTTTAATAGTTTTAGGTGAGATAATTAAGGGAGATAGCCATATCAAGAGGTTTTATTCACCTATAAGGTCACCCACAACCTTTGAAGAGTCCCCATGCTATCACTTAAGTGAAGAGGATTAAACATCCTCTTCAAGGGTGCAAATTTTATTGATAATAATTTTAGCATGCCCGATAGGAGAATATTTTCATTCATTGAAGATTTTTTGGTGTTGCTCTTCAGTACATCGGCCTATGGAGGCATGACAATGAGTATCAATGATAACTCCAACTAATTTACAGTTGGCATAAGTAGTTTAAGTTCCTATAGATTAAAAAATTGGTATGCATATTCATAATTCTTTTGATGATAATGTATATTCATTACCTACATATCCTTCACATCAAGATGATGATTTTTATGGCTTCTCCCCAAGTATCCATTCAATATCATTTCAACCTTTTCATATGACTTACCCATCTCTCACCCCTACTCATGCTCCCAATCGGTCTTGGAAAAGTCATTCTTCACCTAGACAATCTAAATAAAGTATTAGAGAGTTAAGACTTGAATTTTAAACGCAAATGAAAGAGAATGATAAAATAAGGGAGTATAATATACATTAATAATAAATTTCATATCAGGTCTTTACCATGAATAAGAGTTGAGGTATACTAAGGAGTGTATAGCTAGACAAATTCAAGCTAAAAAAGAGTATGACTCTCAACTCCTCATCAGAATGCAATAATTCAAGCCTAATTATCCCTACAATCATCCTTGTCAAGGTCATGCTAATTTTAGTAAGTTCTTGAGACTCAAATAACTCCTATTAGAGCATGAAATGCGAATGAGGGAAATTGATAGTCAAAATGAACCTAGTTTAGTTTTCCTTATTCATTTCATTCAAAAAGAGAGGGACTTAGTAAAACTTATTAAGTATGAGTAGACAAATATTGAGAGTGAAAATCAACAAGTCCTAATTAGTCACATGCTTGAGATAAAAGGTTTAATCTAATGTATGAAGAATATAATGGTCGCCTATGAGAGAAAACAAGTGAAATGCAATAGGTCTTGTGCTCCCTTTCGTACCCCAAGTAAACCTTATTCTACTCCTATTATTCTCCAACTTGTAATATGCCATCAAAAAAGCTTAAGTCTATGCAAGATTTATCCACTCTTCCTCAAGAGCCTAAACCCATTCCATCTTAGAGGCCTTCTTAGACTATAACCCCTAATTACATCATGCCTATTTTTTAGAATGAACCTCCTCTCATGCCTATATAAAATCAAGAAAAATAGAAGTATATAGAGATCAAGTCAAGAGATCTCCTAAGTCCTTCAAGTTATTCACCTACCCTTCAAGTTGTAGTGATCCATAAAGTTCAAGATACATCTAAGTTTGATAAAGTGATTGGGGAGTTGAATGAGAAGAATGGAATATCCTTAATACAAATTCCTTCTCCATCTCTTTAAGAATAATACAATCATCCTAGCCCTCCTAAAATCCTAAGTTGGAAGGACACTCTATCAAATTTCAAGAAAACCAACAAGGTCCCTTAACCTCTCACCCCCTCCTTTTGTGAAGGAGAACATACTACATTGAGGGTAGGAGATTAATATTTAGTTAGAAAGGAAAGTTTGTTAAGAAATAATGATGAAGTGATGGTACTTGAAAGGCTTGATGAAGTTTTATTTCTAAGTGGATCTCAATAAGGTAATGATGATTATGTGGTGAGTGTGTATGATGAAGAAATCATCATTGGTATCCCCCTTAGTATAGAAGAAAGAAAATAAAATTTTAAAGATGAGGGGAAGTTTATACCTTCTAGCCAATAGTTGGATAGCCCTGAAGATACCAAGAATGATCCTAAAAATCATTTAATTTGGTATGGTTTTGAGCTTGAAGGACTTGATGATGACATAATAAAATTTCAATCACATGATACACTCCTATGCTTTATGAAATAAAAATAAAAATAAAAATAAAAATAAAAATAAAAATAAAAACATGATTAATTAGACTTTGAGTGGGAAGATGAGATTTCATTCTTCATGGAGGTAAAAGAAGCCCAATTTAGTTGTCATGGATTGAGTCTTGATGAAGTAAAATATGATCATACAATAGTTTATCAATTTGAAGATAAGTATGAGGTAAATATTCATGAAGAAACTTTAGTCATTAACCTCATTGAGCCTCATGAGCAAGAAATAAATTTTGAAGAATCAAACTTGAATCTATGTCATGATTCTATTGAATAATCTGAGGCATTAGATAGGTATATTTTCCCTAAAGAGAATATCAATAATGATATTGAAGTTGGCATGTTTTCAAGTGATCAAGAAGAATCTTCCTTTTAGGAGGAGCTAGCAAATTTTTGGTCAAGTTTGGATAGTAAACCTACAACCCATGAGGAGAATGCTAAGATGTTTGTCTTAGCCCATGAACATGGTGAAGACATGAGTGAGAAGGATCTTGAAGATAAATTCATGATTTTTTATCTTTTTGAATCTCGTGAATAGGTTTAAGGAGATATTGATAACATGTTGTAGTCATACTTGGACATGTTCAAGTAATTTGAAGAGTTTGGTAGGATAACACCTCTATAAGAATATAATGAATTTATTGATGAGAAGTTCAAAGCTCTTAGCAATCCAACAAATCCTATAAGTCACCATCAAAATATTTAATTTCATGATGTATTAAAATATGGTGGAGATGATTATATTAAAGGTGAGAAAGATATGGAACATAAAGAACCAATAGAAGTTGAGGATATTACCACCCTCATGAATCAAAGTGTGGTCACATTGGAGGTCTCTCTCATTGACAAAGGGCAGCATTAGGAAAGTTATGCATTCTAAGATGAATTTGTCTTTGTTGGAGACATGCTTGTTATTTTTTTTATCAAATTAAGGTTAATTAAAATATGGTGGTGGTCAAGAAAGGAGATTATAAACTAAGAAATGAGTATGAATAGTAAATTGTACACCACTCTAGTTCATCACATGAAGAAGATTCAAGGATTTTTCCTTTCGATCCAAGAGGATCAGTTATTATAAGGTTAGTTGAACATATTAGTTACTTGTGTTTGCTTTCCCTTAGTGATTCTTAGCACAATGTGTGTCTTTTTTATTTTGGTGTCTTACTTTGGTGTGTTTGTTTCTTGTTGTTGTGCATTTTGGAGGTATATTAGTTGTCTTATCTTGTTAAAGATCTTACAGTCAAGTGTAAAGGTCAAATCATGTTAGTAATTGAATCATGGGTGAATCCATATCCTAATGGAGGCAAGAAGGTAACTAGTCTATATTCATAACAAGCATGAAACTCCAAGAGGTTTCCAAATATGTTAGTCAAAATTACCTACCATAGGTGAGGATAATTTAAAACTTTGGTTTTAGTCTTGCCTAACCTTGTTAATAATCTTTTGATAGGTTTTGTCTTATCCTATAGGTCATCCCCTATTATAAAAAGGTGTCTTGTAAAGTGTTAAGTCATCTTAAGGTCTATTACAAGGTCTAAGAGATTGATTCAAGAGAATAATCTTTCATTAATCCCCTTCATGAATATCTTGTTTGGGTTTTAGAGAGACTAAGGTATCTTAGCAAAGTTTGAGGTTACTTTACAAAGATTGAGGTTACTTTACAAAGATTAAGATATGTTGACCCATGGTTTGAGTATTGGTGTATTGAACTTCCAAGGTGATATGATATATTATGGTGGATGAGAACTTCTAGATACAAGATATGGTAAGATGGAATAATTGTTATTTCATGTTTAGAAAAGGTTAAGATAGTTTTGGAGAAATTGAGGTAATGTTTACCTTTACAAATTATAAGGATCAAGTGAATTTCTATGCCTCTAACATGTTTACAAGATATTTCAAGGTGTTTTTTTCCTTACACATTTTCACTCAGGTTAGTTTTAATGTTCAATAAGTGGATTGACCCTATAAAGATCAAGAAATTGAAATATAACATAGAAATATGCTTCAAGGGCTTATAAAGAAACTTTTAAATACAAATATGGTTAGTTAAAGTCATAAATTTATGGTGGCATGTATTTTGATAGGATTTTAGGGTTAAATCATGCTTATGGCAGCATTGGTAGGTCCAAATAAGACAAAACATATTTCATCTCCTCCATCGAGCTCTTTACAAACTAGTAAAGGCCATTTTCAAGTGTTCATTTCATGAAGAGGAAAGAGAGTTGGATCCAATGATATTGGTGGTGGATATAAAACCTTATTATATTTAAAATATAGTCATTAATTTTTTGGTTTTAAGGGATATGCTTTATGAAAAATCATTAAAAAAATAAGTAGCCCAAAACCCTCCTAAAACCCCACAGATAGGATTTTTCTTATCTCAACAATTTTATAGGTTAATATACGATAATTAATTATTATTTGAGATCTTCATGATATTAATATACATCTCACATCATATTCTACCATAATTTGGCATGTGTGAGCAGCCAATATAGCAAAAAGTTTTATGGTTTGTTATTCTTGAAGGCGGGATGCAAATTTTTTAAGCTAAAACATCTTAAAGTAGGGAAGAATTTGTGTTTGAAATTAAAAAAATGTAATCACCTCCATCAATCCTCTTCTATTCCCCTTAGGGTGTTAAATTTAAATAAGTATCAACATGGTCAAATATCAAAAATATTAACACGACATGTTGTCTATGCGAAAAAATGCCTATAGGTGGTTATCAAAAGTGCATAGAAAAGGAAGATTCACAGTGATTGGATTGAATTTTTGAGAATTGAGTATATTTTGAGTCTTTTTTAATTGTTTAATATTGGTTAATTCACCAAAAAAGTGATCAAATTCATCCAAATGGTATTTTCATCAAGACCTCATTGTAGGAAGTTTTAGGCCTATTGAAGCTAAAAGGAGTAATGCTGCTTATAGGTTTTGTTTTACAAGAAATAAATATGAAAATTGGTTTATTTTGGATATTAATGACATATATGGCCTAAATAATAATTTATAAGGTTGATAAATTCACTCTAAAGTATCTCTAATGGAGGATTGTAGGTGGTGGCTCCTTAGCAACATGGGTTTGAACTCTCTTACATGATCTCAAAGGTAAACAAGCAAGAAGAAAACCTAGAAAAGAGGAAAAAATGGTAATGATGAATTATATAATAAATAAAAATTCAATATTATAAATCCTACATTACTCCTAAGTATACATTCAATTCATGTATAGGACAAAATGTGCACCTACAGCCTTTAAAGACAAGGGAGAAGGTCTTATGAGAAAAACATTTTGAGGTTTTGAGTGGTAGTAAAAGTGAAATATGAATTTAATTGATTCAAGTTTGATGTATAATATACACCAACTTGTCTCACTTGACCTTGTTTCTAAATCCACTTCCTTTGATAATGGTTCTGAGGCTCACTCTTCAAGAAATGTTATTGAGATTCTCCTAGTTCTCTTGTAATTTTCAATGATTTTGATATTGATTAATAGGGGTTTCATTACCCTCTCTATCCACTCATAAAGTATTCTAATATTTCCCAATTTTTAATTCATCACTTTTCCAACTCTATTTACAATATTCACAGTCCTTGTTGCAACAAGTTTTATTTTTCCATATCTATTCATCTTTTCCCTAAAATGGAATGTGTCGTTAAAAAAACAAAAATTGACTCTAAAATAACTCCTATAAATCTACATAACTTATTCTTGGTTATTTCCCTCTGAGAGGTCTCTTTGGTTGCATTACATTATTCTTGATTTTACAAAATATGACCTATATGAAACCATGACATTAGAATTATGAACTTTTATAAACCTTCTTTAGTATCTAAACCCATTATAAATTTTTTTGTGACACCTTAACACCTTTAAAAACATATAATAATCCTTACAAAATCTTACTAAGATTCAAATTTTCAAAAAGGGTTTTTAAAGGGAAAAGCCAAAATTCAAATTCTATGCATCTTAGAACTACCTAGACTCAATTTTATGACTATTCAAGACTTATAACACTTATGAGACACTTAATAGACTAATTAAATCCAAAAATGAGTCAAATTTTGGTTCCTTATAGTATTCCCATACATCATTTTTTTTTATGTAGAGCATACACCAACTTGTCTCACTTGACCTTGTTTCTAAATCCAATTCCTTTGACAATGGTTCTTAGGATTACTTTTCAAGAAATGTTATTGATATTATCCTAGTTATCTTATAATTTTAAATTATTTTTAACTTTATTAATATGGTTTTCATTACCCTCTCTTTCTACTCATCAAATCTTCCAAGACTTTCCAATTTTTAATTCATCCCTTTTCTATCTCTATTTACACTATTCACAGTCCTTATTTCAACAAGTTTTATTTTTTCATCTCTGTTCATCATCTCCCTTGAATTTAATGTGTCATTAAAAATAAATAAAATGAATCCAAAATAACTCCTATAAAGTTGCATAACTGATTCTTGGTTCTTTCCTTCCGAGGGGTCTCTTTGGTTGCGTTACATTATTCTTGATTTTACACAATATGACCTATATAAAACCATGACATTAGACTTATGAAATTTTATAAAAATTATTTAGTGTCTAAACCCATTAGAAATGTTTTTTTAACACCTTTAAAAACATATAATAATCCTTACAAAGGCCTTAGTAAGATTCAAATTTTCAAAAGGGGTTTTTGGTGGGAAAAGCCAAAATTCAAATTCTATGCATCTTAGAACTATCTAAACTCAATATTATGACTACTCAAGACTTATATCACCTATGATACACTTAATATAATACTTAAAAACAAAAATTAGTCAACTTTTGGATCCTTATAGGATGCCCATGCATCATTTTTTTTGATGTAGAGCATACACCAACTTGTCTCACTTGACCTTGTTTCTAAATCCAATTCCTTTGACAATGGTTCTTAGGCTCACTCTTCAAGAAATGTTATTGAGATTTTCCTAGTTCTCATATAATTTTAAATTATTTTGATCTTGTTGAATATGGTTTTCATTACCCTCTCTATCCACTCATCAAATCTTTCGAGACTTTCCAATTTTCAATTCATCCCTTTTCCAACTCTGTTTACACTATTCACAATCCTTGTTTCAACAAGTTTTATTTTTCCATATCTATTCATCATATCCCTGAAATGGAATGTGTCATTATAAAAACCAAAACTAACTCCAAAATAACTTCTATAAAGGAACATAATTGATTCTTGGTTCTTTCCCTCTAAGAGGTCTCTTTGGTTGCATTATATTATTCTTAATTTTACATAATATGACCTATATGAAACTATGACATTAGAATTATGGACTTTTATAAACCTTTAGTATCTAAACCCCTTAGACATGTTTTTGTGTCACCTTACCACCTTTATAAACATATAATAATCCTTACAAATTCTTATTAATATTCAAATTTTCAAAAGGGGTTTTTGGCAGGAAAAGCCAAAATTTAAATTCTATACATCTTAGAACTACCTAGACTCAATCTTATGACTACTCAAGACTTATAACACCTATGAGACACTTAATAGTCCACTTAAAGCCAAAAATGAGTCAAATTTATGGTCCTTATAGGATGCCCATACATCAAAGGTGGAGATATGATACCCTTAGAGGATATAAATAAATGGACAAATATCCTATTAATCACTCTTGAAATGAACTTACAAGTCACATACCTAAAGAATGTCAACCTAGTGTTTACAAACAAACCAAGTGCATAGAGATAATGTGAGATTTTTCAAACAATTTTTAATATTTAAAACTAATACAAAATCTCAAAGATATGACTAATGAGTTTGGAATACCAATAAAACACCATTAAGGTCTTAAACTAAGGTGAATGTAGACCTACATGTTTGCAGACCTATAGTTCCACATTCTCAATTAAGAGAATAAAACCTTGTACAAAGGATGGTGGGTTGGAGATCAGGCAAAGATTGAAATCCATAATGAGATAATAGGAAGGTATTTTTTGGTTATAATAATTATAATCATTAAAATAAAAACCTTTTATTGAATCACTAATAAATATAAAACCCAAAAAGGACTTTAGAAGCTCCTTTTGTAATCTTATTTTCAAGAATAGGATGAAGTATACAAATTTTTCATTAGAATTAGACATTGAATGAAGTTTAAATGTGTTTTTGAGATAATAAAATCCTTGTAAAGTGTTGATGATGTTTTTAATATGATTTAAAATACCAAAGAACACCTACAGCAATGGCACAATCCTCTTTCATGCACAACATTCCACCTTTTTACTTGGTGGGAGTTCATTGGGATTGATCATACATAACCAATTATTGGAGGAGATGAATAAAGTTGGGTAAGACCTCATAAAATTATTATTTTTATTTTAATTTCCCTAAAACTCAATTTTCATTTTCTTTGCTCTCAACCTACTCAAGCTTGTGCTAAAACCAACCTAGGGCTTAAGAACTTACATATCACATAAGTTATTACCCATGAAATTAATTAAAAAATTTCCATCCAACATTATTTAAAATTACTTATAATATTTTAGAGCTTTTGTAGAAGTACTATATGGTCGTGTACAAACTCTAGTATTGTAGGCTTGTTTTAGGCCTAATTGGGAAAGATGGGTGTTGGGTTAGTAGGTCTTCCTTAGGAGCTGGGTCATGAAATTTTAGATGAATTTGAATAAATATAAAGGGTACTTAAATATTCTTTTTTCCTATAAGTTTTTCTAATCACTAAAAATAAGGATATTTTTACCAAAATAGGGATACAAGGAATATGCCTTCCTAAAGAACAAATGTGAGAGTTGTAAATAAAATTACAAAATATAGATGGTAATATGATGGGATATGGATATTAAATAGGTTTACAAGGTAGTGAAATTAATTAATATCTAATAAGATGACTTCTCACCTCCTAATCACTCATAATGGGTAGTTTCAAGAGCTCAAAAGTGAGTCCTCAAGCAAGACAAAACTCCTATTCCACCTTGATCGAGTAATCATAAAACTAAGTGCACATTTGTGGAGATAATAATTCATAACTATCCTTTTTCAAGATTTCTTTTTTGTAACTTGCTTCATTATGAGATGATTTTCATCATGGACTCCTTATACACTTCTCTCTCTCTCTTCTCTCACCTCATTCTATATATGCTATCTTGTAGGGATTGTAAAACATCATTTTGATGGAAATGGTGTATCCCTATCCAAATGAACACTTGTACTTTCCTATAAAATGAATTAAACTGAGTTCTAACCTTCTCAAATGCTTATAACTAATGTATACTTCATGTTAGTTGATGAATGCTAGTCATGGTGTATGCAACCTCCTCTCAGCTAGCCCTATATAGAGGTTATCTTAAGATATAAGGTCACCCACAACCTTTTAAGTATCCCAATGCTATCACTTAAGTGAGGAGACGAATACCCTCCTTAAGGTTGAAACATTTTTGATAACAAGGGCTACAAAATTTCTTTGGGAAAATCAATTTCATTAGGAGATTCATACCTAATTTTTATAATCTTGTCGAGCCTCTAACATCCATGTTGAATAAAAATTAGGATTTTATTTGGACTAGAGAAGGAAGGGAGAGTTTTGGTGCTATCAAACTAGCCATAGCTCAAGATCCAACACTTGAAAATCTTATTTTCAAGAAGGACTTCACCTTATATGTTTTAGAAAATGATGAAGTCATATCACCCATGTTGACACAATCAAATGAAGAGGGTCTTGAACATCCCATTGATTTCTTAAGCCAAGGGTTAGAAGATTATGGGCTAAGATAGACTTTTATAGAGAATCAAGTGCTTGCTGTTATAATAAGCCTTAAAAAAACTAGGCATATGCTCACTAAAAACAAAGTACATGTGATGATGTCTCATCTAAGCATCAAATACTTCCTTTTGAGAAGAGATTTTAATGAGAAAAGGGATGGTTGGATCACCAAAGTCATGAAATATGATGTAGATATCAAGGTTGCCAAGTTGGTGAGAGGTAAGGGACTATGTGAGCACTTAGATTTAGACTTGAAAGGGAAAAAATAGGTTGTCATAGTGCTCCAAGATGACCCTCAAATAGTTGAATCTTCATCTACCATGAGTTGGACATAAGACATGATTATATTCCTCTAAATAGGTGAGTGTCCATTAGGCTTAAACAAGGATAAAAGGAGACATTTAAAATTACAATCCAACCCATATTTTCTTGTATATGGGATACTCTTTATTAAAAACCTTAATGGAGTTCTATGAAGGTGTGTAGAGGCTAATCAGGTTGAGAAATCATTGGCAAAATTTCATGATAGATCATTAGGTGGTCACTTTGTACCAAGAAATACAATTAAAAAGTGATAAAAGCTAGTTATTATTGACCTAGCTTGTTCAAATATTCATATTCATGGGTGAAAAAGTGTCAAAAGTGTGCCTTATTCATAGGAAAATAAAATCTTGTAGCCCTCCCTCTCCATCCCATTCAAGTAAACCAACCTTTCATGTAGTGGGGATTGGATTTCATAGGTACGATCAACCCTCCTTCAAGTGTTGGTAATAAATTGGTGTTGTATACAACTAGCTATTTTACTATATGGATAGAGGTTACAACTCTTAATGAATCTAATGAAACTAATGTGATAGAATTCTATGAAGGTATAGTAACCAGATTTGGGGCACCTTCATGTTTTTCCTTAATACTAGGATAACTGAGTGGGTTATGAAGCATTAAATCCACCTAAGTACATCCTCTAACTACTATCCTCAAGGAAATGGAATAGAAGAGTATACACACAAGAATATAATCAAATTTATCAATAAGACTAAGGAGGAAAATCAAAGAACATGGCACACAAAATTGAAAACAACCTTATGGGTGGATAAGGTCACTCCTAAGAGAGCCATTAACAACTCACCAAATATGTTTGTCTATGGAAAATGCGATAACATACCTATCTCACTTTAGTTACCAATTATATAGCTTACACATCAACTAGAGATGATAGAGAATACTACCATGGAGATTAGACTAGCTAAGTTGATGGAGCTAGAAGAAATAAAAGATCATGCTATACATATTATGGAGTCCCATCAAGGTCAAATCGAGATCTAATTTGACAAAAAAGTTTTTCTAATAGAATTCTAAGAAGGTGACCTTTTTCTCAAATTAGATTAATATAGGGCCAAGCCTAGAAGACACACAAATTTTGACACTTTATGGAGTTGGCCCTATTTCATCACTCATTATAAGCAACACAATGCTCTTTAACTCTCAAACCTTAATGAAGAAGAAGTATAAATCCTAATCAATGAGATACACCTCAAGCATTGCTATTGAGGTCATTTTTATCCTCTTGTGAATAATAGATTAGGTTTTGCTTTCTCCAAGTGATTTTAGCACATGTTTTCTTTATTTTGTGTGTTCCTTGATTGGTTGTGTGTGTCTTGTTTTGTTTGTATTTTGAAGGTAATTTTAGTTTTCAATTTTTTTCAAAAGTTAATGTCATGTTCAGGTTTAGATTTGGTCTCATAGGGAATCAATGTTTAGTGACTCCATGCCCAATGGGTTGTCTAAGGCCACTAGTCTAGATGTTTAGCAAGAAAACTACCCTAAGAGGTCACCAAAAATGTTATCTACTCAGTTACCCATGACCAAGGATGATTCAAACTAGGTAACTAAGTCATCTAACCTTAAAATGGTTTTACTAAGAATCATGTCTTGGTGTCATGGTTGTGGTGTTGAATGTCATATCAAGGTCTAAATAAGGTCTTTTAGGATGATAGGGTCTATGTGTGTATCTTGTCCAATCAGTTTCATGCCAAGATCTTTGAAGAGGTATTTTGTAATGCAGTTTAGCAAAGTTTAAGGTAATTTTGGAAAGATTAAGGTAAGTTGGTGAAAGTTAAGGTATAAGTGATGTATAGTGGAAATAATGAGGTGGTGATCATCTAGGAAATCATGATGATCCATGATGGACAAGTGGACCTAAATGCAAAGCCAATGAAGATGGAAACATTACAATTTCAAGTCTTTGGAGATTTTAAGGTAATTTTGTAGATATTAAGGTTTCATTCATTTTATCATATGTATTTTTGCATTTTTTTAGTGTAACTCCTTGAGGAGACATCAAATTTTAATGTCAAATACCATGCATAAATGTCAAAGAGGTATTTTGGGGTCATTTTAAACTTGTTTAAGAGCATATTACACCTCATTTTATCTATACACTCAACCGAGAAGTGTCAAAGCCTTTTTTATAACATAAATTCACATTTTAAACTATTTTATTCATTGTCTAATGTCTAAATATAGTAAAATTCAAGAAGGATAGGGAAGATAAATTATTTTGACATTGCATTCTCCTTAAATAAGTTAGGGAAGAACTCTATGGATATCTTGCATGAAGCTACAACTTGACATTTTGACAAATGAATAATTTATTGATGAATAAGTATCTATGGAAGTCTCTTTGAAAGGTTTTTCAAGATGAGAATTATCTTATAAGATTATCCAAGGCCTCATCCAACTTCCCCAACCTCAAAATCATGCTCAAGATGATGATATAAGTCAAAACAAGAAAAAAAACCTATTCAATTCTTCCATCAACTTTACAATTCTATAGGCACAATCAAGAAAGCCAATTTTATAGAGTTTGGTCATAAATTAGAGAGAATGATATACCAAATTCCATTAGGCTATGTTGACCACCCCTATTCCCTTAAAATTCATTAAAAAAAAATTGATATTAGTGGGTAGAGCTTTATGAATCATTCTCAGAAGATAACTACTTCTAAAACCCTAGCCAGCCCCATGACCTCAATTTTTTCTCTTTAAAGGCATTTTAAATATATCTGTATTCATTTTATTAATTTCATAACACTATAAATAATTCTGTCACCTATGCAATACCAAACTCCAAGTAAACACCCATGGACCAGACCTGTTATTGGTAAGAGGTGTTGTATGATGTTGATTTTGACATGATAGTCAGGGTTATTAAAGGTATGATATATCTATAGACCTGAGAATGATTATATGTAGGTGTAAAATATTTTATAAGACTCTCTCCAGTGTTACCTAACCTCCTTAAATCATTAATAGTGTCAAATTTGTTTGAACATGAAGAGGACAATATGAATATGCATGCCAAGTATGACTTTGTATAGTCTATAAGACTATAAAATGAAGAAAAGATATTTTAAATGAATTTTGAGTTCTATCATCATAATTAAGACTCAAAAAATTCCAATAAAATTATACCTTTCATCTAAAACTACCTGGATACATGTATAAGAGGTTGAAGCCATTCTCAAGCTATGGCAGGATGATAGGTTTAAGAGAGAGTCATAGGCCTGCACACCAGAATGAGAAAAAAGATGTAAGTTTTGAGTTGAATTTGAATTTATAAGTTCAATAAATGTGTGTAAATTTTTTTTAAATATTCCAAGAGTGTTTATACTCCTTACCATGATCATACACGATTAGATTAAGCCATTTAGAGAAAGTTTATTTGGCTTGTAGAGATGTAAAGGATCGATATTACCATTGAGATTTGAACCTTAATAAACCATTAAAGGTAAAATTTTATTATAATTTTAATTTATATATATGACCTCAATAAATCATCAATAAATTGTTTAATCCTCCATAATCATCTTGGATAGGCAGTAACAAGTGGTAGGCTTAAGGCCATTGATATAGTGTTCTTGAACAAGGTTTCAAGTATGAAGAAAAAAGTGCCACACTTGAATTAAAAAAATAGGTCTCTAATAAACTCTTTGGATTCTTACCTTAATTCATATAACCCTAAATCTACTCCAAGCATGTAAAAATAGATAAGGTATGGAAATAGTTGTAGTTATACATGCACAGGTGGACTATGTTAAGTCTACATTATAAAATGATAGGTTCTTGGTAAACCCTATATTGTTTATCCTTGTGGAATGTCATAAAACAATATAAAATTATTTAAAATATCATTTTATATCATCAAAGACATGAGAATCAATCCAAAAGTAAGTTTGAAATAGTTTTAAGCTTGAAATAGGTACCTACAGACCTACACATAGAAATATGAAGGGAGAATGAAAGATTTAAGTTGTGTTTGAGGTTTTAATATTCATGAAATGTTTGAGGGTACAGGAATAAATTATATATAGTTATTGGATTCATATTAATGAATATAAATTATCAAAAATAAGCCATTAGGGATATAATAGTCACAATTCCTACAAACCCTTACCATGGGATAAAGTAGGTTTCAAGACTTTTGAGGACATAATTTTTTTTAAAAATCCTATATATACATTATATAATATGAACCCATCCTATAGGAAGATTTAAATACAAAAAACAAACATGAAATAAGACTCTTTTGCTAAAAAAGACCTCTATAATGCACACCTATAGGCTTATAAGCCCAAAAAGACAAACATTCTCACATGGGAAGTTGCTAGAAAAGATAAAAGGGGAATAATTCCATTATGGGATGATTATAAGGTTTTTTTACACCAAATTTTTAGTATTTTCAGTTCATTTGGGGTCTCAACTCTATGAACAATCATTTACAAAATAGAGACCTAAAACTACCTTTTTACCCTCAAGGAGCTCAAAGAATGATAATGTTTGTTTAAATGATTAAAATACACTTTAAATGTATTTAAATCACCTTGATTATGTATACACAACTAATGGGAACCTATTGGGTCAAAAATCTTGCCACATGTGGAGTGAAAGTACAAGAAAATAGCCTAAAAATTACCTTTTCAAGCATGTTTGCCAATGTTTGAATGAATGAGATCCTTTTGATCAATTGAATAGACATACTAGGCTTGGTTATAGGTATAATTATCTCCTAAAATCCATTTTATATATTTTCATAGTGATATAATAGGTTTCAATTCTCTAATACAAGCCAAAATGAAAACTTTCCCTACTTGCATTCAGAGGTTGAACTGGAATATCTTTCTAAGGTCTCAAATGGCAATAAGAAACTTTAGGAAACCCATATATCCATATAATGGAAAACTTGGAATATTTTAATGTTCATTAAAAAATCAATCCCAATGGCTCTATGTAGAATTTAAGGGCTTGTTCATAGGCATTTCACTAGGCATGATGTTGAAGACACTCAAAGAAGCATACAATTTCTATCAACTCTTCAAGTTTACCAAAAGTTGAGAATGTTTTTAGAGACTCATAAAATGCCTAAAAACCTAAAAATTCAGTGTTTAAATCATGTAACATGGATAAGGTCTCAATACAGTCCTCGAGTCTATGTGGAGCTTCTATAGTATGAACACTTACAACCCTCTCCAAACCTCTTGCTAGTAAGTTGTGAAGACTCTTTTGAATATGGTTGATAAGATTAGATAGAGATGATATGATATTATACAATACATACATTTATTTGACAATATTATTATGAAAACCTTAAAAAAAATAGATCTTGTATGAGAAATAGGCTTGTTTTCATCACATTATTTGGATAAAATAAACTTTGACATGAAGTTGTAAGTCCTAATGAAAAGGAGCATAGTATGAAAAGGTATAATTCTAAAGTTTCATTCTCATCAAGGTGAGATATGCATTTAAAGAGTATAGAATGGCATATAAAGATGTTAAAAAGGTTGCATAGGCCATGCATCAAGACAACAACTTGTAACTCTTCCATTTAGGAAATGGAAGTTTTAAGTGAAGGAAAATGAGTCATAGGATATGAAGAGTCACTTATACACCACCTCTCATGAGGAAATCATTAATACAATCCAACACATGTTGAGGATGAATAATAGTATTATTTCTTCACCTTCTCTTGGCATTGTAACTAGTTTCATGATAGATGATAGTCATGATGGACTTCCTCCATGTCCTCCCCCTATATCTTCTACTTTATCCAATATATTTATCCTTAAATGTATTTTAAAAATATCCTCCAAGTTATTATGGTGAATCCCTTATAAAATTTATACTTTTTTTCTTTTGAAGAGAATTTAAACTGCTTTTACCTTCTTCATCTCACATTTAGTGTATTCATGATGAATGATAATGTTGATGTTCAATATCCTTGCATTTTCCCTCTTCATTCTTTCCTATTTTTGAGTAAGTTATACATTTTTAGGTCATATTTTATGTATTAAGTGGTTATGCAAATGTTAAGTATGGTAAACCTTTATTAGTGCTTTATTTTAGGCCTCTTGATTGCCCCTCTTAATTGATGTATCAACTGCAACCTCCATATTGAAATACTTATGCTAGAGAACTATTTCAACTTGTGTGATTAGATTCAACCTTATTTAGATTTGTTATCAACTCATAAACCAAAGGAGGAAACCTAATTTTTTTTGCATCACCCTCTTTTATATTTACTTTCATCTTTCTCTTTCCATTTTCATTACAATTTGAGTAGGTGTAGTGATAATATATGTGTAAAATCAAGGGATCCATACCTCTCTTAAGGTTATCTTTAGCTATAGGCCACCCACAACCTTAAATAGTTCCTAATTTTTCAATTGAGTGAGGAGAATTGAAACACCTCCTCAAATGGTACAACTCAAAGTGACAATAATATAAACACTAAATAATGATTCTAAACACTAGTGTCACTTTATGGATGATAGTATCTAGTAGCATAGAAAACTATTGAAGGTCTATAAATAACACTGAAGGATCTAAAACATATTTTAAACTTTTTTTAGTGTACAGGTGATTTGGATCATCATAAGGATAGGGTCAAACTATAACATAAATAGTTGGGCACAGTGAGATGGTGAACATGAGCCTTTCTATAGTAGGAAAGTATTAAACTAAAGGGTAGAGAACTGATTGGTATTTTCCAAGTTTACAAGACCAAGATGTTATATATAATTATATTTTAGTATTTACACTAATTAAAAAATAATTTATACTTTTTTGTGAGGTAATTAGTTGGAAGCACATAGTCAACTATCCATTATTTATCATTTTCAAGGTCTGTTTATTTGTAAAATTATTTTAAAACTATATTCATTAATAATTTTGAAAAATATAAAGTTGTAAACTAGATAATTTTATCTAAATTTCCATAAAAAGGATTCAAAATTTAATAAATTAAGATTAAAAAATGTGGGGGTATAGTGTTGGCTATCTATTATGTTTTTTAATAAAAAATAGGAGAAACTCTTAGATTTTTTTCTATTTCACCTACTTATACTCAACCTTTTTTAATAATATATTAGTTTAGATACTAGACTTGAAAATATACAACTCATATTCTTATATCATCTTTAGATTTTGAATGAAGGTATTTCAAACAATCTATACAAGTTGAGGTTTGTCATTTTTTAGAAATAAAAAAGTCTACATAGAACCTCCTTTTGGCCACCCAATTCCATGCAAGTATACTTTTAAGAGATTACATTTTTCTATATAACATTATGATTTTAACTCTTTTTTATTGAGATGAGTAATTTTTAGGCTACTTTATATGAACTAAGAATTTGACATATAGGGGAGGTTAGTATTATGTTAGTCTCATAAAACCAATGAAATGAACACACTAAAATCTTAACACCTCTAGTCTAGACACTATGGAGAGCTTAGGTAACAAAAACTAAATGAAAGCATAATAAAAACATAAAAAAAATAACTCTTTTACCTTCCTTGGAGCTCTAAATGACTTTGTTGAGTGTCTTCCTCAACTTGTGAATCAAGAAGTCTTCATCAATGGAGGTTACTTGGTTCCTTCTCTCCTTGGCACCTTGGCTTGTGATGTTGCTATTGGCCATTTTTGGTCCACATAACAAGCTTGTATCCATATGGATTAGGTTTCTAATAGATGAATAGATGGACAATGTTGTAGATTCCCTATGAGATGTTGAGAGTGTTTGGAATGAGTAAGGAAGTGCATGGTTTTCATCTGGATCTTCATTATGTTCATCTTAACAATTGGATCTAGTGATAGAAATTATGAGTAGGCACTTTGCTGACATCACCGTTACCACATGTGTGAAAGTCAAGGAAAACTGGTCCTATGGATTTTTTTGCATTTGTGCCAAGTTTATATGCACCAAGTTTTAGGCCCTTCACTAAAGCACATCAAAATTTATGTAGATCCAAAGTTGGCCTCTCAGCTAAAAACCACTATCTTTACATAATCGGCCATTTTCAAGAAAGTTCAAATAGATACAAGTGAGCATCTTGTCAAGGCCATATCTCACATGAGCAATAGTTGAAGGAGAAGGTGGTCATATGGGTTTTATCATCTTGGTCCCTAGTTGCTATGCACCAATTTTTAGATCTTTCACCAGAGCATAAATAAAGTTATACATGATCAAAATTGGTTCTTTAGTCAGATTTCATTAAGTTTTTCATACTTAGCCATATGAGCTCAACCATTGTTAGGATGTCATGTAGGAGAAGATATGGACCAACCAACTTGAGAATTTAATATCTTCACTTTGAAGGTTCTCGAGACTAGAAGATTAAATGGGTTCATTCCTTTCATCCTCAAAAACATCTCCTACAATTTTGGTGCCTCCATGTTTCTTAAACTTCAAGATCCAAGCCTTCAAATTTGGTCAAAAATCATAAGACATTCGCACAAACATCAATTTTTAGAAAAAGCAAAGGAAATTCATTTGAGCTTAATTTTTATAGTCGCATGAGCATCAATGATAGTCATGCAAATATCATTTGACAAGAATGAGGATGTCAATTTTAAGATCATGAACTAGCCATTCAATTTCAAATAGTGGGTCCCAATAGATCAATGATTGGCATTTGATCAGGCTTTTAGATCTAACGATGAGTGAAGTTCAAAGGGTTAGTGAATCTCAATGGAAAATGTGTGCATGATAATTGTTAATGATGCATTTAATTGGCATAAGATAAATGATCCATGGGAATTCATACATATTGAAATCGATGAAATGAGTTGAGTTAATGTGTCATTGAACTGAATCAAAATTTGATAACCAATTAGAGAAAGGTGATCCCAAGATTCTTGAAATATATTGGGAGGCTATTTTCAAACATGGACAACAAGGTTTTTTAGGGTCTCCCTGATTCCATTAAAGCTCCTTCAAATGCCATGGAGTGGTCTAAGTGATGTAGTCAGATATAGGGAATATAAAGGACCATCATTAGAACTAAAATATAGGTCTTAGGTTCATAAAATTATATCTAGTAGGGTTATTTCTACAACTATGGGCACCTTTTCAAATAATTATCCATGCATATATGAACTACATGCCCCTGAAGAGATAGAATTGGTCTATTTAGACCTATTATGATCTAGAAAAAGGGCTTTATAGTCTATAGGTCTACATTAATATAAAGGCTATAGGAAAACCAATAATCTTATATTGGTTTTATATCTATAGGATATACCTATGATCCAAATGTGAAACTAGAGCATACAAGTTACTAATGTAAAGGGTTTTCATCATTAAGCATGGCCATAGTCTTGATAAACAGCCACCTAAAGAGTATGAAGCCATGTTTAGTCAGATACATGAGTACAAGGTTTTATCCTCAAGCAACTGATGGCATGAGGTATCAAAAAAAGGGTCTAGTGTTAATAACTACAACTAGGAGCATTCAATGCATCCTTGAAACCTTTGGGGACTTTCTCACTCAATAAGCCACATGCAATATCTTGATTAATCAAAATAGTAGTAAGGTATTCATTGGATAATGAGTAAGGTGGTGGTTCAGGTTCAATTAATTACCTAGGATAAAGTATTCTTTTTTATATAGAATTTTCCCAAATCCTTTCTTTCCTTCTCTCTTCTCCTATATATCCTGGTCTCATTCCCATTGAATGGGTTCTTAGCTTTTATAATTTAGCATTTTATTTTCTGAGACAAGGATACTCATTTAGACTCTAAAAAAAAAAATCTCATTTTATATCATTTAACCCTATCAAAATATTGTAAGAACTTCCTTTTAAAGTAATAGGATCAAATATTTGCCTATCTCTTGTCTTTAATTAGTGCTTAGTATGCTTGTGTATGATAAATTTGTGAAAGAAATTCTTCCTAGTTTGTTGTCCTTCTACTTGCCTCTTTGAAGGTGTTTTCAAACTAACTTATAGGTATAGATCAATATTCTACTTAGAAACTCTTCTATGAAATATTTAAATAACTAGTGAGATTGTGAGATTAAGTAAGCCATAATTATCTTTTGTTGATCCAGTGCATGTTCAAACTTATATGAGTGTCCATTTAACTTTGGTGCATCACCATTTTATCTTTATTAGGAATATTTATTCTCTTTCTACCCCTTTTCTTTGTGAATCATTAGTTTAGCATTAGTTTTAGGTGAGCATCAAGAGGAAGTTGGCCTTATCTGGAGGTTTAACCTCAACATAGGTTACCCATAGCCTAGGGTTTATTCCCATATGTATAGCTTAGTTATAAAGATCCTTAAGAACCCTCTCCAAGGGTGTAAATTAATCCTATAATAGTTTTTGGCACACCCAATAGGACACACTTATTTTAGAAGTGAAGATTGATCAAAGTTGATGTTGATTTAATAAAATTTATAGAATTCAAACTCATAAACAATAGCATCTGGTGACTTTAAAAGGAAGAATCAACACTCCAGTGTAGAGTAGTAGCTTCATGTCATGCCAAAGGTAACAACAAGGTTAGCTTTGAGAGGTAATCCCTTTAAATTTGTTGAACTACATTTAAATTCAACAAAAATATTAAGTTTATAAATACACATTCATATCAGGGAACTTTTGCTCCTAGGTCATTTCCAAGGCCTACCCCTACAGGAAGACCTTTATTAACTCCTTACATATCCATGGACATCCCTAGATATTTTGTGGCTTTTAATGGCCAAATCCCTCTAGCCCTTGTTCATTATGATCATATCCTAGTTTTAGCCCTTAAAAGTATTCCCTATCATACTGGAGATAAAGCTACAACACTCTATGAGCATCTCATAGACATAGACAACTTATACAATATCCATAATGTCACTAAAGAGAATATAGCTATTATGGACACCTAAAATTAGCCAACGATAACCTCCAACTAGGCTTTTGGCCAATTTCCACTTAAAATACATATTTTGGCCTAAAAACACTAAAACATGCTAAATGATGTGAAAATGACATATTCAAGTGTTGATTCTGGCTTAGGGTATCCCTAAATGGGGCAATGCAATTTATGGGCCATCTAACTTTAATCAAATCATTTTGAGTCAAAATGTCAAGTTTGCACTTGGGTGCTCTGGATTGCTCTTTTATATCAAATCTCTTACACAAGACATGTGCCTTTGTTATTTATTATCAGTAACTTCCTAAATGGGATAACGGTTCCAACGCATCTGGCATGGCCTTCCAAATCCAATCTAGTCAAATTTTGGACCAATAACAAGGTATTCTGATCAATTTGAGTATTTTGACATGCTTAAGAGCTAATTAACCCAAATTAAGGCCTAATTAAGAATTCCATGGAAACTTATTGAATACTTGTTTTTTATAAATTAATATTGAATATCTGCATCATCAAGTGACCTCATTTCTTGGGAAGACATCCTTAGGTGATATATGTCATAAATATTAGGATTCATGCCCTCCATGCCTCATCAATGCCTTTCATGATACCCTCCATGCCTCTTAATTTCCCCTTCTTTCAATGTCATGATGAGGATAATTACAAACTTAATTCCAAAAATTTAATTAATCCTCAACGACAAATCTCAATCTCAGGATGGGCAGTTCAAGTTGATTCTAGAAATTCTCAAAAATCTATAAATAGAGAGGCCAAGAACATCATTTCTAAGTCTTGATAATGAAAAGTTATAATGAATAAATGTTTCCAAAAGCTTCAATCAATTAGTGTTACCATGCCAAATTGATTCCAAGCCAAGCCAAGCCATAAGCCAAAGGTGCCAAGGAGAGATAGAGGTAGCCAAACTTTCATTACCAAGGACTTCATGAGCACAAGCCAATCAAGCCACCACTATAAAGTCATTTAGAGCATCCAAAGAAGGTGATGGAATTCTTTTGTTTTATTCCTTACTTTTTAGTTTTGTTTGTCTTTTTTTTTTGTTAACTAAGCTCTCGCTAGTGTTTAAGCCTAGAGATGTTATATTAGTTAGTGTGTTTCTTTCATTTTGTTTTCATTTTGGAACTAACACCATACTAACCATCCTCTCTTGAGTCAAATTCCTAGATCACAACTATTAGGATTTTAGCTACTTATTCCAAAAGAAAGGCACTAGATTGGTATAAAGGTCTTGTTGCTAACTCCATTCAAACAAGGGACCAATTAGGGGAAGCATTGTGTAAAATATTTGAGGACAAAAGTGACCATTTCTCACTTATAGAGAAACAAACTACCATTAAGGGAGCTCCTCATTAAGCCATGTAAGACTTCAACACAAGGTTACAAAAAACATGGGATAGAATTTGAGTCATAGTTAGACCAACCCCTAAGTTTGCCTTCTTATATTATTTGAAGGCTAAAAATAGTGACATAGTAGTGATGATCCAATCTATAGGAGGAAATATACTTCCAAAAGGTTATGAGGTGGCCATCAAGGTAGAAAATTATCTAGTTCAAATTGGTAAGATTACACCCAGACCACCTCTTATTGTTATCCCTCCATTAGATGTCATTCCTCCTACACCAACAATTACTAAAATCCCTAAACCAAAGTAAGAGAAAGCTTCTAGTAGTGGATCTAGTGATTCATTAGAGTAGAAAAACTTTTGAAAGCTTAAAAGCATGTTTCAGTCCTTGGGGAATGACCTAGTAAATGTCAAAAGGTAGCAGGATTTTAACATACCATATCAAAGTTCATATCATCCATAATAGTAAGCATTTCAAGAAAATAGGACACCATATAAGGGGAACTAGCAAAGCGAGGGCCAAGGTCAAAACCAAGGACAAGGGAAACATGCCTAGAATAGGAAAAATAACTAAAATCCTAATATTTCTAGTACTTCCAAATCCTTAATCCTAGTTTAAAATAATTTAGCTCAAGAAGTAGAGGGTACCATGCCTTGGAACTAATCCTTTGGTCAACATATTGTCCCAAATATTGACCTTAACCAAGCCTTCAATGATCAATGGCAACAAGCTGCTAATTTTGGATACAACCAAGCTCTCATGGCCTAAAATTCATAGGTACCTATGATGACCAATCTAGAGGAACCTCCACAAGTTCAAGGACCAAATCAGTTGGATGCTACAATGATGAATTGTGAACAAGAAGAGTGTTACGCAACCAACCAGTAGGCTAGTTCTAACCAGGCCTATATTCTAGTGGCAACAAACAAAAGATTTAAAATAAGGAAAATGGATGGTAACCAAGAATTAGTCAAAGAGATTCCCATCATTAATCCTTCATTAACAAATCCAAGTGAAACTGTTATCACTCCAAAGATCTGAATACCTCCAAAAAATCAGAGTCAATGGAATATTTTTTTGCCCTAAGGCTCAAAAGTTCAAAAAAAAATAGTGGTGGCTCCCAAAACATAAGAAAAGGTTGTTGGTTCACCCATCAACATTGTTGAACAAATGAAAAATTCAATTGTAAGCATGCCCATGTGGGGTATGCTCTCTATGCCTAATCAGGTAGACATCCTTCAAGAGGGATTACCAAAAATCAATGTTGCAAACAAGCCACCATGCAAGGTGATTGAAGTTCTCACTAATGCATCCAAAGGGTCTAATGAAGGACAATCAGGTAGAACAACCAAGCCTCCCCCCTTCTATATTTTAGTAATCATTGGCAACTCTCTAGTGTATAATTACCTAGTGGATAGTGGGGCTAGTACCTCAATGATGTCAAAGTCCATAGTTTATTAGCTTGGTCTAAAATATGAGCCATACTCCAAAGGAGTAATGCAACTTGATGGTTCTTCTCCAAAACCATATTCTATAATCAAGGACCTCAATATGACCATACAAGCTTATCCTAGTGTCTTGATAGCTCAAGATGTATTGATCTTAGATGTGCCTCCTTGATTTATACTATGCTTATCTATAGAGTTCATAGCAAATATAGGGGATATCTTGAAGTATATTGGTCCTATATGGATTTCAATATAAGGTATGGGTCCCAAGTGTCAATCAAAGCTAAACTCATTACACAATTCCATATAGATCCATATAGACCAGATAATGTCAACATCAATTTTACCATCATTGATGAGGATGAATTTGCAATGGGGTAGGAGCTTAACACTCATCTAGAAGAGGTACCCGACATATTCTTGGATGAGCTATGGAATTATAGCCAATTGGTAGACCCCTTATAAGGTGTTGAATAAAAGTACTTGGGTGTCTACTATTTGCATAAAGAAAACCAACCCACGTCATCCCTCATGAAGCCTCAAGAAGATCCTAGTGGTATGTGGAAGTTGTTCTTTGATGGTTCAAGGAGAAAACATAGAGTGGGTGTAGGTGTCATGATAATATCACATTTAAATGATAAATACTTCTATTCATATAGGTTCCAATTTAGTTGCTCCTATAATGTAGTAGAATATGAGAGTCTCATTCATGGCCTCCAATGGGATAATAAGAGGAAGATCAAGCAGTTTTATGTCTATAGGGATAATTAATTGGTTATACACTAAGTCATAGGTTAACATGCCACTAAGAACCCCTTAATGAATTCCTAAAAACATAGAGTGTGGGACTTAATTGAGGACTTTGAGGCTTTCAACATCCAATCAATGTCAAGCAACCAAAATCAATATGCTAATAGATTTGTAGTTGTGGGGGCTCATTTTGACATCCCTAATGAATTGAAAAGGACAAAGGTTCAACCACATGCCAAAGTGGTAATAATACCATCAGTACTAGATAACAAATCTCATTAGAAGGTTTTTGAAAATGACAAATAGAATGCATTTTTGTTGCAACAAGAAGTAGAGTTCTCCTCCCTCAACCAAGTAAAATTGCAACATCAATATGAAGAGCATATCGTTCAATTAAGGTCCAATAATATTCCTAAAGGGTTAGTCACCCTAGAATGCCTCTTTCATGAGGGGGACCATATGAGGAAGGATAAAGTAGTGATGTCAACTAAATAATAGAACTATGAGAGAGTTCTTATCTTTGAAGACAAGTTCCTCAAGCTTGGAAAGGTAAGCACTAAAGTTGAAAGGCATGCTTTCATAGAGATATATAAGGAATATGCAAACAACTTTGCTTGGAAATATAGTGACCCAAGGGGATTTGATTCTAATCTAGCCAGACACACAATAGAGATAAAGGTTAATTCCAAGCCTGTTAGGTAGAAGTAGAGGCCCATAAATCCTAAGATTGAGGAGCTCATGAGAAAGGAATTGACCAAGCTTATTGAATCCAAGATCATCTTCCTAATCAAGCACTCCTCATGGGTAGATAATCTAATACCTTTTAAAAAGAAGAGTGGGGAGATTAGACTATGTGTAGACTTCAAGGATTTTATTAGGGTCTCTTTGATAGATCATTACCCTCTACCATCCATGTAATAACTCCTATAAGTAGTTATTGGTTTAGAATGCTTCTCTCTCTTAGATGGATATTCAGGTTATAACCAAGTGCTAGTGAGAGAAGAAGACTAGTACAAGAATACCTTCACCACCAAGTGGGGGATGTTTACTTATCAAAATATGCTTTTTAGATTATCCAATGTTGAGGCAACCTTTCAAAGAGTGATGGACATGGCCTTCCAAGGACTACTAAATCAAATGGTGCTAGTTTACTTGGATGACATAGCTATCTTCTCCAAGAATTTTAGTGAGAATATGGATCATTTGAGGCTGATATTATAGAGATGTAAAAAGTATGAAATCTCTTTAAATCCCAAAAAAATGTGTGTTCTCTATGCATGAAGGTAAACTACTGGGTCATATTGTTTCAAAAGAGGGATTATCTTTTGACCCTGATAAGAGTAAGTGATATCTTAGCCTTATCTTTGCCAAAGAACAAAAAGGGGATCCATAGCTTCCTTGGAAAGATCAACTTTATGAGAAGGTTCACACCTAGTTTTGCAAACCTAGTCAAGCTTATCACCACCATGATAAAGAAGAGCCAAGTGTTTTCTTGGTTTGATGAAGGCAAGGCAGATTTTGAAGCCAATAAGTAGGCCATTGCCCAAGCACCCTCACTCTTGAATCCTAAATTTTCCAAGGACTTCATCTTGTACACCTTTTCTAACATTGACAACATATCAGTTATTTTGATGCAGAAGAATAGTGAAGCAATGGAGCAACTAATTGCCTTTTTCAATCAAGGGCTGAAAGGATATGAGGTGAGGTACACTTTCATTGAGAAGCAAGTTCTTATATCCTTAATAATCCTCAATAAGTTTAGGCCCATGCTCTCCAACATTAGGATCCATCTTATGGTGTGTCATTTTGGAGTTACGAATTTCCTCCTTAACTAAGATTTAAATGAGAAGATAGCAAGCTAAATCACAAAGGTCATGGAATATGATGTATAAATCAAGGTCACCAAGTTGGTTAGGGGTAAATTATTTCGTGAACACATGGTGGATAACCTCCAAGAAGACAAGGAATCTATTTTGGTGACCCAAGATAACTCATAGGTAGGTGCACCTCCACTTCAAGAGAGTTGGATTCAAGATATGGATCACTTTTTAGCGACATGAAAATGTCCCCAAGGTTTGGATAGGGCCAAAATAAGGTATTTCAAGATTCAATCTATGCCTTATGCATTAGTTGATGGTGTTATTTTTAGAAAGGACCTCAATGGGCAACTCTTTAGATGCATAGATGATGACTAGGTGACCAAAATCTTGGAGAAGTTCTATGATGAGCTTGCAGAAGGCCATTTTACACCTAAAACCACCACAACAAAGGTAATGAGAGCTGGTTATTACTGGACCAATCTTTTCAAGGATGCTCATACATGGATTAGAAAATGCCAAAAATGTGCCCTCTTTATAAGAAAGCAAAAAATAGCAGCCCTTCCACTCAATCCTATTCAGGTGGAGCAACATTTCATGTAATGGGGGTTGGACTTCATATGAATTATTAACCCTCCATCAATTTCAAGGCATAAATGGGTGCTCACTGCAACTAACTATTTAACTAGGTTGGTGGAAACCATTATTTTGAAGGAGGCTAGTGAAGTTGTAGTTTTGAATTTTTATGACAGTCTTGTAACCAGATTTGGTGTCCCAACCACCATAATTTATGATAATGGATTGGCATTTCTTAGTATGAAGACAAGTGAGTGGGTTTTCAAACTGGGCATATACATCAACACTTCTTCCAACTACTATCCTCAAGGAAATTGACTAGCAGAGTCCATAAATAATAATTTATCAAGGATCATCAAGAGGACCATGGAAGAGAATCAAAGAACATGGCACACCAAGATAAAGACAACCTTCTGGATGATAGGGTGACTCCTAAAACTACCATTATTAATTATTCATATTTTATTGTGTATGGAATGGAATCCAAGTTTCCTATCTCCCTTGAGTTTCCTACATTGGAATTATCCAATCATCTTGAGTTGATGGAAGATGGGCCCATGAATGTGAGGATGATATAACTCATGGAGATAGAAGAAACCAAGGACCTCGCTATGAAAACTTTAGAATCACATAAATATCTAGTTAAAAAGGCCTTTTAAAAAATAGATAAAATAAGGATCTTCAATAAAGGGGACCTAGTCCTCAAAAAGGACTCAAATAGGGCCAAACCAGGCAACCATACCAAGTTTGACAGCTTGTGGAGTGGTCCTTATTTGATCCATAGATGCAAAGAACACAATGATTTTTAGCTTGCTCATCTAGATGGAGAGGTATTACCCATCCCAATCAATGGAATTTATTTAAAGCTCCATTATTGAATAATATTTCATCTATTGTAACATAATGTACATATTAGAGTAGTTTTTATGCTTTCCTCTAAGTGCTTTGTGCACATTTATTTTTTGTTCTATTATTTCCTTTTTCAAAGTGCCTCAGGGATTTTGTTTTTTTTTCTTCTAGTCCTAATTGCTTCAATAGAGGTTCAACTCAATTTTAGATCAATGACTCTATCCCCAATGGACTAGATAAGGTAAATGGTTTGGGTTATTAAAGCATAAAAGGTATTCTTCCCTATGAGTCACCAAATATGTTGGCCATTTTTGGCCCACATACCAAGATTATACACATATAGATTAGGTTTCTAATGGATGAACATATGGATAGTGTTGCGAAGTACCTATGAGATGTTGAGAGTGATTGGAGGATCTTCATTGTGTTCATCTTAACATTTGGATCTAGTGGCAAAAAATTTGAATAGGAACTTTTCTAACATCACCATTACCATGTGTGGGCAAGTGAAGGAAAATTATTCATATGGGTTTGTTTGTATTTGTGCCAAGTTTATATGCACCAATTTTTAGGCCCTCTACCAAAGCATATCAAAATTTATGGAGATCCAAAATTGGCTTCTCAACCAAATTATGTTGTCTTTTCATAGCCATTTTCAAGAAAGTTTAAATAAAGTCAAGTGAGCATCTTGACAAGGTCACTTCTAACATGAGTGGTAGTTGTAGGAGAAAGTGGCCACATGGGTATGTTCATCCTAATTCCTAGTTTTTATGTGCTAGGTTATATATCCTCCACTAGAGAATAAATAAAGTTATACATGATCAAAATTGGCTCCTTAGTTAGATTTCACTAAGTTTTCCATACTTACCCAGATGAGCTCAACCATCATCAGGATATCACATAGGAGTAGATATGGACTAGCCAACTTGAGAATTTAATATCTTCACTTTGAAGGTTCCAAAGACTAGAAAATCAAATCCTCAAGAATATCCCCTATAAGTATAGTGCCTCCATGATTCTTACACTTCAAGATCCAAGGCTTCAAAGTTGGTCAAAAATCATAAGACGTTCACACAAACATAAAGTATTAGATAAAGTAAAGGAAATAAATTTGATCTTAAATATGATGATCCTATAAACATCATTTGATGGGAGTGAGGACATCAATTTGAAGATCATGAACTAGCCATTGGCTTTCAAATAGTGGCTCTCAATAGATCGACGATTTTAGATATAATGATGAGTGGAGGTCAAAGGGTAAATGAATCTCAAGGGTGAATGTGTGCATGACAAGTGTTAATGACACATTCAACTAGTAGAGAATTGATGGTTCTTAAGCATTCATACAGATTGAAATAGATGAAGCAAGATGAGTCATTGTGTCAACAATCCCAGTCAGATTTCAACAACCAAATGAAGCAAATGCAGGCCCATAATTCTCAATGGATGTTGATATGGTATTATTTACCATGGAAAATAATATTTTTTAGGGTCATCCCAACTCCCTTAAATCTGGTTCAAATCCCATAGAGTGGTCAATATGATGTAGTGATATATAAGGAACACATATGGATCACCATTAAGGTAAAATATGGACCTCTAGTTCATATTTTTGCTTAGTTAGGGTTATTTATGCAATAGGGTTAGTAATTTTAAGGAAGACCCACACATACAATGAACTTTCAGTTCCTACAGAGATAAACTGGGTCGATTTGGACCTATTATAATACAAAAAAGTGTTATGTAGTCTATAGGTTTGTACTGATATGGAAACTATATAAAATCCAATAATATTATATTGGTTTTCCACCAATAAATAGACCCATGATCCAAATATGATGATAAAGTGGAGATATGATTAATACAAAGGATCTTCATCCTTCAGCATGACCCTAGTCTCAATAAGCAACTACCTAAAAGGCACAAAGTCATGATCCTGTTAGATCCATGAGTATGAGATCTTATCTTCAAGTGAGAGATGGTGTGAAGGATCAAAGAAAAGGTCTAGTATTGGTAAATATATCTAGGAGCATTCAATACATCTTCAAAATCTTTGGGAACCTTCTCACTCAGCCAAACATAGGTAGTGTCCTGATTAATAAAAAAGGTAGCAAGGTTTCCATTGGAAAAGTAGTGAAGGGTGGTGGCTTAGGTTCATTTAATGACCTAGGACAAAGTGTTATTTTTCTAATGATGTGTTCCCACATCCTTTCTCTCTTTCCCTCTTCTCCTATATATCTTGGTCTCATTCCTATTTAAGGGGTTCTCAGCTCTTAAAATTTAGTGTTTTATTTTCTAAGATAAGGATACCCATTGGGCCTCTTGTAAGAGTATGCTCATTTGATAAGGTTAAACCCTATCAAAATATTATAAGAACTACATTTTGAAGTAATAGGATTAATTGTTTGCATATCTCTGGTCTTTAATTAGTACTTAGTATTCTTGTGTATGGTAAAATTGTGAAGGAGATTATTCCCAATCTTTTATCCTTTTGCTTGCCTCTTTAAAGGTGTTTTCAAAGTAACTTATAGGTCTATACTAGTGTTTCATGTGAAACCTCTTCTATGAAATATTTATGCAACTAGTGAGATTGTGAGATTGAGTAAGCCATAGTTGTCTTTTATTGATTGAATACATGTTTAAAATTATATGAGTGTCCATTTAACTTTGGTGTATCACCCTTTTAGCTTTCTTAGGAGCCCTTAACTATCTTTCTAACCCTTTTCCCTATGAATCATTGGTTTATCATTAGTTTAGGTGACCGTCAAGAGGAAGCTAGCCTTCTCTGGAGGTTCAACCCCAACATAGGTTACCCACAACCTAGGGTTGTCCCAATATTATAGCTTAGTTGGAGAAAGCTCAAAGAACCCTCTCCAAGGGTGTAAATTAAGCCTATAATAGTTGTTTGGTTTAAGATTTAGGCATGGTAACCTTACTTACATGGCATTTAGTCATTATAAATCTGCAATATCTAAGCTTATTGAAGATACTCATGCATAATAATTTTACACCAAAATAGCTTATTGTTCAATAGGCAAGGCCTTGTATTTATAGCCTTAGGAATTAACTCTCATTCAAGGTGAGTTAAGGTTGATTTTAGGCTTGGAATGGATTTAAACTAAATCTAGGTGAGTTAAAACTAACTCCAGTTGATTTAATAGTTATCAAATAACTATGATTTACAATTACTAGGCACGGCTCTCAAATTAGATATTTTAGGATATTTTTAAAGAACTTGAAAAATCATAAGGGTAATGATGAAAGGATTATATATTTTGAATTTTTTAATTTAATTTTTTATATTTTCATTAATTATAAATGGATAATTCAAATATAAATTTAATCTTGTTTAATTTGTTAATTGATTTAGATTAACCATTTTTCTCTTTCAAGATTTGATTTAAGTGTTTAAGTGCCCCACTTAATAGGTCCATAGGCTAAATTGACAGTTATTATGCTGCAAGGTGATTAGGGATGAATCTGTGAGAGGTTATTATTGCATATAATATAATACCCCAATTAGGGATGTATCAACATGATTATAAGCTTTGATGGATGATGTGAAAGAAAATTTAGGATGTTGAGTGATTCTTAGGCTTAATTTGCAATGGTTGGTAGGAATCAATCTGAAGTCTAGGTGGAAGCCAGTTGTGGCTAGTATTAGGTTTTTATAGTCTAACCCTATTTGGGAAGGTGTTGAAATCTATAGGCACCATAATGTCTTCTCAAAGAATGAAACAAGCCATTAATAAAGAAAGAAGATAATGATTGAATAAGAATCTCTAAACAATGTTTGGAAATCCTATAATGATGTCCCCTAGAGGGAGTGGCCGACACATATGATTGATGGATGGTCCCTAAAAAAGAATCAAGAAAAATAATGAAAACCTTGGTTCAGATTAATATAATCAAGATAATGCTTTCATGCATTGATTTTAAAAGTTAATAATTTTACCAAAGGAAGTTATAATCAGTAATAAATTTTGAGACACAAAGTTATCCAAAGGTGGTTATAATTAGTGGCATAAGCACATGCCCTAGTAGGGTAGATGAGTCAAAATAATAATTTTTCCATAGTTGATTGTAATCATTAAGATGACCTAGATTCAATAATGATTGTTTTTTGATTATGCCTCAATAGGGAAGATTGGTAAGCATAACTCAAGGATATAACCTGTTACATAAAATAAAGATGAGTGGGCACAAATGTAGATATGATGTTCTAATTATTGAAGAAGCCAAAAATAACCAAGAATACGAGGATGTGTAAAGTGATAAAATAGATGATTAGAAGAATAAAGAATTGATCAATTTTAATGATTTGATCGTACGTGCCAATGCATAGATGCTCATCCTTATTAACATTGATCCAAAATGTTCAAGGGGTTGATTTGATCAAGGAGGGTAAGAGGATTTAACAAGGTTACCTTAGAGAGGCTTCTACAACTCTATTTTTTTAATATTTCTTGAGCTAATTTTTGATATAGCACATGATGGTATGCATCTTGATAGAACACCATGATAACTTAGCTAAAATATGTAAAAGGAATAATTCCTGATCTAAGAAACAATTGAAAACAACACACCAATGATAAAAACCATGATGACAATGTTGATGTATGAATATGGATGGACTCAAGAATGATGCACAAGGAATCACCGAATGAACACATATAAATTGAGTCAAGACACAACAACTAAAGTAAACAAACAATCAAACAAAGAAATAAATAACTAAGCAAACAAAAACATAGAAATATTTAAAGTAAAATCAATACAAATTTCATGTCATCAACCAAGTCAATACCTACATGTGAAAACTCAATGAAGGATAAACAGGTGGTGCCCCAACTGACTAGGTTTAAACAAGACACATGTTTTTGGATTTTGAGGCTTTATATCTCTCAAGGAGATGGGAATCTAGTTTTATAATGTTTTTTAAATTTTAAGGTATCTTAATTCATTATAAATTTACAAGATACCAATAAAAAAATGATGATATCATTGACTTATGTTGCTTGTGTTGTCACTTAGATTTGTACCCTTTAAGGAGATGCCAAGGCTCTCCTCATCTAAGTGTCACAATGGAATCAGTTCTAGGCTTGTGTGTAGCCTAAGGAATGAAGTGAGTCTTTAGATAGGGCTATCTACTACTACTACTACTACTACTACTACTACTACTACTACTACTACTACTACTACTACTACTACTAAATCTTGGAGGTGAAAAGGGAGAAAAAGAACTAAAATTAAATATAAACTAGTGGAGGTGATATATTAGATGGATATATGACATACAAACACATGTATATGACACTGAAGACCAAGTAATAAACCAAACATACACTTTCCCAATCTATAATTTATTGCATCAATGTTACATTATGAGGTCAAGATGAACATCTAGGATAGGATAACTAGAAAAGAGGCCTTGAATGTCACTATTTAAGAGAAAAAATCACTTATTCCTTGACATATCTCAATAACACTTCACATGTTCTGCAAGAAGAAGTTTCCCAACTACAAATAGGTTGTAAGAATGAGTTAGAATGCTAAGGAAATAAGAGTATCACTTAAGAAAAATAAAAAATTCAAGCACAACCACTAAGTATAGTCATAGAAGAGGTAAAAATTAGTCATTTTATTGATAAATATGTGTAAAATTAAGTAGGGCTTCACCATACTTAGGTGGAACATTCAATACCATGCCAAAATGGCCAACTCTTATAGAGTTTAAGAGAGAGAGAGAGAGAGAGAGAAAGAGAAGCCCAAGGGTCACAAGGACACTTTTAAATATAATAAAAGGAGTCACTTGTGCATGTGATAAGAACATGGGATGAACCATGCAAGGTTTTTAATTCCAAGTGTCCATACAAGTGATCAAAGTTATGCAAAGTGGTACAAAACTCCTTGTGCACAGAAAAACTACCTTCATGATTAGGCCTATTTGAACATCTTATAACTGATCTATAGAAATTATAATGATTGTAATGAAAGTTAGGGACATCATAAATGCCTCTACATTCATTTTTTTCATGCCTAGTCTTTTGGAATCAACTAAAAATGAGCCATCATCATCTATTATCCTAAAAACTACCCTTCCATGCACCTTGCACACTTGGCCTCAAATTTGGAACCATTTGTCCATGAAAATATATGGTGTGGATTTTATGAAAATTTTCAATACCCTACATGGCCTTGGAAGCATCAAGGTACCTTAAAATCACTTTACTTGAAGATTTTCTCCCCTCTCTCTAGCTTGTGCATTAGACTAGTTTTGATTGGCTAAAATTAAGGACCTATTTCGGGTACTTAGAGGTTGAATAATGAAATTAAATGAATATTTGGAGTTATATTAAGTTTCAATATTTCACCTAAACTTTTTTTCATCTCCTAATTAATCTTTTAGCCTACACAACACACAAAATAGTGATAAAAAGCCAATTTCTTCCCCCATACGTACAAGTCCATATGAAAAAATGGTGTGAAGAATACTAGGGAGGTCCTCTAAAAGTTTTAATATTTATTATATTAAAATTATTCCCTTATATTTCATCTCTAACTCCATTTTCCAAAACTATTCCTTAGCAAGGGTTTAGTAGGGTTTTAGGATTGTTTTTAGTCTTAATGATTATTCATAAAGTTGGGATGTCTAACTTGAGAAAAAAATATCATAATGTGGCCTATAGGACCCCTGATAACATACCATAACTCCTATATCCTCTATACTAAGTGTCATGAGAGATGTGAGCAATTGAAAATGGCCTCTCGGGTGTGTTTTCACCATTTTATACCAATTTGAGTTGGTTTTGGACCAAAAATGGCTTCTCCTTGACGTCCTTTGTACTCTAAGAGTTGAAAAAAAAATTTATTGGTCATATGGATATGATCCAATATTTTTCAAATCATGTTTCATGTTGGGAATGAAAGAGACTCTTCATTTGGATGTTAGGTTTAGTCCTTGCCTAGAAGTTTGTCTATAACTTTTGGTGCTCTAGGATTTCATGTTGGTTCAATTGCATTTACATATATTTTATATATATATATATATATATATATACATGATAAAATATGGTGTAAATCTCATTTTGAGGTGGATATGTCAACATTTTCTCATTTAGACCTTTAGGCTTGCTCATGCATAGTAGGTTTGACTACAAATCTAGGAGTGTAGAATTCCCTATTTGTTTCCCACCTTTATTAATTTTTCCTCCCTATTTTTTTGGATATGTTCAAGATTTAATAACCTTATTATAGGTATAAAACACCTCCAACTTTTCCTAACACTTCTCTTTTAACCTACTTACCTTTGCATTGAAGGGAGTGTCCTTTGTCTGAGATAGAACAGAGGACATCTCCCCTATATTCTTAGGCAAAGTGAAAATTTTATAGTATTCCCTAATTGGTATAGAATATATCTTCCAATTTTGATCTCTTGGTCATATGTTTTAGCCTCAAAACTTTCTAAGGAACTAAAATTTGAATGTTTTTATATACTCTGCCTGTTAGATGTTCTTTTCATGTTTAAAGGTTAACAATGTTTAAAGGTTATTTTTTCAAATTCCATCATCATATCAATAGGTTTTATACCTATTTTTTATCTTTAAAATCATTATCATCATTGATACTACTATTTCCTACTCATTGCCTAACTGAGACAGTCACATGCCATTTTAAGTTCTGCCTATAGGTTGGTATTCATATGCTTTAGACACTAATGTCAAGGGAAAAAACCTTCCTTGAATCCTCTCAAGTGAAACAATGTATTTTTTTCATTATTTTATGCCTTGAATGATCTTTAAACATCATCACAACCTTAATAATCTCATTGTCTACCCAATTACCCTCAGCTAATTGTGTTGCTCCTTGTTCTGACCCCTATAGGTTTTTATAGGTGGTTATTTGGGTATGAATTAGGTATTAAATGATATTTTAAAACCTTATTTAAGACTTAAAATACATTAGGCCTTTATGTTACCACCTTATCAATCTAAAAGTGACTTGAAACCTTTTCTAAATCCATTGTCTCAATCCACTACCTACCTCAATTTTTATAGGCCTATAGGTGGTGATTTGGGGTCAACTAAGGTATTCATGATGTTGGTTAGACCTCCCATGTATACCTCAAGGTGGCATAATGTTTTGGTTATAACTCCCACTATTTAATGTTTTCATACTCATCTTATCTCTCCAATACTGAGTCACTATTCCTTGACTGAGATAATCTATCTTGAACCTTGCTTGTAGGTTATCTCCAAGCCTTTCAATGCAATCTATCTTGAACCTTGCCTATATGTTATCTTCAAGCCTTTCATGAGTGATCATGATGCCAAAATACTATTAATTCATCCACTAAGGCTATTCTCCAAGCTAGTTCACTGTCATCTTTGTCTCAGTTGTAGGTGTTGATCCTACCCTGTGTACGAATAGGGGGCATGCAAAGGAGTAAAACAATAATACATTCCTCTCCTTTGATTATCCTCATGTCATATTGTGTGCCATAAAACCCATGAAACTAATTTATCCATAACTTAATGTATTATTGATCACTAAATGCATCAAAATCCTATTTACATCTTCAATCCTGTAGATGTTTTTAAAGCATCTTAGTGTGTTTTGTAACATGTTTGGACCCTAAAAACTCCCATCTTTAGCTGTCACCATCTCTTCAAGATTTTCACATGTATTTACATATATAAGGTCTAGATGATCTAATACCTAAGCTACATGAGAAACCCCAAGAGGCATGTTTTCAACAATTTACAAAAGCCCCAAGACCTTTGTTTTTGTTCATTTAGGGACTGAGTCTCTAAACACAATCATTATCTTTTATAACATGATTATTCTTGAATTTTCAATTATGGAGTTTGTTTCACCTTGGATCTTTAAGGAGAGCTTAAAAACTAGGACTATCAACTCAAAAATGCTTATTAAAATCTCTGCTCAGTCTCCTGTAGGTGTACCTTAGAAGCTTATAGGCTAAAAGTATACACATGTTCACAACAAGCCTCATTTATCTCTCAATAAGTTATAAACTCATATAAATACCTTAAAAACATTTATCATATCTCAAAACATATGAATAAGTGTCAAGACCTTCTCTTTAACATGAAAAGTCCCTATGAAAGCACCTGAAGGTTTATTAATGGTAGAGTTGTATGGATATGCATAGGACTGCAACTCATGGAGATTGTTTTTAAGGATTAAGTTTCAAGGTGGGAAGAATTAGGATGACATTGAAAACATGTAAAGGGAACTAACACAACCCTCTGTAACCATCCTCAAATCATGGAAACTCAAAAAATAATGGAAACCTGCCCTTCAATATAGAATGCACTAGTCTGCAAAATTAAGATGAATAGCATGTCAAAACCACTCCAAATTTGAAAAAAAAACATTATAAGTGATATATAATTATGTGTACATCCTTTGGATTCAAAATCAGCATCTAAACCATACAAAATTTCTCAAACAAGACCCAAAACTAAAATGTGCATAACTTGACAGGCAGTTTTGGAAGGTCAACTTAAAAAGAATGGTTAATGAAGCACAGTCCATCATTCCTAAAAATTATTATATTTATTTTAAGGCCTTGGAGTATATAATATTCCACCAAGATCATTTTTCCTAAAACCCCTTGTGTTAGCCATACTAAGCAAAAACCTATAAGCGACTTCACTATGCCAAGAAGGAGAAAAAGAGAGATAAATAATTTTGAGCTATAAATAGCATACTCATATATATATAAAATTATTTGATTTTAATAAGATGAAATTACACCCCTTTGACCCATCTCATGTGGCACACTTCCCAATCAGGTTGTACAAGTTCCCAAATCTTCTCCTTTCACTAAGAAACTATCCTTTCTTCTACATAACCTACAATTTTTAGTTAGTGATACTTACTAAAGACCTCCTAGGACACATGGTGCATGAAATCAGAATTTTTAACATTTAAAAATCCAAATAAACTCGTACAAAGCATTAAATTCGCCATTTAGACCCCTCAAAATTACTTAAAATGATAAATGGGCCTAGGAAATAAATGACTAAAGCTAGTACAACACTAAATGACCTTGAAAACTTATGAAACACCTTATAACATATATATAAAACCCCTATAGGCTTTAAAAATGATTTTTTTACTAGGGGTGACCTATTTTGACCTAAAAGTCAAAATTGGTCAACAACTTGCAAAACGGTGAGAGCATTGGCTAATGGGGGAATGAGTTGACTGCGACATAAATTAAGCATGGCCTACATAATACCATAAGGACCTCAAATCATAGTAGTTACACCCACATAAAATCCATTGAGATCTAACTAGGTCACAACAAGCTCTAAAAATTAGGCAAATGAGCATAGTAATGGCAAGGTGATGTGGAAATGCATGGTAAAAGGTGTTGTTCCTAATTTTCCCATAGGTAGTTATAATTAACAAACAATGGCATAGTTTATTGATACTAAGTTACCCATAGGTGGTTATATTAGTAACATAAGGTGGAATATTGACTTTCCTAAAGGTGGTTATAATCAGTAACACAAGTCAAGCATAAATAAAATATGTAATTTCTAGATCCATTATCATACTACTTTCATATATTTCCATTTGAACACATAAGGTTGAAACTATTGAAAATGGATCATAATCCCCTCATGGAAGGTGTAGGAAGAACCAAAGGAACCAAGATCAAAAGGGTTAGGAAGGGTAGGGTAAATACAATCTTTGGTTAATAGGGAAGGTATGGTAGAATGGTATATGATATGGCATAAAGAAAATCAAAAGAAGTCAATTTGTGGTAATGGGAATAGGGTTCCCCACAAGTGAGAAGGTAAGGTAAATGGTAGGACATGAAATAATGGAAAGGTGAATGACAAATGAAAATAGCAAGGTAAAGGCAAATGAAAATAGAATGGTAAATAGCAAGGCAAAGGGATGGTTCTGGCAAGGTAAATGTTTATGTCGTTCCTATTGATGTGGAAATGCACATCTTGATCAGTGTATGATACAACCAGATAATCAATTATGTAAATTAATAGCTTGTACCTATTTTGAATAAGTACTTTGTCAAGAACCTACTACAGATTTAGACTCCAAGAATGTTGTTGTGATCCTCATTGGTCATTGATTCTATTGCATTCAAACATTAAGGCAAGATGTATTCATATCCTCTATAAAGGAAAGTGTGGCCAGGGATGGTAAGTATGCATAAATATTATATGATAGGTCTAATTTTGTAATATAAAGGTGGATGATAATGGAATGTATAGTGTTTGGAAAAAAAATGAAGATCAAGGTTTTCAAACACGTTAATGTTGTTGATTCTAAATTCAACATAATTTAGATCAGGGTTTTCAAACATGCATAATGTTTTGGTGGGGCTGAAGAATTTTGAATATGCTCTTGATAGGACCATCATATTTTTCTTTTGTTTGGGCCTGAGAGTAGCTACCATTTGATTATGTTGTAGATTAGAAGTTGTAGTGATGTTATCTTTCATAATGTCTTCATCAAGTAGTGAAGAATGATTGTGCTCAGCTATTGGCACTTCGATGAGGTTTTCACCAATGAATTTGTCTTGATTGTCCCATAGTGACTTCGAGAAGGTTTCACTGAGGAATTTTGACATTTGACTTTGATTGTCTTCTAGCACCTCCAAAAAATTTTCACTAGAATATTTTGAGTTTGGACTTTGATTGTCCCTTAATGCCTTCGTAAAGGTTTCACTAAGAGATTGTTCTTCTTTTTCATGAATGTGGTCTTCATCCCCCTAATATTATTCAACTAATATATCACCATGGATGCATATCAATAAGGGGTGATTCTATCAGTCCCAACCGACACTTGTGGGAGGTTGAATGTCAATATAATGGCTATGTTGGGTGGTGGTAATGGCATGTGGAATGGTAATGGAATGGGAAGAGGTCAAATAATCCTCATAGAAGATACTATGAGAGACTATGTTGAAGCTGAAGTCCTCATCATCAAAAATTGTAGAATGATCACAAACATATTCAAAATGATCTACAAGGCATGTGTAACAAATATTTTTAATAACCACAAACATATTCTAATTCTAAAGCTAAATATGACTCAAGGGACTCTGAATATGATATTGAGAATGAAGTTGATTCTACTCTTGATGTTAGATCTGATGTTATTTTAAGAATAAAATCTAACTTAAATGTTGATTCTTCATCTGGTGTGGATGTTACTACAATGATATCTTATTGAATGTTTAGTATTATACAAGTAATGGCTTGTGATGGTATAATGGGCTCCATAGAGTCTGGTTTATGAAAATGGGACTCCTCAATGAGGGGAAATAAGTCAAGAGACAACTCCACAGAGACTAGCTTATGAAAGGGAGGCTCTTTAAAAGTAAGACAATGGTTGAGGTAATGATTTTCCTGAAGGAGGTTATAATATTAAGAAATAACTCAGCAAATACTGGCTTGTTAGAATGAGGCTCCTCGACAATAGGGATAGTATCAAAGGTGATTCATCATAGGTTGACATGTCACAAATAGATGTTTCAACAAAAACATCATGGATTGGTTGGTTCTCTTGGCCTTAGTTTACAAGTAGTTGTAAAGTAATAGTTTTGAACACATCTTGGTCTCCAAATGATTGGCTCTATTGGAGAGGTATTGATTGGATCTTTTGTGATTTCATGATTAGCATGGGTTTTTTAAAGTGGGGAATGGGTGGAAATGAATGAAGAATGGTTGGGATTTGGATAATGATAGGTTTATCTATGATGGACTTAACTAAGGTTGGTTGTTTGCCTAGGATGGTAACTATGACCCATCGAGTTATGATTAAAAAACTTTATTAGGATAATGAGATACCATACTTAGAAGGGCCTAGAATTGTAATGGTAAGGTGTTACGAAGCTTGGTTTCTATCATGAGCGAAAGGATGAGGTCTTGGTATAGTAATGGTAGGGCATTATGAAGCTTGGTTGCTATCATGAGCTAAAGGATGATGTCCTAAATTGGTAATGATAGGGCATTGTTAATCTTGGTTGTTATTGTAAGCCAAAGGAAGAAGTCTTGGTATGGTAATCCTTGGATGTTATGGAGTTTGGTTGTTTGCACAATCCAAATGAGGTTTAATGGTATAGGTGGGGGATCGGGTGCCATTAAGCATGAAAGCATAAACTTGGTATGTTAATTGGCCAATGTAAGGTATCACCACATACTACTCTTGAGGATCTTGGATTTATTCCCCAGATTGAGTATTTTAAGGAGGATAAGGATCTATCTCACAAATCACCTCCTCACCATAGGGGTCTTGATCAAAGTCAATTTGTGTAACCACATTGTCATAACTTAGAATGTTCATGGATCTAGTATAAGTATAATGAGACATATCCAAATTAATGATGAACATTTCTTAAAAAGGCCTAGAATTATACAAACTCTAAAAAATAAGGTCCAAAGGAAAAATAGTCTAAACATAGTCTAACTTGGTCTAAGGAATAGAGATGTATCTCCAAAAAGGTATGTGCTAAAACTTGGTATAAAACAATCTAACATCAAATGTCTAATGTCTAATTTCTTAAACAAATGGTCAATTGAATGAATAAAAATTGGAATGATAAACTCTAAGTACAAAGTGTTTCAATCTAGTCTAATCTAAACAAAACAAAAGCTTTTAGGTCTTTCAGAGAAGGCACAAAAGCTAGGCTCAAAATAGGCATGTGTTAGATCTTTTGGAGAAGGCAGAAAAGCTAGAATTTTAAACAAAATAGGATAAGGGATTTAATCTAACAAATTTGAAACACTTTGGCATAAACTAGGCATTCAGATTTAAACATGAACTTGGTTTATCAATAACAGACATGAATTATAGGCAAATGAAAGATAGGCTATTTTCCCAAATTAGGCACAAACAATAGTTTTTAAATTGCATAAAGAATCAACCTATGTTGCACAAACCAAAAGAAAAATATCAATGTATAGGCCAAAATTACACGAGTCCTGGGCAAAAATCAATAAATGTTTAGATTTGAACTTGTCAAGACTAATTTATAACTCAACTTAGAAAACTAGGCTTCTTTGAACAAAAAACAAGCTAAATAAATATGAATGGTAAAATGGCACTAGGTAAAAATCCTAAAAAGCACACGTGGCTTTGGTTTCAAATTGGGATTTGGACATAAGGCAAACAAGTTTTTGAAATGATTTTGAGAAGCGTAATGACGTTATCATGCTATAAATATATGATCAATGGTTTGTTTCAATACTTAAAGGCACAAGATTCTACATTAATTGGGTAACATAATGACACCCTTTTCAATCAAGTGACACACATACACAAAGGTTGATAAAAATACTAAGCCACATGTATGATGTCAAATAGGTAGCATAATGCCTCCTTAAACAAAGGAGTGATGTATAAACAATACTCATTTTTATGTGGTAAGATACACAAAAATAAATAGCTTGACTCAAAATCATGCAAGAAAGGATAAAATGACAAAAACACCTAAGTGTTACATCATAAATCCTAAAACTAACAAGGTTACATAATGTTGTTGAATTCCATCAATATACTCAGCCTTGAGAGGATTTTAATTGTTAATATAAAAATTAAAAGCACATGAAAATTAGGGTTTTTAGGACCCCTCTTCTCTCAATAGTTTGACTATGACATGGAACTTCAGTCTACTCACCCTCCATGAATAGTATGTCTATGGCAAGTGGGGTTATTCTAAACTATCAATTTTCACTTGTTTTTAGATGGTCCCAAGTGTGGCTAACACTAGAAATGCAATCATGTTAATTGGATCCACATCAACCATCTTATTGTGAAAAGGTCATGTCCTTTTCAAAACCACTACATCTTTTACTTACTCAGTGTAGTGTGATGTCTGAATTGATCATAATTTCTAAGGGCATCAGTCACTAAGGGAGGTAAGTTTAACCACTCAAAATACCATCCCAGTGATTCACCAACTCAATTTATATACCCCACCATAGTGTGGGGTTGAAACGATACTGAAAGATGAATTCTCAGGTCAATGCTTTCCTAGAGGACCCATGAGGAGGCGATGAACTCCTGATCACAAGCCAAAAATCATGAAAATAAAGACAAGTGAAAAGACTTTAAGGTCATTTTCAGGTCAACCAAACCATACAAATTTGGGGAGGGTCTTAGCAATTTTATTTTCACATTTTTGAACTAAAGCAGTAAAGTCAAAGAATTAATTCTTTTGGTCACCCTATTTCCCTAAAGGGGATGGGGGAGAACATACATGCATCACTCAATTTGCTAGAAACTAATAAATTTCAACAAATAAGCACAAAATGAACCACTCTTAGGAATATGTAACTAAATGTGAAATTTCATTTTAGTGCACCAAAACAAATTATGTTGTGAAATTTGAGCCCCTTGGCATTAGTTGTTTAATAAACTTTGTAAAACTTTAAAAATAAGTAAGGCATGAAAAGAACTAAGTTCGTTTTAAACACCAAAGACAAATTGTGTAAGATTTAACCACATTAAAACTTTACTTTTTCCACCTTAGGACCTAAAATTTGTTAGAGGGTTTGCTTTCTTAGAATCCTAAAATCAAGTGAGAAAATAATATTTTGAAATGATATCTTGGGTTTCCTACTTTTTATCTTAGAGAGATTGACATTGATCTATGCAGGGATCGATGTCAGTCTACAAAGATTGACATCAGTCGATCTACATAGGGATTGATGTCAATCCACAAGGGGTAATCAACGTTGGTCCACAGAGGGGTTATTGACATCGATCTAGGAGAATCAATGTCAATCACTATCAATGGTGAAATAAACCAACATCAATTACCTACAACTTATGAGTTGATAAGAATAGAAAAACATGAAAAATGAAGTTAAAACTTGAATATTGAAGATTTTTAAGCATCCATTATCAAAACTAAAAGTGGCATATCATCCTCCTTGGTTATGTGGGATGCCTAGTGTCTCATCGAGCATGCCAACATTTAAACTAGTAATTTGATATAGAGGGGAGGTTAGTCTTGTGTTAGTCTCATAAAACTAATAAAATGAACACACTAAAATGCTAACACCTCTATCCTAGACACTAGGGAGAGCTTAGTTAACAAAAACTAAATAATATCAAAAAAAAAAACATAAAAGACAACTCTTTTACCTTCCTTGGACCTCCAAATGGCTTTTTTGAATAGATTGCTTGACTTGTGCATCAAGAAGTCTTCATCAGTAGAGGTTGCTTTGCTCCTTCTCTCCTTGGCACCTTGGCTTGTGATGTTGCTTGGCTTAAGATTTGGGCATGTTAACCTTAATTTTATGGTATTTAGTCATTATAAATTTACAATATCCAAGCTTGTTGAAGATATTTGTGCATAATAACTTTGCACCAAAATAGTGTATGGTTCACTAAGCAATACCTTGTATTTATAGCCTTAGGAATTAACTCTCATCTAAGGTGAGTCAGGGTTGTGTTTAGGATTGGAATGGGTTCAAACTAAACCTAGGTGAGTTAAAACTAACTCTAGTTGAGTGAATAGTTTTCAAGTAAATATGATTTACAATTAATAGGCATAGCTCTCAAATTAAATATTTCAAGATATTTTTAAAGAGTTCGACAACTCATAAAGGCAATGATGAAAGGATTTGATATTTTTAATTTTTGAATTTTATTTTTCAGATATTCATAATTGCAAATGGATAATTAAACTAGGAATTTAATCTTATTTAGTTTCTTAATTTATTTAGATTATCCTTTTTGTTCTTTCAAGATTTGATTTAAGTGTACAAGTGCCCACTTAATAGGTCCATAGGCCAAATTGACAGTTGTTATTCTGCAAGGTTATTAGGAATGAATCCATATGAGGTTACTATTGCATATGATAAAATAACCCAATTAGGCATGTTTCAACATGATTCTAAGCTTTGATGAATAATGTGCAATCAAATTTGGGACGTTCAGTGATTCTTAGGATTAACTTGTAATGGTTGGGAGGAATCAATTTGAAGTTCGAGTGGAAGCTAGTTGTGGCCATTTTTTTGTGTCTAAACTTTCCTCACCTTAAAAGGATGACATATTGGTGGTATTTCTCTAGATATTCAAGCCTCCATACATAATTTATTCAAATTTTGGGATAAATTACATAATTTAGAAGGTATAAATTGGGTAAAATTATTAGTTTCATTCATATTATGGGATAAATATTTACATAGTTAGATATAATTTAGGGAATTTTTTATTCATATGTAGATATTTTATAGGTATGTGAGTGATAGGTTTTTTAAATATATCACCTTTGAAACTTAGTGGCACATATATTTCATGACATTCTATGTCAGATTTGGGATAATGTTTTATTTATTTTATAAAATAAGGGAATTAATTACCTAAATGTGACAAAATATTGTGTAAAATTAAAATGGTATAGATATTCAATAAATGACATAAACTAATTTAGAACTTACTAAATTTAATAATATGTTGAAAAAGGAAGGTACTAAGTAAATGCAACTTAACTAGCAAAGTAAAATTTAGGATTGTGGTTAAGTCTTAAAATCACTATAAAGCTACGTATACTAATTACATATATGAAATAGGTAATTATAGGATCTCTAGTCGAGATTGATGTATTTAGACATGGGTCACAAGGTGTTGTTGTCCTTAAAGAGTGTGAGTGTCTTATAAATAATAAAATTATGAGTTTTCTATGATAGGTTCACCTTTGCCTTTATGTTTTGTTGACTTCGTAAGAACCTTTGATTCATCATGAAGATAATTTCATGTCTTCTCTTTCAATTGTAACCCTATATTGATATACCAAGTTGACAAATGCAATCATAGGGTAAAACTTAGTTTATAGTTGAAAATGTGCTTAAACTCAACACCGCTTGTGTTAATCATTATCTAAATATCAATACTCTAAAGAAGAATCAAACTCCATGTGAACTTAAATGTATATTCAAAATTTAGCTCAGGGCCACTAGGATTATATGTATTTAAAATTAGGAGAAATGGGTAATTTACTCTCAATGTGCAATTAGATTTCTAGTGCTTTTGAATATGGAAACCTTTTGTGTGCAAAATAGTTTTAAATGTGGTTTCATAGTGATATTTTAGGAATTCCTTTAGATAGAGCTTGCTGAAATTATGGTATGACTCATTAAATGAATTATAAACTGAGCAATTAACCTTTTTTTATGAGAAGACGAGCAGTGGAACTAGACATTACTAGGGAGCATTATTGTCAAAATAGGGCATTGTTATCCTAGGATCAAAAATAATTGATATGGGAGTATGAAGCAGTCTATGGATAAACTTGAACTATTTTGAATATGGAATAAAGATATTCTATAATCATTAGTTTGATCTTATGAATGGTTCATCCATGTGAAAAATGAAGGAAAGTGTTCAAAAGTCAATGGAATAAGGCATAAGAAAAGTGTGTAAAAAGGGTGGTTATAAGTGTATTCTTTCAGCTTAAATGTTAATTTATTTTTATACATTTAACCCTTTTTTATTATATTAATGTAGTAAAGTGAAATTACTAGAGTAAAAATAAAATACGTACCTAAACTTACCTTTGAATAAAAATCTTGGAATTAGGACACAATGTTGAACTATACTTCATGCAAAAACTTAGAATAAAACATGTATAATTTCAATCTTTAAGATAAAAATAAAAAAGTAAGAATAAGAGAACTTATAGATCTAATAACAAGGAAAAAATACAACATATTATGTACGCAAACGGTTATATAAAATCTGGTGACTTTAGAGGGTATGACCTTTAGAGATTTTATTTTTTGTTGGAAAGCTTGGATTGGACTGTGCATGCCCTAATACTCATTAATTAGAATATTTTTTTAAATAACTCAAGGTGTGCTTGACTCCATCATTGAAAACCCAAAGTAGTGAAGTATTTTGAAACCCATATATAAACCCCAATAGATTATTCTAGTGCAAAAGATAAACCATCTATTAAAAATGGAATAAGTCTCATGTTTAATGTAAAATAGGCACAAAATTTGTGCAAAAGTGGTGAAAAAAGATAATATGGTATAGGTATAGTGTATAAAATGTGGAGAATGACAAGTATTTTCATTCCAATTACAAAAATTTTGTAAAACTAAGCAAGAAAGAAGGCATATGCCATGCATGCCTCCAATCTGATATATTTAGGTGTATATAGATTATGAATCTGAGTAATAAGAATTGGAATTCTAATAAAAAACATATGCACTAACCTGGAACACATGTCATGGATGATGTCCCCAAAACTAAAAAAATTTGAGACAAACCCAAGTATTTTTTTGGAAATTGAATGTGTACCTATTACATAATTGTTTTGTATTACCTATGATTATGATACTTTTTAGAAATGACTATTTTATGCCTACTAGGACAAAAAAATATAATTTTAGATAGATTTTGGATGTACCTTTGTCAAAATTGAGCATTCATGTTCAAAATTTCTTTCTAGGTGTTTTCCATGTATGAAATTTGACCAACTATGTAAGACTTATAAATTTTTATCTTTTTACTACACTGTACAAACTTAGTGTCTGAGATAAGCCACTATATATGACCCTCTTTTGAGGTGAGTTGTTAAGCATGCACAATAATTTAGTCAAAATAAATAATTTATGTGAGATGTTATGAAGAGATGTTAATCAAATTAGTAATGATAACATGGAGGATTATGACATCATCATATAAATAAATTGAGTGAAATAGTAATGTGAGATGCATGTAGATACAATCATATATAGTGACATTATAAAGATAGATATTAGCAATTAAACATGCTAATAAGTGATCACAACTAAGTACTAAAAGCTGAATATGACTAATTGGGTAGGGATACATGATATCCATCATGTAATTAAAAGGATATAAAGATGCATGAGATGCATCTTGGCATTGAAAAGTGATCAAACTGAGAAAATAAGTGTCATGGCCATGATACACACAAATAAAGAGTAAACACAAGATACACAATATAAGGCTAATAGGACACATGCAAAGGACATGTTAAAATGTCACTCATGTGCATAGAAACATATAATTAAGGCTTTAAAAAACACACAAATACATGCTCAAATGTCCACAAGCCAAAATAGAGAATACACACAAGACATGAAGTGAGAAAGCAAACATGAAAAACATACATTAATACATGTAATTTATCAATATAATTCATTTGTAACATTATTATATTTAGTGACTTACGTAATTAGGAACATATTAATGTGTAAATAAGTGAGCAATATCTATAATTTTTTTTATAATGTAAAGAATTGAGGTATGAATAATAAGGAATAGCCCAAAAATGATAAAACATGTGTATAATATGCCCCTAGTGAGCTTGTTGATGTATATACAAGTTATAAAAGGCTTTTGTATTGTTTGGATATGATAATTGATAACATGTGCTCCCTAAGACAAGGTCGATGGAATATGACAACATTACAAGGCACTTTTATCTGAATATGGTGATTTTGTTGGTTTTAAGTTTTTGATTCTAAGATAGTTAGATAATCTACAACTATCTTTGTAAATGGAAACATGTATGTTATGCATTCACTCATGTTTACTTGTAAATCATACATGATATGAAATTAGATAGAAATAAGCATTTATTAACTATGTAAAAATTAACTGAAGTAAATTAACTAAACATAAGCATGGTAGGCCCTGATTTTTAATTTTTCTAAAATATTTTACTTTTTTGTATTTTTCCATGTATAAACTTAAAAAGACACAAGTAGAGAGAAAAATACTAATTGTTGAGTCTTACAAGGGACTCACAATCAATGGATCTCGTGTCTAGGATATGAATGGTAACCTTTCAAAAATGTAAAGTGTTATATTATTATCATTAAAATACATTGAATTTGCAATCTGAATATTGATTTCCCTCAATACTATAGATGCCATGGATATAATGATGATATGTATAATATTGTGTACATGGTTGAGCATGATGAACTCTAGGGATTTGGGGAACCCATATAGGAGTGTCGAAATCAAGTATTGGTGTCTTATTTAAAATACCCTTAGTACCCTATAATACTAATTTGGGACATGTATAAGTATAGAGATGATCTCTATAATATGTGACAAATCTCAACTGAAGTGACCTTTCATGGATATACTTCTTTGGAAGGGTAAATATCTACTTTTAAAATCTCTGAGTAGGTTGCACCTTTTTAGGTGGATTAACAAAAATATTATGTGTAGGGACCATATATACATGTGCTGGAGAGTATTCATATGGTATGCCCTAAATTATGATGACCTGACATATTTATTTAGTAGGTTGAAATAACATTGAAATAAATGAGCAAATGATGATCCAAATAATAATATCATCTTGATAGAAAGATTTAAGTATATATCTTCGTCTCTTCTGGTGATGTTGAAATCACAATCTACCATCGTGAGGGTTTTCTCTGGTCCAATTGGAAAATAATTATTTGTGTTACATGGCACAGGTTATGGTCTAAATATGGTATACTAGATGCAAAAGAAGGTTGACATGGGGTAATATGGAAGTAAAGTGGTGCATGTTTTTTCAATTGAAGAAGCTACAAATTTAGATGGAACCATCCTAATACACTGATTCTATGAGCCATGATGAGACAAGGATAGAGTCTAGAGAAGGCAGTGGAGGGTGAGGGAAGAAGGGTGTAGCCTCTGCTACAGGTAGGTAAGGTGATGCATGGATCATGGGGATGAAAGGATAGAGTAAGGGGTGTAGTAAGGCATCCATCCACCCTAATAAAATTAGAAAATCAAATAATTAGGGCATCCTTGGGTCTTATGTTCTCCCTCTTTAATCAATCTAGGGTTTTGATTATGGCAAAAAAACCTCTAATTATCAATTTTATAGATAAAGCTTTAGAATAAGTTCTAGAAGGTGAAGGTTGGTATGTGGAGAGGGGCTTGATCTACCATTTTGACAAGTTTTGGCCTTCCTTTCCTAATCTTCACTAATGGCTTTTGGATTCTTGGCAATCTATGTTGGAAGGCAATATAGAAATTTATCCCTATGCCAAAGGTTTTTTATTATGGTTTTTGATATTTTGTTTGATCGTAATAGTATTTTTCAACTAAAATATTGGAGTTGTGAAAACCACCTTCTTCTTTTGAAACCTTGGTCTCCTAATTTTAACCCTCCAACAAAAAATCTTTCTATTCAACCCATCTAGGAAAGGATGTCATAACTTCCACTCCAATTTTGGACCAAATATGGTCTTTCAATTATTGGAGGTGTGTTGGAAGATTTTTTGGAATTGATGCTTATTCATTGAATTATTCTCGAGCACCTTTTGCTAGGATTATGGTTTGTTTAGACATTACTTAGGATCATCCTGAAAGGATCAAGTTAAAAGTGAATGATAGGTGTTGGTCTCAAACTATTGATTTTGAGGGGATACAAATTAAAGTTAATTCTCTAACACTCCCTCTTAAACTTAAATTTTGTGTCACTATTTTAGTATTTTTTTGATTCATTTTCTTGATAAAATTAACTTACTAAAAATAGAAATGATATAAGGTTCAAAGAGGAATACCTTTGATGAGAGATGTGCACTATTGATCTAGTAAGGTGGGAGCTCCTTTTTGGCTAGGAAGGACTACCTGTATAACAAATATAACTTGGACAAGACATAATTAATAAGATAGATTGGTGGTCTGTCTGAGACAAGATCATTTACAGAAAGTGGTACACTTCCTTAGAGGGATGTCAGTCCATTAGTTTACCCAATCAAGTGGATAATATAATGAGATAAATTATAATAAAGCATGTGATAATATTATGAAATTGAAATAAAAAAATCAATCTACTACATAGATATTATCAAAACATTCATTCTAATATGCTAGGCTAAGTCTTCTTGTTCTTGAATTGCTTCAAGTTGCTCAATGATGGCTTCTAGAGTCAGGGCAAAGACAATCATGCAAAGTCCTAACTTGAAAGAGATGTCACTTTGATCAGTGAATAAAGGGTGAAAAACTATGGGTAAGTCATGAATTGAAAGTACGTCATGTATATCAATAGGCAAGATCATTTACAGACAACAATGTATAATTTTAGGATTTAGAAACAGTAATTTAAAAACACTTAAGATTGTTATTCTAGTCTTGGGTTGTAGAAAGAAATAAAAGCATAGGGATTAATGTCGATTATCTTAGAATCGATATCGATTAGGTAATTGATGTCAATCTAGAAAGAAATATGGTCAAACTTTACAATAGGTGCTAAGAAACTCAAGATAAGGCCTAAAAAGAGCTTTAACATATTTTAAAATGCTTCTAGACAGGTCGTTGGTTTATCTAAATAGACTTATGATAATAAATAGAATAGAAATGAACCATAAAACAATCAAAAATCATTTAAATATATAACATACTTACCTTTTAAAAAGTTTCTTGTGTTGTAGATTATATATCATTGACAAGGATGTACTTGGCTTTGGACAGAGTGTGGATTGACTAAAATAGGGATGGTGTTCTTCTATAGTGCTCTAGGGGAATTTTGTCAGCATTCTAGTATGGAAAAATCAAGATCCTTGACCTTGAGGCTGGGATAGCTATAAATTGACGTTGATCCTAATATGATCGACAATGATCATGAGAATCGTTACCGATTTGGTCTAAGTTTAACTTGTTGGTTCTAATAACTCAAGATCACAGATTAAACTTAGTTCAAATTGGTATTTAATGGGGCTTGGGTATGGAGAGGTTGTTAGGGAGGTTAAAACAACTTACCCCTAATAAGCTTGGGGAGATTTTACTAGATTTAGGAATGGTTAACTAATTACCTAGGAAAAACAGTAATTAGCTAGATTCTTTACAAAACCTTAGACGGTAAAAGGTAAAACTATATTAACCGACATAAGAAAGGTAGGAAATGGGTAAGACACATTTATTTGTAATAAAATGGTATAAATTTATAGTGTTTATAGTTACGAAATTGGAGAAAACTTTTCACAAATAAACAGGAAAGTTGAAATTACATAATATTCTCCCTTGATAGAAACTTCATTCAAGAGGAATTATAAATATTTAAAGAAGAAAGAAGAGAAGGGAAGGTATGGCCAAAAATAGTAAGAATGAAAGTGTGATCGCCAATAATATTGAAGAATTCTCTTCAAACAATGTGGTCGATCCGCAATAGAATGAATATCAATAAGAAAGATGAATGATCCACAAACCTACAAGACAAACAAGCTAACACCAATTTTTTAAATTAAATAACTATGTCAAAATACAATCTATATACATAAAGTAATACAAAAAGATGTAAAAGCAAATAGAGTAAAGATAAATTCTATCATAAAGTGTGCAAACCTGTACAAAAAGAAGTTAGTCAAAATAATCAAAACATATATCCTGTGCAAGAAAAAATAAGGAATGCAAAAGAGATTTAGTTAATCAAAATAGAGACAAAGAAGATGTGTCATTTGTACAAGATATTTTACATGAAGCATTAGAATAATAACCATAAGAAGACGTATTAAAGTCTCATGAAGATTCATTATTTTTAAGAATCCAAACAGTTTTACCCTTAGACGTTGGAGATTTAATCATTTTTCAACAATGCAAAGTGTCAAATTTAAATTTACCATAATATTTACAAGGATGCAATTTCTAATATTTAGGTATGTGATACCCATGTTTTTCACAATGTGCACAAGGCTTAATAGTGTTGACTAAAGCATGAGTATTAAACGCATTATAATCAAAATAAGTTACAATATATGTCCTTCTATGTGGAGGACAATAAGATGTTAAATTTATATTAAAAATAATATAATTATCAAAACTGAGACCTCTACATTTGCATTAGAAGTAGGAAAAATAGATTCGAGTAAACCAATTGTGCACTTACCAAGTCCACCACTTGAGTAGCCCATAGTGTTCATTATTTTTAAGTCAAGATTGATAGAAAGAGTGTGCACATGAGTTTGAATTTATTTCAGATCACAACGAAATTCATCAACATTAGAGCTATTAATATTAGTAAAAGATGCAAATTTAACATTTAATGCATCAAAAGAAGATTGCATATTTGTCATTTGAATTTGAAAAGTATTTTGAAGTGCAATAACATAACTATGCAAGGAAGAAATTATATCATTTTAACAATGAATTTCATATTTAAGTGCGATAATTTCATCATTTTTCAAATTAATTTGAGGCGAAAACTTTTTAAAAGCGAAAAATATAGCGAATTTAAAGGCCATTGCACAAATTATAAGCTTGTAAAATAATGTGAAAGATAAAAAATGTTATAATTTAAAAACACCAAAAATACCTAAACTTTAAGCTTACCAAAATACTTAAAATAAATTTATGTGAAAAAGCTAAATCTTAGATTTAACTTGTGAAAATAAATCCACACCAATTATATAAACTTTTAATATACTATTATTTTTTTTAATTTGGAAAAATGTGATAACCCAAATCATTAAAAATAAATTTGTATTTTTTTAAAAAAAAATTAATAAATTATCCTTTGCATAAATCAACAATAAGAGAATTACCAAATAACAATAAATATTTGTCAAAAAACGATAAAAGAAAAAAAAGTTGATATGCTACGTGAAGATGCGTGTAATATTTTACATTTTAAAATATTATGCTAACTTGCCAATCCAAAATGATTTAGGAAAGAGTTTTTATAAACTTAAAGTTTTAATTATGTGTGTGTGAGAATGTCAAAGCATGAAACAAACAATAAGTATGCTAAAGATACCGAACACATAAATTAAACGCACGAGAGAGAGAAGAAAAAAGCGCTAAAACAAAATAAGCAATGATTAGCTCCTTTAAAACACCAAAAGTGCATTACCCAGAGTCTAGAGTCACAGCAAATCGAAAAGAAAATGCTTGACACTGATTTTATTTTTCGCATAAAAGATTATTCTAGATTCATATATGAAAAGAGTGCATTAGATATACATAAGACGACAAGAATTTAATTTTGAGATTTGATTTTGCATCAAACAAAATTTATTTTAAAAACTTGAAAAAGATTAAAACGCAGGATAATGTGTCCCAGGGATTTTTTTTCTTTTTTCCACTTTTAAATTTGTAAAATTCTCATGAATTAACATTAAAAATTTATGGCTTTGATATGATGATAAATTTATTTCTTAGGTTGAAATAACATTGAAATAAATGAGTAAATGATGAGTCAAAGAATAACATCACCTTGATAAAAGCAAGCCACAAATCATCCATGACAAGAGATTTGATAAGTGGGAAAAACTATCGAACGATGAAAAAAATCCACAATTTATTAGAAGCTTGCAAATAATGATTCTCAAGTACAATAATATGAAGAAGCTATAAGAGAGAGAGAATGACTTCAGACCAAAGAGTATCACAAGGATACAAGAAAAAGACTAAAACAACAAGAGAGTTGTGAGAGAGTAGTGTAAAGGAATGAGAGAGGTGAGCTCTTAATATATAGCTAAGAGAGATGCACAATTACATGTGCAAACTTAGGTATGTGTGACATGTGGCCCTAATTCTTTTATGAGTGAGGAAGATGTGTTTGCCATGTAAGGGGGAATGAGTTACATACAAGTAACTCTAAAGACTATAAGTGAACTCGGGAGGTGAGTGACACCTCATAAAGGCATGAATAAAATCTATTTATATATACAATAAATACACACAAATTAAGACTTAGAAAAACCCTATAAACCCATAGGAAGGACCCAAATTAAGGTTAATTCTCCAACATGATCTCATTAGCATAGATATATTTTAAACACTTGTGAAATGTAGAATGAACTACGTGAATCTATTCAACCAATGAGCATCCATATATAATATATCTAAGACCCATGCACTATGTACTACTATAAATCTAGCGTCCACATGTGTTTGACCAACCTGTAATAGTAATGTAATCCCAATGATGTAAATTTAAATGTGACCATTGAAACTTTTTTATTACCATGATCATGGGAAGAAAATATTGATTTGTGTATCCAAGATGATAGGGAAGTGTGAGTGTACACATATTCACGCTTGAATCATTATCAACCATGACACCTTGAATGGGTTGGTGATCAATACAAGCTTGAATGAATAAAGAATTAAAATCCAAGTCATCGTCTACTATTTCATGCTCTTAAAATGTCATGAGTGGCCTAAAGGGCACTCAAGTATGGTAGGTATTAATGATGTTTTTTAAAGTATGTGGTACTTTTGTATGAGAAGGATAAGAAACTAGTGGAGGGTGTGCATTATATGCATAATGCCCTCCTAATGTATCTATTATCTCATTAGTTGTATGCTTAGGAAAAGGATAAATAAATATTTTAATTTATTTACTTTCACTTGATTGTACCTTTAAACTTTTAGTAGATGTGCCCACATCAATGATGTTGACATCTATCAAATCTTGAATCTTGTGTCTTAAACTAATGCACCTATTAGTAGTATGCCCTGGTGCTCTATGAAAGTCACAAAAGGCATACTAGTCAAATCCATTTAAAAATGTCTTACTCACATTAACCTATGTAATGGAAGTTAGAGATATGAGATTGCATTATAATAGAGCTCTTAGGACCATGTATGAAGGTTTCGGTAGATTGGTAAATTGTCTCCTTGGAAGAGTTGATAATACAATGCACGATGTTAGTTCTAAAACTACATTTACTATTATCTTTTGATCATTATTAGTATCAATTTGTCTCACCTTTTATGGTAGCTTACTAGCATTATTTTTAGTGGAATATGTATTGGTTTAATACTTAAGCTTATTCATTGCTAAAAATTTGAGTTCTCTTTCCTTTATTATATGGCACAAATTTGTGAATGGGAGAAATTTATTAAACATGATGGACTCATGTAGGGGTGGAGGAAAAACCTTTTGGAGGATATATTGGATTTATTTTTATGTCATAGGACTAATCATCTTAGATAGCATCATCTTGTGTCTTAAAGCATATTATGTGATAATCTCATTAGATTTCTATTTGAGTTGGGAAATCTGAGCATATGAAACCTTCTCATTGATATTGATTGAGAAATTTTCTAGAAACATATCGGCCAATGGATTGAACACATAAATTGATTGATGAAGTATGTCATAAAACTAGTGTAAAGCATATTCCTTTGGACTTCTTGGAAATAACTTAGTCAATAACATGTCATTAGACACAAAGTCTAAACATGCTACATGGAAGGCTCTCAAATGATGTTCAAAGTCACCCTTTCCATCATATAGTGTCAGCTTGGGTGGAAAATAATATATAATTACAAGATATATTTATTTGTGTTGTGATAAGGGAGTGTCCATTAGAGTGTGATCAAACACTAGATTATTTTTTGAGGTACCTTGCTTTAAATGTAACACCTTAGTTTGCAGAGATCGAGTCTTGTGCATAAGGGATTGTACATCAGGAGAAGAAGAATGTGTGTTAATCAAAGTTGGTATTCCAAATTATTGAGTAGGAATCAACATATTAAATTTTTAAAGCCCTTGGGTTGCCCTCATAGTGAATGGTGTTACAAAATTTATATCCATGAACACATAGAATTAGAAGTATTAGGTGATTGACCCTTTGTGGCTTTCTTGATTTCCTCTCTAAAAAGTTTTATAAATTCATCTTTCATATGTTTATTCTTTGTTAGAAATCCTTGTAATTGTCTTTTATCTATATCATGTAATCTATCAACTAGTTCTACTATTATTGTGTTATCAACATAAATTTAAAAATATTTAACTTGGGGATAACTTAATGTATCACTATGTTTAAGATAAGTGGAAAAAAATTCTTAAATTGGATAAAATAAGAATTAAAAATGCGGAATATGGTTGTTAATGAAGAATTTATCATATCTAAAAACCTTAGAAAAAAATTAGAAATAATAAGAAAAAGGGTAGAACCCCTAGAAACATCTATGATTAGGGTTTTGCAACACTCAATCTATAGACAGGTTCACCAATATATTTTTTCATATTTTGGAAAATAAAGAAATTAATTATCTAAATGTGACAAATCATTATGTAAAATCAAAGAGATATAAATATGAAATAAATGACACAAAATGATTTGAAACTTACTAAATTTAGAAATATACTAAAATAGAAAGGTACTAACAAAATGCAACTTAGCTAGAAAACTAGAATGTAGGACTGTGTTTGAGGTTGAAAATTATTGTGGAATGGTGTTGATAGACTACAGATTTAAGATAGGGTTTTATAAGATCTCTAGAAAATAGCATTATATTTGGATAAAGGCATAAGTCATTATTATCCTTACAGAGTGTCAGTGTATTGTAGATGATAGTATTCTAAGTTTTCTATGACATGTTCACCTTCACTTATGTGTTTTCTTTTCTATAAAAAGGCCTTTGATCCATTATGAAAACTAATATATGTCTTCTCCTTCACTTATAATCCTAGCTCAATAGACCAAGTGGATAAATAAAATCACATGGTAAAAATGTGTTAGGGATTAAAGTTTTTATTGACCTCAACACGCCATGTGTTAAGAATTGCTTAGATACCAATACTATGAAAATAGACCAAATTCCATGTAGTTCTTCCATGCTACAATGGTGTGCGTAAAAAAATGGTATAATAAATTAAATGTTAGTATAATCCTAGTGTGATTAAATGATTTACTTGTGATTTATGACCTTAGAAGTGTATTCAAACTTTGGCTTTGGGATATTAGGGTTGTATGTCTTCAAAATTGAGAGAAATAGGGAATTTTATCTCAATGTGCAATTAGAAGTCTAGTATTTTTGATATGGAAGCCTCTTGTGTGCAAAATGGTTTGAAATGTCATTTTATAATGATATTTCAACTATTCCTTCATTGGGGCTTGATAAACTTTAGAGATGACTCTTTATATGAATTTAAAATTAAGCAATTAGTTGTTATTTGGTCGCAAGACAAGAGTGGTGGAATTGGACACTATTCACAAGTATTTTTATCCAAATGGTGTGTTGTTGTCTTAAGAGCTAAAAAATAGTTTATCTATGAGTATATTACAATGTGTGGATAAATATGAACTATTATTCATGAGAAATAGTGACATTTTGGGATCATTAGTATATTTATAGGAATGGATCATCGATGTAAAAAATGAAGGAAAGTGGTCAAAAGGTCATGTAATAAGGCACAAGCTAAGTGTGTAAAATGGATGGTCACAAGTGCATTATTTCAAATTAAATGTTAATTTATATATCTACAGATAGTTGACCAGATTATGAAGCATCAACATTTTCTATGCACATATTATTATAGTTTTTCTATTTTTGAGTTGGTGCTAAAGGTAAAAATTAATAATCTAAAACTCATTTATAATAATTGATTTAGTTTACATATTAAATTGATATGGGGTTTCACCATTCCATCTTAAGGTTAAATTTGAGTTAAACAAGTAGTGTGGTTAATGTTTTTCATCTCTCAACAACCTAACACTACTTCATGAGGGTTGGAGCATTTAGCTTTCAAACCCATAATTTGAACAAAGGCACTCGTATTGAGGAATAATCATCCCATGACATTCTCTAATGATAAATAATCACCCTAATCCTTAATACTTTAGAGGGCACCATGGTTCACCCACTTATAGGTGTATTCCTTCATTGCTATTCAAATTTCAAATTTTTCATTGATCTAATTTATTTCAAATTTCATATCATATATGGAGATTGGTTTTTAAGTGTTTCAATGCAGGCTTGCATGGAGCAAGTTTCACACTTGGAGCCTTCCCCCAAAGACAAAGTACACACTAAGGTATATAATTTTTGTCATTTTACTCAAGAATTTTCAATACTAGAATAAAAAGGGGCATGCATAAATACTAAAAATTTAATATTATATACATGGAAATATCAGTATTGACATATATTTATCTTACATAACTTGTGAGTACACATATGAATCTTTCACACCCTTATCTCTTATCCACTTGCCTCCTATAGCTTGACCTTCTTGATTCACTATCAATTACCTACATGAATTTCCTAGTTTGTGCCTAACCTTCTTATTATTATAAATAGATTGTATCATGATCATCATATCATTTTTGTTATCTTCTTAGATGTCTCTAGTGATTCTCACATGGTTCTGAATTTATGAAACCATCCATCTTTATTAGAGTTGTATAGGTGCCAAACAATAGTCATTTTATAAATTGCACTTTTATTTATGGGTTGGCATGTACATTCTGCATGTCACTTGCATGAGAAGTTACCTAAAGAGTCCTCTATTTATACACAATAGGTCTAAGCCTTTTCTTTATTTAACATCTATCAAGGAAATACTAATCAAGCCTATTCGGTCACTTGCACATTGAAAGCTTGACTACCCTAAATCTTTAAAATCATAAACTAATCAAAAGGATAGGCCCTAACCAAGTCTGAAGAACTTAAGCGAAGTTAAGTTTTTCATTATTAAGTGTCAAAAGCTAGATCATAGGTTGCATCCATAAGATAAGAACCATTGCACACATACACCTACCTGGGAGAATTACATGTAGTTTGCATCCTTTTTGGAGTATTAGAAATATAAGCAATGTTCAACCATGCAACATAGGGTGGTTGGGGTCAAAACAACCCATATTTATTCCAACCTAGTGTTAAAAGTGGAGCTAGGGTTTTAAAGTGAAGGAGACATGTTTTTGGGGCTTGTGCATATAGGAAGCTTTTAATATCACATAGTGAGATGGTTCACAAGACAATGCGATGATCAAATCTAAAATAGTGGAGCAATTTTTATAAGGCATTTCTATCAATCCACACCTTCATTTAGAACAGATAATTGAACACTAATAGAGTCGTCCAAAGAAATGTAAATAATCAATCTACAAAGTTGAGCAAATTCATATTCATATTCAATCTTCTCTATCATCTATATCTAATCTTAAATTAGAAGTGATCAACAACCACCTATATACCCTAATCCTTTTGATACATTCTATAAATAATAAATTAAAAGTCTATTTAGAATATTCAAATTTTCTTAATTTAAAGATATATTAAACAATCTAAATATTTAATTTTTTATATTTATTTAGATAATCAATCCAAAATAAAGTAAAAAGGTATTTTGATTGCCTCAAGTTATTTATCATCACAAAGTTGAATCATTTTTTCTTTGTTGTTTTTTATACGGGTGGCTCTTGAAGTCAATGATCCCAATAAATACGATGTTTTTTCCATCCTAATAATTCAAATGTTTTCATGGACATTATAGTCTTTGAAAGGCTATTTTTTGTTTGTTGATTTTTACACAAATGGCTCCAAAAGTCAAAATGTTTTCATGGACATTATGACATGTTTTTTATAGTTACATTGGTATTGTTTCATTTCATGTATTTTAATATCTTATCGATATTAATATGTGTTTAAGTCTATTTTGAATCAACATTTTTTCGACAAAGAATCTAATCCTAAATATTAATTGATTTTTTATTTTATAATCTTTCATAAATTATTATTTTATTAATAATTTTTTTATTGAAATATTTCAATAATAATATATAGATTCAATTTTTTTTAAAATTCTTTGACTTAAAAATTTAAGACTATTTAACTTTGGGAATATGAATTTACTTTTTGTGATATTATAAAAACTTATTAATTTTTTTTTTCAATTTAATTATTGCTTTCACAAAATTATGAATTTTATTTATTTATTTTAAGGAACAAGAAATTTAACCCAAATATTTACATCACATATAGATTTACGATACATTCTATTTAATATTTTGTTGAGAATGTTTGTAATGTACATGTTTGTCTTTATCAAACAAAAGTGTATGTGCATGCACATTATCATGATATAAGTGTCTTTTCTTCAATAAAGTTTGAATATCTTTTAATCACTATCAAATATTTGATAGATTAAAATAGAAATAATAAAAAAAATCAAAATTAAAATATTAAAAAATTAGTTATTATCTAACTATTTTTTAATTAAAAGTATGTTAAATATTATTTTAAATGTATAGTTTAAATATTGTATTATAAAAATATTTATATTTAATTTATTAAATAATAAAATAAATAATTCAAAAAGTTATAAGTTATAATTTTTATATTTTTAATATAAATTAATTTAAAAGTATTAAAATAAATTTTTTTTAAATAAATTTTAAAAAAATAATCTATTTTCATTTTATCATACGTTACAATTTAAATATTTAATTAATTAAATATTTTTAATATTACATTTTATTTATTTTTTTATAAAATTGAAAAAATCAAACAATTAAATGATATTATGAAAATAAATAACAATTAAAAATAGATTTTAAAAAAGGTAATACACATTGATATATCTCTTTTAATGTCATATAAATATTTAATTAATTTTTTAAATCATTAATTCATTTAAAATATAGACGTATGTTTTTTATTATCAAATTTACTTTTATCAATACAACTTCTCATTAAAAAAATATATATTATAAAAATCATACATGTATATAATTTTATGAAATATATATAATGTTTTTTTAATAGGAGAGATGATTTAATATTAAGTTTTCTTCTTTTTAAGTAAATATATAGATAGATATATAAATAGTTCAATTTTAAATTATGTTCTTCAATTTCAATATTAAAGGTGCAAACAAATGTATTATTCTACTCAATAATAATAAATTTTGAAAAGAAAAATTTCAACAATTTAATTTTTGTATTTTATATTTTATCTCTTTTTTTATTTTATTGTATTTTATTTTTTCACAATTTTATCATTCATTTATTCATATTCATTACATTTATATATAATTTCCTTTTCAGGTTTCTATTTTTTGTAATTTAACTTGAAGCATGGTGTAGTGATCGATGAATTGGAAAAAAAGTGATGCTATCCAAGGAGGAGGTGGTTAGTGGTGAAGCTTTGATTTGAAGAAAATATTTATTTATATTTATGTTTATTTGTGAATTAAAATAGCTATTGTGCCAGTTTTGAAATATAGGTGAGGTATCAAGTAGGTTGTAGTCCAACAATGAGGTTGATGGTGTAAAAGGTGCTACCTTGCTATTCATTGAGGTACAAATCCCAAAAAATATTGAAAAAGGGATGATGTTGAGATCGTACCATGGAAAAATTTGATAGAATGGATACCCTTCAATCCTCGGCACTAAATTGAAAAAATATTTTTTACACCTAATTCATATAGAAATAAGATTTCAATCAAAAATATATATAGGTGGTGTACACCCACCCTTTCATGAGCAATCATAACATATAAGTGAAGACCACCCTCCAAATGTAAGTTTCATCCCTTTCTATATTAAATAAATTAGAAATATGGCTTTCATTTAAGATTTGAGTTTGAGAAAATTAGAAATAAGACTTTCGTTTAAGATTTGAATTATATATATATATATATATATATATATATATATATATATATATATATATATATATATATATAAGATTTGAGTTTGAGAAAATTAGAAATAAGACTTTCGTTTAAGATTTGAATTATATATAAGATTTGAGTTTGAGAAAATTAGAAATAAGACTTTCGTTTAAGATTTGAATTTTATATATCTCATTTAGACCGAGCCCAACTTGCTCTGAATCAAGTGGGTTATACTCTCATATATATATATATGTATATGTATATGTATATGTATATATATATATATATATATATATATATATATATATATATATATATATACATATACATATACATATACATATACATATACATATACACATACACATATACATATACATATATACATATACATATACATATACATATACATACATATATATATATGAGAGTATAACCCACTTGATTCAGAGCAAGTTGGGCTCGGTCTAAATGAGATATTATTGGTATGTTTTTATTCTTTTCATCCCTTTCTATATTAAATAAATTAGAAATATGGCTTTTATTTAAAATTTGAATTTGAAGAAATTAGAACTATGACATTCGTTTAAGATTTGCATTTATATATATATGTGGGGCGTGGAGGGGGCGGGTGGGTGTGTGTGGGGGTGGGGGGAGTATAGCCCACTTGATTCAAAGCAAGTTGGGATTGGTCTAAATGAGATATTATTGGTATGTTTTTAACTTGTATCCCTTATTTAATTACATTAAATAATTTAGATATATGGTTTTCTTTTAAGATTCGAATTTAAGGAATATTGAATTTTTAGTTTTTATTTAAAATTTGAATTTGAGAAAAATTATAGGTACATAGTATCTAACTTACAAAATAACTAACTTATTATTATTATTTTAAAGTTTATATTAATTTTAAATTTATATATATTTATTTATTTTTCTATTATTGATTCAAATTAAATATTATTATCATGTTTGTAAAACTTCAATAATCTCCATTCACTTTCTCATTCCCTTAAATCTTTTTCTCTCTTATTTAAGAGTTTATATATAAAACATTCCCAATACTCTTGAGCCATGTTAAAGATGTTCCCAATGTTTATGTGTCATTTTCTCGGTCTTCACTAAGTCGGAGTGCATTCATCTTTTTTGTCCCCTCTTCTTTCACTTTTATCCATTGGATGTCAGTTTTGAGTACCGATAAGTCATAATTTGAATTCAATTGTCTATAAACACACAATAAATGTAATTCATTTACAACAAAAAATAAGTTCAAAACATGTTTTCACAAGATTATAAATATCAACCCTTATTTTTGAAATCTCTTACGCTTTTATATTTTTATGACCTTGTTTTACACTAGTACCCTTATTTTTAAGACATATACTTTTATAAAAATTATAAATAAAATTTAACCCATGCATGCACTCACATGGAATTTTCAATTTCGAAGGTTACTCCTTTGATTTAAAACTAAGAGATACACAAGACACTACTAGTATTCTATTAAAGGTTCATTGTAATTTAAAAGATATCAAGTAATTATTAGTGCATTTATCATTTTTTAAATCTAGAAATCACCATGTATTATGTTCAGTACATGAATTTTTTTTAAAAATTATATGAACATTATATTCTCAAATCATTTCTCTTGTACAATTTACTATTATCGAGAATTCTTTATATTGAAATTTTTACCCTTTCTCATTATGACTAACATATGTCCCTAGGGATCACATTTTGCCCTTAAGCTTTAGATATTTGATGTGTATTGGGATCAAATTAGATAAAGAAATAAAGTTATTTTTATATGTATACAAGTGTTGCAACAAACAGATCGAAATGAAGAAACAAGTAACCAAAATTAGGTCAACACCACTATCAATTTATTTCAAAGCTTAAATTTCATATATCTGAAACATTCCAAACACTGATGGGGTATATATAAGGCTTTCTTAATGTTCATGGAGATTATTTAAATTATTCCCAATAATTCATTCATCTAACCCTTATCATAACCAAAACTTATAGGCATGGTTGTTGACATTGCTAGATGCACATTTTCAAATTTAACTCAAAAAACTATCTTCAGGTTAATCCATATGTATGTTTCCTAGTTATTTATGTAGAATATTAATTAGTCATTGTAGTTGTATTTTACATTTTGGAGAAATTCTAGGATAAGGAGAAAATTCCATGTTTCAGGTACACAAATATTCTACATTACACTTTTTGGTGATATTGCTAATTTAACAAGAGCCACAAAGTGGCAATTCTTGTCAAAATGTATTATAATTGTATTGGAATTCATATAAAATGTACATTTGAGTTTTTTTTAAGTGAAATTGTACTTAATAAGATATTACAAAAAACTTAAGGTGCTTAAGATAGACCACCATCATAAAAATTCAGTTAAGGATGGACTTTTTGAAAAAAAAATTTTAAAACACTAGAGTTCGTGTAATTTATACAACTTTCCATAATTACATTTAAATTTATTAAATTAGGAATATTTTGAGTGTTTAAGTAAATTTAAATTTGTAGAACTAATAATATATAGTAGGAATAAGGTCTTGATTAGCCACATCAAATTTAAATGACTAATTAGTAACAAGAATGCTAAATGTTAAGTCTCTGCAATAGTTAGAATGATATTGAAGCCTAGAATTGAAGTTTTTATGTAAAAAAATTGTCGTAAATATGAACACTGACATAATAGTAATAATTACGGTTGTAATATACTTTGACATGAATATTACTGATAATACTTTTTGACTCAATATTTATTGATTCAATTTTTTCAATTATAGGGGTTCAAATTACTATGGCAATATTATATAATGAATATAATAATCTTTAATTCTTAATACTATCTATATCTTGAATGTTACTATGTAAGGAAAGTCAAAATTCTCAATGCCACATTACAAATAAGGTTTGTAGAATAGACATTATGAATAAGTCATTACATTTTTTAATCTAGAAGCACTTTCACACTATTCATGTCTTTGCTTTTACACCATAAAACCATGTAGAGATCAACGAATATGAGCAGTACATCAATTGTATTTTTGAAAGCCTCATTTTCTCATATGTAATGTTTCACCCAAAAACATTGATAACAATATAAGTACGAGTCATTTTTTCCGAATGTAATAAAATTACAATGCATGTGCCAAACCAAAACGACCCATCTATGTCACAATTGAACCTTTCAAAATCAATTATACATATAAAGTTCAATGATTATTCTTTAAAATAAAATAACTTATAATGAGAATACTATATACTATTTACTATATATTATAATTTATTAAATTATATTTATATAAAATTATATATAATATTAAAAATTGTGAAAAATGAAATGAATATTTGATCGATGATACTATCAGAGTAACTAATATTAATAAAAGTGCATTATTAAGAGGAAGAGGAGCTAATATCATCATAGTGGGCAGTTAACAGTTCGAAGGAAGCCAAATTTAAGCATTTAGATATTAACGAAAGTGTATGACTAAGAAGAAAAGAAGTTAATATTATATAGTGGAAGGGAGATAAGGTGAAACAGTGACCATTCATTTTAACTCTTTTTGTTTTATCATTTTCTGTTTCTTATATATATATATATCATTAAGCTAACATAGATATTGCAAAAGAGCTATTCTTAGCGGCCTTTCGGTCGAATTCAGTATCATTTAAAGCTCCACTCAAAATAATTGTTTAAAAATATTTTTCTACTGAGCTCAAAACATCGCTCTATGGTGATATTCCTTTTGGTTCAAGGCTGTCAAAATTTATGGACAGGTATCTAAATTCTGCAACCGGAGTTATTTATTTGATTTGGCCACCAAAATGGGGCTTATTACGAATAAATCTATTTTAAAATATATATAAGAAAAAATAATATATTAATTTGTTGAATTGAAGATTTGTTCATTATTATATGTAATACTCGTAGTTAAATTGCTTTCTGTGTAAATATTGGAACTAACACGTTTAATGTTAGAAAAGTTGTTTTGAAAAGAATTTACAATTACAAATGAATTTCTTGTGTTCAGATCCCATAGATGGTTGTTTTTCTCTCAACTGATCTATTTTCAAATCCCAAAATAATGTTTTATATGCAAAACAAACTTAAAACCTCAAGATGAAAGGATACAATTTAAACCAAGCAAACTTAAAACTTTTATTGAAGAGAGACTACAATAAATTAAAAAATTGAATAAATTTTGCATGCCTCACTAAATATTTAAGTTTGGTATTTTGATGTATATTTACTTTTACTTTGTAAGTAAATTGATTCATATTCAAAGTTTCAAATCTCATAAATGGTATCTTCTATGTCATAAAATATTAAAATATTTGTTTGACAAAAGTTATAATAATTTAAAAAATTGTTTGTGGCTCAACAAACATTTAATTCATCCATGTTAAAATCTCATAAAAATGATATGTTCAATGCCAAATTGATTCACATTCAAATCCCAAAAATGACATGTTTTATGTCAAATTGATCCATGTTTTATGTTGAGCAATCTTAAAACCTTTTCTAGAGAAAGGATGCAAAATAGAAAGTTTCATGTTTTATTTAAATGATCCATGTTCAAACCCAACATTATGAATTCCAATATAAATTGATCCACATTTAAATCTCAAGCATCCTTATGATTTATTGGTGTAAATTGATCAATGTTTGAATCAGACAAATGCAATACTTTATAACAAATCTCGAACAAGCTTAAAATACTAATTTAACAAATCCTACATAATTGTATATTTACTTTTACTTGGTGAGTAAATTGATTAGTGTGCAATGTTTTAAATCCCATAAATGACATGTTCTATGTCACACAAAATTACAATTTTTGTTTGATAAAATTTACAATGATTTAAAAGCTTGTATGTGGGCCACCAAATATCTAATTGTTCTATGTTAAAATCTCACAAATAAAATGTTCTATGTCAAATTAATTTATGTTAAAACACCACAAATGACATGTTTTAGATGTTAAATTGATCCATCTTCAAATCCCTCAAATGGCATGTTTAATGCCACAAAAACTATAAATATTTACTTGAAAAAGACTACAAAATTGAAAGTTTCATGTTTTGTTGTAAATGATTCATGTTCAAACCTAGAACCATATCTTTTGGTGTAAATTGGTTCAAGTTCAAATCTCTAACATCCCTTTGTTTTATTGGTATGAATTAATCAATATTCAAATCAAACAAATGCAATGCTCTATAAAAAATGTTAAATAAGTTTGAAATATCATTTTAACAAAAATAACAAAATTGTAAATATCTTAGCAACCACCTCAATTTTATATTTTATTGTGAATTTATACTTGCAGTGTGATCTATATTATGTAAGCCCCTTTAATTTAAAAAAATTATTTAAATTTATAAATATTATTCCAATGACATATTCTATGATGAATGATATACTCTATGATCAATAATATTAGAATTTCCATTTCAAAAAGTACCATTAAAAAAATATACTAATATTTATACGTTAAATTATAACTATTTCTCAAATTTCATTCCAAAACTTTACAATTGTTTAATTGAAAAATTAATATTTTATTTTTATTTACTATTTATCATATCATAACCTTGATGTTCTAATTTTTGTTTGAAAAAGTTACTAATTGTATATCATTAAACAATTGAATATTTTGGATAAAATTATAGTTACAATATTAGCCTTATAGGAATATACAATATTATTCAACTACTTGTGCTTGAAAACAATAAAACATGTGGTAGTTGAATTAAATATAGACGGGATTTGATGTTGATGGATTTGTTCTCGTTGTTTTAGCCACTTCTTCATCCTTTATTTTTAATAGGGGAGATGAAGTCTATCGTCGTCATGTAAAAAATATGTTACTAGTCAATTTTTGTAGGGATCACCTTATGGTTTTGGTTTAACTGGTAATGTTGTATACTATTTTCTTGGGTAGGGTATTACTATTTTTGTAGCTCTTTCAGACCTCGTGGATAGATAGGTAATTATGTATCCTCCTTCTCTTGAAATTTTATTTTGAATTATTTATCCAAAAAATGATCCTCCACCTCTTCCTTCTAACATATTTTTTATAATTACATTGATATTAGTTTGATTTATATATTTATCAGTATTGATATGTATCTTGATCTATTTTGAGCTACCATTTCTTTCAACAAAAATCTAATCCTAAATATTAACTAACTACTTTACTTTATAATTTTTTATAAATTATTATTTTATTAATAATTTTTTTATTAAAACATTTCAATAATAATATAGATTTAATTTAAAGTTTTTATTTTAACTTAAATATCTAAAACTATTTAATTATGAGAATATGAATTTACTTTTTGTAACATAATAAAAATTTATTAATTAATTTTTTTTCGATCTAATCATTAATTTTACTAAATTATGATTTTTTTTATATTTAAAAAAACAAAAAAATTAACCCAAATATTTACATCACATATAAATTTAGGAATACATTGTTTTTCTCTATGAGATAAAAGTGTATGTGCATGCACATTATCATGATATAAGTGTCTTTCTTCAATAAAGTTTGAATACCTTTTAATCACCATCAAACATTTGATAAATTAAAATATAAATAATAAAAAGAGTTTAAAAATAAGTAATTAAAGATTTAGTTATTATTTAAATAATTTTTAAGTTAAAAATGTGTTAAATATTATTTAAATGTATAATTTAAATATTGTGTTATTAAAAAAATTATATTTAATTTATTAAATAATAAAAATAATAATGCAAAAATTTATAATGTTATATTTTTAATATAAATTAATTAAATATATTAAAATATAATAAATATATATATTAATAAAAATAAATTAAAAGAAAAGGCAACCCATTTTCACTTCATCTCAGATTACCATATAAATATTTAATTAATTAAATATTTTGAATATCACATTTCATTTATATCTTTTTATGAGATTGAAAAAATCTAAACAATTAAATGGTACTATGAGAATAAAAAATAATTAAAAAGAAGGTAACTCATATTGGTATTATCCCTTTTCAGTGTCATTTAGATATTTAATTAATTTTTTATTTGAATCATTAATTCATCTAAGGTTTAGACGTATGTCTTTCATTTTAGAATTTTCTTTTAATAATACAACTTCTCATTAAAAATTTTTATTATAAACATTAAATATATATAATTTTGTTCATATGAGAAATTATTTAATACCAATTTTTCTTCATTAAGAGTTGTTTGTATATATATATTTTTTATAGTTCAATTTTAAATTTATTTTTTTAATTTTAAAGGCACAAATAAATATATTATTCTATTTAATAATTATAAATTTTGAAAAGAAAAAATTTAACAATTTAATTTTTATATTTTATATTGTATCATTTTTTTATTTAATTAATTTATATATTTTCACAATTTTATTATTCATATTCATTATATTTATATATGGTTTTTTTTTAAGTTTCCATTTTTTGTAATTTAATTTGAAGCATGTTGCAGTGATCGATAAATTGGAAAAATAAGTGAAGCTATCTAAGAAGGAGGAGGTTAATGGTGAAGCTTCAATTCCAAGAAAATATTTATTTATGTTTATGTTTATGTTTATGTTTATGTTTATGTTTATTTGTAAATAAAAAAGACCATTGTGCCAGTTCTGAAATATAGGTGGTGTATCAATGGGTTGTAGTTTAATGGTAAGGATGCTGGTGTAAAAGGTGTTGCCTAATCATCCACTAACAAATCTTATGAGATACTAAAAAGGAAATGACGTTAGGATTATACCCCAAAAAAATTTGGCAGAATAGATACTTCTCATTTCTTAGCACTAAGTCGAAAAAATATTCTATACACCTAATCCGTATAACAATACAAATTCAATCAAAAATATATATAAATAGTGTACATATACCCCTTCGTGAACAATCATAACACATAAATTAAGACCACCCTCAAATTATAACTTTCATCCCTTTCTATATTAAAATAAATTAAAAATATGGCTTTCGTTTAAGATTTGAATTTGAGGAAATTAGAAATATGACTTTTGTTTAAAATTTGAATTCTATGTGTGTGTGTATAATCCACTTGATTCAAAGCAAGTTGAGCTTGGTCTAAATGAGATATTATCGGTGTGTTTCTAACCTTTATCCCTTGTCTTAAGTACATTAAATAATTTAGATATATGGTTTTCATTTAAGATTTGAATGTGAAGAATATTAAGTATATAATTTTTATTTAAAAATTAAATTTGAGGAAATTTATAGGTTATATAGTGTTTAACCACCTATTATTATTATTATTATTATTATTATTATTATTTGTCGATTATTGATTCAAATTATATATTGTTGTTGATTATTTAAAATTTTAGTATTTTTTTATATGGAAGATTTTTGTGTGTAAAATAGTTTGAAATATTGTTTTATAATGATATTTCAAGAATTTTTTCGTATGGAATTTAATAAACTTTTTAGACGACTCATTACATCAATTTAACATTGAGTAATTAGTGATTATTTGGTGGGAGGATAAGAGTGGTAGAACTGGACACTATTGAGGAGCATATTTGTCCAAATGGTATGGTGTTGTCCTAGGAGCTCAAAAATAGTTGATCTGTGAGTATGGAACAATGTGTGGATAAGTTTAAACTATTATTCATAAGGAATAGTGACATTTTAAGATCATTAGTATATTTATAAGAATGGATCATCCATGTATAAAATGAAGGAAAAAGTGGTAAAAAGTTCATGGATGAAGGCATGAGCTAAGTGTGTAAAAAGAGTGGTCACAAGTGCATTGTTTTAGCTTAAATGTTAATTTATATCTATATAGTTTATCAAATTATGAAGCATTAGCATTTATTGTGAATACACTATTGTAGTTTTTTAATTTTTTAGTTGGTATTGAAAGTAAAAAGAATAATAGATAAACTCATTTACAATAGTTGATTCAGTTTACATATGAACTTGAAATGGGGCTCCACCCTTCCATCTTGAGGTTCAAAATCAGTTGAATGAGTAGTGTGGTTAAGGTTCCTCATCTCTTAACATCCTAGCACTACTCCATGAGGGTTGGAGCATTTATCTTCATAACCCACGGTTTGAACAAAGGCACTCACCTTGATGAATAATCACCCCATGAAATTCTTTATTGAAAAATAATCACCCTAATACCCAATACTTTAGAAGTCACCATGGTTCACCCACTATAGGTGTATTCCTTCCTTGCTATTCAAATTTCAAATTTTTTATCAATCTAATTTATTTTAGATTTCATATCATATATGGACATTGGTTTTTAGGTGTTTCAATATAGTTTTTCATGGATCAAGATGCACACTTGGATTTTTCTCACAAAAATAAATTACACACTAAGGTATACGATCTTTATCCTTTTACTTAAAATTTTTCAATACTAGAATAAAAATGGGGCATGTGTAGATACTAAAATTTTAGTATTATACATGTGAAAATGTTAATATTGACATATCTTTACCTTACATGACTTGTACGTACACATATGAAACTTTCACACCCTTCTCTCCTATCCTCTTGCCTCCTATAGGGTTGGCCTTCCTGATTCACTATCAATCACCTACATGAATTTCATAGTTTGTGCTTAACCTACTTATTATTATAATTATATTGTATCATGATCATCAAATCATTTTTGATATCTTCTCGGATGCCTCTAGCCATTCTCACATGGTTCTGAATTTCTGAAACCATCCATCTATGTCAAACTCATATGCATGCCAAACAATAGTCATTTTCTAATTTGCATTTTTATTAATGGGTTGACCTGTGCATTCTGCATGTCCCTTACATGAAAAGTTACCCAAAAAGGCCTCTATTCATACACAATAGTTCTAATCCTTTTCTTTATCTAGCATCTACTAGGAAATATTAAGCAAGCCTATTCGATCAGAGTCCACCTACCCTAAATCTGTAAAATCAAAAACCAATCATAAGGAGTAGGCCCTAGCCAAATCTGAATCGTTTAAGCCAAGTCAAGTTTTCTATTGTCAATTATCAAAAGCTAGATCATAGGTTGCATCCATAAAAAGAGAATTATTGTACATAGACATCTATCTACGAGAATTATGTTGAAATATTGAAAATGTAGGCAATGCTCAGTCACTCAACGGAGGGTGATTAGAGTCAAAACAACTTATTCTTTATTAATATCAATGACTCAAACTCAATATATTTTGAAGAGAAATTAAAAATATATATAACCTCTTTATACCAAAAAATGAAACATACTATATAACATTCAATTTTTCTTAATTTAAAGATATAATAAACAATCTAAATATTTAAATGTTTACATTTATTTAAATAATTAATCCAAAGTAAAACGAAGCGGTTCCACATCTCTCTAAGGTATTTTGATTGTCCTCAATTTATTTATTCTTTTCTTTATCTAGTATGACATTTGATCTTTGTTTTATTGAAATAAAAGTGTTAGTATGAGATAGATGAAAGTAATTTTATAAGAGTGGTTGCCAGAAATTAATAGTAGCTCTTAGATATGTTTAGAGAGATGAAAATATTAAATTTTATTTAATCTATCATAAATTTTATAGTATATAGTTTATAGACATTTACTTAATATGACGCATGTTCCTTAAACAATTTTATTGTAGATGTTTTTTATTCAGATATGTGATTAAGTTTTCAAGAGTTGATAATATTTATTTGTAATCCGTAAAAAAGAATTGTCCTTGTCAAATAATGACACTTGTTTACCGTTAGATATTTTTTATGTTTCTCATTTTAACTTACCCAATAATCGTTATTATTTGACATTAATATTTTAAAAAATATTATTACTTTTTATATTTCAATATGGTCATAAGGTATATCTAATCTAATATATATATACACAATAAATTATTTAAAAATAATATAAAATTAAAATAAGATTAAATAAACCCCTCTCGCTGTAGTAATTTTTATCCAAGTCCCTTAAAACTAATTATAAAGTATTTATGAGTTGTACATTTATTATGTGAGGCGGGATAGCAAGAAGGGGAAGGAACTTACCAAAAAAAGTCATAATTTTCAATAAAAAAGTAATAGTGTCACATAATTGGGAAATGATAATTTTGTGGTCTTGCTAAAACAGGATAGCAAGAAGGGGGAGGAACTTACCAAAAGATACTCATGATTTTCAATAAAAAGTAGTAGTGTCGCACAATTGAAAAATGATAAATTTGTTGTGTTGCTAAAACAAAATATCAAATTTAAAACAAAGATCGAGCCCTGTAGTTATTGATACATTTATTTTGTCATTCCGGTCTATTCAAGAAATGATGGAAATTTTAATTTTAATCTGAATGAACGTATGGGAAGATAGTTTCTTTTCTTGAAGCATTTTGCCTTTACCTCACATTGTCAAAGTCAGTTACTTACAAAAATGCACCATTGAAATTTACTGCCATGCTTTTCCATGTATTAGAACAACAAATAGTCCCCCGTTCTGTTTGTTTATTTTTTAATCTTGGGATGGCCATATTTTCAAAAAGTTATTGAGAATTACCATTGAGATTAGGGCGTCTGTAATTCCATATTATTTATTGAAATTCGTCTGTCGGTGTTCTGTTTAATCAATAAAGTTAGCTTTTAATTGTAATCATCTTCCCTGCGAAATAATTGCATGCCAGATCGCCACCCCTACCATCCCTACTGGTTCTAGCGCTTCCTTCAACATTAGCTTATCTGCACGCCATTCAAATTCCAAATAAGTACAGTTGACAACCCAAAAAAAAAATCTGCAAATCAAAAAACATGAAGTACATAAAGACTTCACAAACTTGACGCTGCCAAAGACGAAGAGAAGAGTGGAAATAAACTCAGGCAGATAAGCAGAAGGCATCATCGACCAAACATCACGCTTGTCCTACCATACAAATAAGTATAGGCATATAATTACTTAGTGGAGCACATGCTTGGCATCGACACTTATAGTTTTGCCTCCACATAAATCAGATAAAATTTTGAAACCCTATGCCTGTTTGAAATCTAGAGCAGAGAAGAAAAGATGTGACTAAACTGAGTAGACTTAATCTGATTGCTTCTTCATTATTACGAAGGACAAAATAGCAGCGTAACAGAGATTAAAGTTCAAATAGATGCGTTTGGAAAAAAAATTAGTAAAATGAAAATTTATGCAATCAATACCTGTGATAGTTGAGTTGTCAAGAGGAAATGCAAAACCCCGAGGCATTACATGTAACTGCTGGGCCTCATTAATCACATATAACTGCCAGCCGCTAACCATGTCGTGCAAAACATCTGTTTATTTTGTCCTCGATGAAAGTGAGGTGCAAAATACAAACAGACTTGCATATAAAAAATAATAATATGTTATTCAATTAATTATTGTTCAGCAAGGTCAGTGATTTCAACGGTGGAGAGCAACATAACATTGGCATTTCAATTGGATGCGTGTTCTTCCCAATATGATGTACAATTGTCTATATTTGTCTTTTAGTTATATACATTTATACTTTTTAAATTATAATATTGATATAAATAGAATATTCTATGATAACATATAGTGGAATATTTTTTAATAGTCGGTGTTAAATTTTTGAATGCATATAATATTATATTATTTCAAAGCTTTTTATTGGTCACAAGAAAAAAATTATTTGTTCAATCGTTTCATAGATTTTTGATGAGCTAAAAAAAATACATGTATGTCAAAATTTATGATTTCACAAAATGTAGCCACATAAATAAAAATTAAGTCTTATTAGATATCTAGTGTATGGAAATTGTTGGATGGATAGAGTAAGATCCAATTTCTAAGTGATATTGATAAATAGATTCTTCCTAATTGTGGTTGATTTAAATGTACGTTTACTTAACATTGTAATTTATTATATATAATCTATAATATAAACAAAGATGTTGATAACTCAAAACAATAAAATGTCAAAATAATCAAAATAAAAAAACAATGTCATAATGCAACATGTTAATTTGTTTTTATTCCAATATACAAATGACTAAATTTTATATTTATAATTAGTTTGTTCTTTTACTATAAATTATTCATGATCAAATCTAATACCGTAAATTTTAATGTAAATTAGCTCATGTTCAAATTTCAAGCACTCGTCTATTTTTTTATATAAATTAATCATTTTTTAAATCACACAAATTGTATAATTTATAACAAATACCAAATAAGCTTAAAATATTAATTTGACAAAACATACAAAATTGTAAGTGCCTCATAAAGCACCCCAATTTGATGTCTTACTATGGATTAATACTTTTAGCTAAATTGATTTGTGTGTAAATATTGGAACCAACACATTTAATGTTGAGAAAGTTGTTTTGAAAAGAATTGACAATTGCAAATGAATTTCTTATGTTCAGATCCCATAGATGGTTGTTTTTCTCTCAATTGCTCTGTTTTCAAATCCCAAAAATAATGTGTCATATGCAAAACAAACTTAAAACCTCAAGGTGAAAGGCGACAATCTAATCCAATCAAAATTAAAACCTTTACATAAGAGAAAATACAAAAAATTAAAAAATTGAATAAATTTTGCATGCCTCACTAAATATCTAAGTTGGTATTTTGATGTATATTTAATTTTACTTCGTAAATGAATTGATTCATGCTCAAAGTTTCAAATCTCATAAATGGTATCTTCTATGCCACACAATATTAAAATATTTGTTTGATAAATGTTATAATAATTCAAAAAATTGTTTGTGGTTCGACAAGCATTTAATTCATCCACGTTAAAATCTCACAAAAATGATATGTTCAATGCCAAATCAATTCATATTCAAATCCCAAAATGACATGTTTTATGTCAAATTGTTCCATGTTCGAATCCTGCAAGTAACATGTTTTATGTTGAGCAATCTTAAAACTTTTACTAGAGAAAAGATACAAAATTGAAAGTTTCATGTTTTGTTTAAATGATCCATGTTCAAACCCAACACTATGAATTCTAGTACAAATATATCCACATTCAAATCTCAAGCATCCTTATGATTTATTGGTATAAATTGATCAGTGTTTAAATCAGACAAATGCAATACTTTATAACAAATGTCAAACAAGCTTAAAATACTAATTTAACAAATCCTACATAATTGTGTATTTAATTTTACTTGGTGAGTAATTTGATTAGTGTTCAATGTTTTAAATCCCATAAATGGCATGTTTTATGTCACACAAAATTGCAATTTTTGTTTGATAAAATTTACAATAATTTAAAAGCTTGTATATGGGCCACCAAATATCTAATTGTTCTATGTTAAAATCTCACAAATAAAATGTTCTATGTCAAATTAATTTATGTTAAAACCCCACAAATGACATGTTCTAGATGTCAAATTGATCCATCTTCAAATCCCTCAAATAGCATGTTTTATACTTAAAAAACTTGAAATATTTACTTGAAAAAGACTACAAAATTGAAAGTTTTATGTTTTGTTGTAAATGATTCATGTTCAAACCTAGAACCATAAATTTTGGTGTAAATTGGTCCAAGTTGAAATCTCTAGAATCCCTTTATTTTATTGGTATAAATTAATCAATGTTCAAATGACACAAATGCAATGCTCTATAAAAATGTCAAAATAAGTTTGAAATATAATTTTGACAAAAATAACAAAATCATAAATGTCTTAACAACCACCTCAATTTCATATTTTATTGTGAATTTATACTTACAGTGTGCTCTATGTTGTGCAAGCCCCTTTGATTTAAAATAATTATTTAAATTTATAAATGTTAATCCAACAACATATTATATGATCAATAATATTAGAATCTCTATTTCACAAAGTACCATTAAAAAAATGTACTAGTATTTATACATTAAATTATAACTATTTCTCAAATTTCATCCCAAATCTTTACAATTAATTAATGTAAAAATAATATTTTATTTTTATTTACTATTTATCATATCATAACCTTGATTTTCTACAAATTTTTGAAAAAGTTACTAACTGCATATCATTAAACAATTAAATATTTTGAATAAAACTATAGTTACAATTTTAACTTTATAGGAATGTACAATATTATTTCAACTGCTCGTGCTTGAAACAATTGGTAGTTAAATTAACTATAGATTCGATTTGATGTCAATGGATTTGTTCTCGTCTTTGTAGCCACTTCTTCATCCCTTGTTTTTGATAGGGGAGATGGACTTTATCATCATTACGTAAGAAATTTGTTACTAGTCATTTTTTGTAAGGATCATTCCATGGTCTTGGTTTGACTAGTAATGTTATATATTATTTTCCTGGGTAGGGTATTACTATTTTTATGGTTCCTTCACACCCCGTGGATAGATGGGTAGTTCCAAATCCTCCTTCCCTCGAGACTTCATTTTGAAATATTTAACCGAAGAATGACCCTTCACCTCCTCCTTCTAACATGTTTTTATAATTACATTGGCATTATTTCACTTTATATATTTTATTAGTATTGATATGTATTATAATCTATTTTGAATTGACATTTCGTTCGACAAAAAATCTAATCCTAAATATTAACCAACTACTTTATAACTTTTTATAAATTATTATTTTAATAATAAATTTTTTATTGAAACATTCCAATAATAATATAGATTTAATTTAAAGATTTTATCTTGACTTAAATATCCAAAACTATTTAATTTTGGGAATATGAATTTACTTTTTGTGACATTATAAAAAATTTATCAAATAATTTTTTTCCACATCTAATCATTAATTTCACCAAATTATATATATATATATATATATATTTAAATAAATCTAAACTAGGATGGTGCATCTGGGAGCATGTTGTGAGGAGTCGAGCTAGGGCAATCGTACTTTAGCTTTTCCAGTCCATTTGTTGTGTTACACAAGCGTTGAGTGAGGGGTTGGGCGCGTGGGAACGGATTGGTGCACCGCAAAAACCAAACACTCTCAATTGGGTGCATGGGAATGGATTGTGAAGCACCAAAAACCAAGCAGTCTCAGTTGGGCACGGCAATGGCTCAGCAAGAACCTGTAAAGCCAGCGCTTGGGAAGAGCTACAGTGAAGCAATAGGGTTGAATCGAACAGGGCAGCAAGATAAAACACTTGGCAAGGAGCTTTTTTCTCAGGATACTGATGCTACAGATTGGAGCAAGCCTGGAGGGTCCCGAATCATGAAGATTAATAGTTGCCTGGAGCGGTGCACAAAGCGTCCTAAACTGGTAATCCCCTTTGACATGATTTCAGAGGATGTTGAATATTATTCTACGCACTCACTGTACTGTAAGTTTTTGGGTTTGACAATCTCCCTGTATTTCTTGGAGAGTTGGGCCAGGAGAGTGTGGGAACCTGAGGGGGAAATGGAGATTACGGTATTGGCAAACAACTACTTTATGGTGTCGTTTTCATGCTTGGCCGATCGAAATAGGGTTTTTGAGGGAGGGCCTTACTTTTATAATCAGGTTGGGCTTTTTATTAAACCCTGGCATGTCGGCTTCAATCCTGCTTAGGAACTCCGTAACTGATTTTCAGTGTGGGTTAGGCTTCCCAGATTTCCTATTGAATACTGTCGTGAGGATGTCTTCCAGATGTTAGCTTTGATGCTTGGAAGGCCAGTGGGGTCTTCAACACAGACTTTAAGTAAGAAAGTTATGACATTTGCTCGTATCTATGTAGAAATTGATTTGAGTAAACCATTGCCTGATGTGTTGGAGATGAGTGCGGGGTCATATTCATGGGTGCAACAATTGGACTACGAGACTTTGCCTTTCAGGTGTCGCTTATGCCATGAATACGGACACTTGGTGCGGAGATGCCCGAGAGCAAAGCCAGTGGAGCAGCAACATCCTACGCCTCCTACCAGTAATCCAAATGTTGAAACAGGAAAGAAGCTAGGGTTTAATGAGGCCAAGGATGCGGAAGGCTTTGCTCAGGTGAAGGGTTGTAACCGTAATAGAGGCTAAAAGTGGTCCCTTATGGAGCGACAGGAGGATGCTTCCTTCAACAGGTTTGTTGCCCTGGATGATTTGGGATAGCAAGAAGTTAACCCGGGACTATTGAGTGTGGAGCAGCTTGGGGGAGGTTCTGATTTGGAAATTAACTCAGCTAATTTTCATTCACATCTTCAGGTGGAGTCGGCCTTACCCATGGTTCTGGCGGAGCAAGCAGGAGAACAGATGATGGTGGAGGCAAGTGAGGACCCGGGACAGCACGTTGAGGATGAGAACCTCAAAGCAAGGACAACGGTGGCCAAATTGGATAAGTGTGGGAAATTTTCCCCTCACCTGGGCATTCTTCAGAAGGAGGGGAAGAAGGGGATGATAGAAAAAAGTGTTAAAATGGGGCGCAAAAAGGACATTGAGAAAATTAAGATGATTGGGGAGACCTTGGTTGAGTTAGGTGTTGTTTAAGACCCTTGACTCTCACTTTTTATCTCCTCCAAAATGATCATCATTTCATGGAATGTAAGGGGCCTGAACAGCGGCCCTAGACAAAAGGCTATTCGGGAATTAGTTAGAGGTCAAGTTCCTGATGTTCTTTTTCTACAGGAGATGAAGGTCTCAGTGGATGATATGATGAGTATTGCTCCTAAGATTTGGAGGCTGGGTCTATGTCAGTGCATTGGTGCTCAAGGGTCTTCAGGGGGTGTGGCATGTTTTTGGAACCCGCAGAAGATCCATCCAGTGTCCTGGATCTCCTTCAAGTCTTCTCTATCTATGGTGGCCACATGCAATGAGTCAGGGGAATCAATCCTTTTCTCTAACATCTACGCTCATATGGACTTCCAAGGTAAGCTCTTGGTTTGGAAAAATATCCACCTTGTACGTTGATTATTTCCTTACCTGCCTTGGATTGTTGGTGGGGATTTCAATGCTATTCTAGATTTAACTGAGAAAATAGGAGGTAATGCAAGGCTAGAGCCACCTTCTTTATTGCTTCAGGATCATATTGCGGATCTCAACCTAGTGGATATCAAGCCAGGCAATGGATGCTTTACCTAGAATAACAGAAGGCTAGGGGACAGGTGCATTGCTGAGGGCCTGGATTGTTTCTTGACCTCCTGCTATTGGGTGGGGGGGTTGTGGACATCTAGCATGGAAATACTGGATTGGAGAGGGTCAGACCACTGGCCTATTAAATTGATAATATCTTTAGCCCGTAGTCCTCAAAAACCACCGTTTAAGTTTTAGCTTATGTGGTTAAGGGATCCAGACCTATTTGGGCATGTGTCGGATTGGTGGAGGAATGGCAGGCCTGCTGCTGGGACAGTAATGTACACCTTCACCAAGCTTCTACAATTCGTTAAATACCAGCTTAAGAGGTGGAATCAGCAAAGTTTTGGAAATATTTTCCATAGAAAAAATGAGGCTCAACGGGAGCTGAATGCCATTACTAGAGTCATTAGGGAGGAAGGGATGAATGAGCTCTTGCTGAGGGAGGAAGCCAAGGCTCTTAAAACGCTAGAGGAATGGGAGCTAAGAGAGGATATCTTTTGGAAACAGAAGGCCCGAATTGACTGGCTCCAAGAAGGGGATAAAAATACTGCCTTCTTTTTTAACTCGGTTCGTGCCAAACAGCATGGTAATGGGATTACTTCCTTGGTGGTGGACAGTGGGGAGACTATCTCTTCTATGTAGGGGATCCATAATGAAGCAGTGTGGCATTTTACCTCTCTTTTTAAGGAAGAAGTGTAGCGGGACCCGGTGGCTGAGGCTCTAGTCCTTTCCTGTATTCCTTCTTTGGTGACCCTGGACATGTGGGAGCATCTGATGAAGGAGATATCTATGGAGGAGTTAAAAAGAATTGTTTTCATGATGCTGAAAGGTAAGGCACCTGGCCTAGATGGTTTCCTGATTGAGTTCTTCTAGGAATTCTGGGATATCATCAATTCTGACTTATTGGCCATGGTTCAAGAGTCTCAAATGAACAAACAAATGCTTCGGGCTATGAACTCCACCTTTCTGGCTCTCATCCCTAAGGGGGAGGGGGCTGACAGGTTGAATCTTTTCTAACCCATTTCCCTCTGCAATGTTACTTACAAAATTATTTCTAAGTTGATCGTTGAGAGGTTAAAGAAGTGGCTGCCTATGCTTATTTCTGAGGAGCAAGGAGGCTTTGTGGAGGGCAGACAGATTTTGGATGGGGTGGTGGTGGCAACAGAGACTATCCACTCCATGTTTCAGTCTAATGATAAGGTGATGTTTATTAAATTGGATATGTCCAAGGCCTATGATAGAGTTCGGTGGGCTTTCCTCCAGAAGATCTTGGGCACCTTAAGTTTTGAGGAGGACTGGATATAGTGGGTTATGAGCTGTGTGAACTCAACCTCTTTTTCTGTTATGATCAACGGTGAGCACTCCAATCTCTTTGGGGCTTCTCGTGCGCTGCGGAAAGCAGATCCTCTATCTCCCTATTTGTTTCTTTTATTGGCGAAGGGTTTGGATCGGTTGATCAAAAGAAGGGTGGAGGATGGAGCTATTCAAGGTTGGCATTGGGGTGGAGGTCTTCTAGTTCAATCCCACCTCTAGTTTGTGGATGATGTGGCACTGATGGGCATGGCTACCATGAGGGAGGTGTCTAACATTCGCAAAAGCCTGGATTCCTTCCTTGCCACGTCTGGTCAGGTTATTAATGAGGGTAAGTCCTCTATCTTTTTCTTTAATACCCCTCTGTCCATACAAAGAAGAGTGGCTCATACCCTCAGGTTTCAAATCAGGAATCTCACATTACTATACCTTGGGATTCCAATCTCTGCCAGCCGACAGCCCAAGGAGTCTTGGATGGTGATTTTGGATAAGTTCTGAAATAAAGTGAATCATTGGACCCATTGCTAGTTATCTTTTGATGGTAGGGTACAACTAATTCAATCAGTGGTGCAGGCACTCCCTATTTATAGGTGCATGATACAAGTGGCTCTGATGAGCTTCGTTAGGGACCTGGATTCCCTCACTAGACAATTTCTGTGGGCTGGTAATTTGTCTTCTACCAAGTGGAGTCTTATAAAGTGGGAGGCGGCTCGCAGCCCAAAGAGGTATGGCAGTCTAGGATTAAGGCAATCTGTGTTCTATGGTATTGCTTTGGTGGCCAAATTATACTGGCGCTGGTGTGTGGAGCAGGAGCGGGTTTGGCCTAGAATATTATCCCACAAGTACCTCTATGGGGTTCCCCAAAAGGACATCCCCCGATATGATTTGTCAGGTAAAGGCTCTGTGATTTGGGCGACCCTCAAGAAAGGGGCTGCGTTGATTAAGAGGGGCCTTTTTTAGATTTGCAAGAGCGGGGTCGAAGCTCAGTTCTGGCACGATTCATGGGATGGTTACCCTCCCCTTCTTGTCTAATATCCTCAACTTTGTACTCTGTCCCAGAGGCTTTGTGATGCGAGATGGACAAGGGTAAGTGACTACAAATCTCGGGCCCTTCAGGGGTAGCTGCAGGATGCTAGATGGAAACTCCTGAGGAATGGCCGATTGTTGGCATGGAAGAGTGCGCGGAACTGCAGTATATTTTGATCGATCACAGCTGCAATGCTCTCATGGATGGCAACGAGTTAGCTTGGTCTCCAAATTTGAAGGGGAAGTATACTGTGTCCTCCGGCTATCAGGCGTTGATATCTTAGCAGTGTGAGGGTAGAGAGGAAGTCTAGTGGTGGAAGAAAGTATGGAACAGATTCTCCTAGCCAAAATGTAATTATTTTATTTGGACTTTGGTTTGGAATAGATGTCTTACCTAGGATCATATTCGGAAGCGGGGCTTTGTTGGCCCTTCTAGGTGTGTCCTTTGTTATGCTGAGGAGGAGGATTCCTCCCACCTTTTCTTTCGCTGCTCTTTCACTATGCAGTTATGGCATTTTTGGTGGGACGCGTGGCGGAGCTAGTGTATCCACACAGAGTCCCTGGCTGATTTCTGGGCTAGATTGGGTTGGCCTCCCTCTCTGACCCCTTTTATGCAAGATGTGTGGTACATGGGCCCCATTTTCTTGTTGTGGCAGCTATGGCTGGAATGAAACCGCAGGATTTTTCGGGATGAGAAGATGGAGATTTCGCGAGTTTGGAATAGAATTAAAGGGATGATCCAGGAGTCTATTGAAGCGAAGAGTGAAGTCAATCTTCCGTTGATGAGGGAGGATGATGAGACGGTGGATAGGTTTGGTATCTTAGGGCTTTCTCTGATTTTGACGTGCGTTAGGAGGAGTCAACGGGGGAAGCAGAGAGTCCATCAGCTGGGGAAGTGGCTGCCCCCGCCCGCTAGTCTCTTAAAAATTAACACGGATGGATCTTCCAAGGGCAACCCAGGTTCGGTTGGGATTGGTGGGATCGATAGGGATTCATCGGGATCGGTGATTTTCATTTTTTTGGCTTATCAGGGAGTTCAGACTGTTAATCAGATGGAAGGATAGGCTATCCTCTATGCCTTGAAGTGGGCCTATGCTTTAGGGTGGAGGCGGGTGATCTGTGAAGCGGATTCTCAAGTTCTTATTCATTTGCTCATGGAGAGGAAAATGTCTGAGGTTAGTTGGCAACTGGCCATGATTGTTCAACAGATATTGCAGGCAGTTCTTTAATGGATTCTGTTTCTTTTGCCCACATTCCAAGGGAGTGGAATAGGGCAGCATACTACTTGGCCAAATGGGCGTCGGTTGGAGGAGATGATCGTAAGGTGGATGAGTGGGAACACTTGTCTTGCGAGTTGCGTCAGGAGCTGCAGTCCATTCTTGTTGAAGAGGCAAGTGGTGTTGAGGCGTGAGGCTTTGTATTTGGTTTTTCTGATCTTTGTTTTATATGGTGTGTTTGTAATCTACTGTTTTAAGCATTAATAAAAAATTTACCCCTTTAAAAAAAAAAAAATCACCAAATTATGATTTTTTCTTTTGAATATTTTAAGAAACAAAAAATTTAACCCAAATATTTGCATCACATGTAGATTTACGAATACATTCTATTTAATATTTTTTTAGAATACTTGTAATGTATATGTTTGTCTCTATGAGACAAAAGTGCATGTGCATGCACATTATCATGATATAAGTGTCTTTTATTCAATAAAGTTTGCATACCTTTTAATCACCATCAAATATTTGATAGATTAAAATAGAAATAATAAAAAGACTTTTAAAATAAAGCATTAAAGATTTAGTTATTATTTAAATAATTTTTAAGTTAAAAATATTTTAAATATTGTTTAAATGTATAGTTTAAATATTGTGTTATAAAAAAAATTATATTCAATTTAATAAATAATAAAATAAATAACTCAAAAAGTTATAATGTTATATTTTTAATATAAATTAATTAAAAATATTAAGATATAAAATATATATATATATATATATATATATATATTAATAAAAATAAATTAAAATAAAAGACAACTCATTTTCATTTCATCTCAAATTACTATATAAATATTTAATTAATTAAATATTTTGAATATTACATTTCATTTACATCTTTTTATAAGATTGAAATAATTAAATGGTATTATGAGAATAAATAATAATTAAAAATAAATTAAAAAGAAGGTAACTCATATTGGTATATCCCTTTCTGAATCATTTAGATATTTAATTAATTTTTTATTTGAATCATTAATTCATTTAAAATTTAGACGTATGTCTTTCATTCTAGAATTTTCTTTTAATAGTACAACTTCTCATTAAAAAAATTATTATAAAGATTAAATATATATAATTTTATTTATAGGAGAGAAGAGATGATTTAATATTAAATTTTCTTCATTAGGAGTTGTTTGTATTATTTTATTTTATTTTTATTTTTTAATTTTAAATTTATTTTTCCAATTTCAATTTTAAAGGTACCAAAAAAAACTATTATTCTATTTAATAAGTATACATTTTAAAAAGAAAAATTTCAACAATTTAATTTTTATATTTTATATTATAAATATTTTTTTTATTTAATTTATTTATATGTTTTCACAATTTTATCATTTATTTATTCATTACATTTATATATGTTTTCCTTTTCAAGTTTCCATTTTTTTTAATTTAACTTGAAGCATGTTGCGGTGATCGATGAATTGGAAAAAGAAGTGAAGTTATCCAAGGAAGAGGAGGTTAGTGGTGAAGCTTCGATTCCAAGAAAATATCTATTTATGTTTATGTTTATTTGTGAATAAAAAAGGCCATTGTGCCAATTTTGAAATATAGGTGGTGTATCAAATGGATTGTAGTCTAACGATGAGGATGATGGTGTAAAAGGTGATGTTTAGCCATCTACCAAGGTACAAATCGAATTATACCCAAGAAAATTTTGGTAGAATGAATACCCCTCATTTCTTTGTACTAAGCCGAAGAAATATTTTGTACACCTAATCCATATAAAAGTAGAGTTTCAATAAAAAAAAATATATAGATGATGTACATCTATCCCTTCGTAAACAATCATAACATATAAGTTAAGACCACCCCCAAAATTGTAACTTTCATCCCTTTTTATGTTAAATAAATTAGAAATATGGCTTTCGTTTAAGATTTGAATTTGAGGAAATTAGAAATATGACTTTTGTTTAAAATTTGAATTATATGTGAGTGTGTGTGTAACCCACTTGATTCAAAGCAAGTTGAGCTTGGTCTAAGCGAGATATTATTGGTATGTTTCTAACCTTTATCCCTTGTCTTAAGTACATTAAAGAATTTAGATATATGGTTCTCATTTAAGAATATTAAGTATATAGCTTTTATTTAAGATTTGAATTTGAGGAAATTTATAGTTACATAGTGTTTAACCTATAAAATAATCAATTATTTATTATTATTATTATTATTATTATTATTATTATTATTATTATTATTTTTTTTTTTTTTTTTTTTTTTTTTTAATTTATTTGTCGATTATTGATTCAAATTATATATTGTTGTCATGTTTATAAAACTTCAATAATATTTATATGCTCTTTCATCCTCTTAAATTTATCTCCCTTTTATTTTAGAGTTTATATCCAAAGTATTCTCAATACTCCTGAGCCATGTTAAAGGTGGTCCCAATGTTTATGTGTTGTTTTTTTGGTCTTCACTAAATTAAAGTGCATTCATCTTTTTTATTCCCTCTTCTTTCACTTTTATCAATTAGATGTCAATTTTGAACACCGATAGGTCATAATTTGAATTCAATTGTCTATAAACACACAAACAATGTAGTTCATTTACAACAAAAACAAGTTCAAAATATGTTTTTACAATATTATACATATCAACCTTTATTTTTGGAATCTCCTACCCCTTTATATTATTACAACCCCATTTTACACTAGTACCCTTATTTTAAGGACGCATAATTTTATAAAAATTATAAATGAAAATTAACTCATGCATGCACTCACATGAAATATTCAATTTCGAAGATTAATCTTTTGATTTACAATTAAGAGATACACAAGAATATTAATATTCTATTAAACATTTATAATTTGTAATTCAAAAAATATCAAATAATTATTAATGCATTTATCATTTTATAAAGCTAAACGTTTTTATGTATTATATTTCATAAATAATTTTTTTTTTATTAAATTATATGGAAATTATATTCTCAAGTCATTTCCCTTATGCAATTTATTATTCTTGGACAATCTTTATATTGAAATTTCTAACATTTCTCATCAAGACTAACACGTCCCTAGGGATCACATTTTCCCCTTAAGCTTTAGATATTTTATGTGCACTGGGGTCAACCTAGGAAATTGAATAAAGTTAGTTTTATATGTATATAAATGTTGCAACACACAAATCAAAATGAGGAAACAAGTAATCAGAACTAGGTCAACACCACTATCAATTAATTTCAAAGCTTACATGTCATATTTTTGAAACATTCCAAACACTAATGGGGTCTATATAAAGCTTTATTAATGTTCGTGGTGATTATTTAAATTATTCCCAATTATCCATTCATCTAACCCTTATCATTGCCAAAACTTATAAGCATGGTTGTTGACATTACTAGATGCACATTTTCAAGTGCACCTCATAAAACTATTTTGGGTGACAACTTAATTCATGATATGCAACAAAACCATATGTATATTTCCTAGTTATTTATGTCGAATATTTATTAGTCATTGTAGTTGTATTGTACATTTTGAATCCATTCTAGGATAAGGAGAAAAGTCCATGTTTCAGGTACACAAATATTCTACATTACATTTTTTTGGTGATATTGTTAATTTAACAAGAGTCACAAAGTGGCAATATTTGTCATATGTATTGTAATTGCATTGGAATTGATATAACATGTAAATTTGAGTTTTCTTAGTAAAATTATTCTTACTAAGATATTACAAAAAAACTCTAGGTATTTAAGATAAACGACCATCATAAACATTCAATTAAGGATGGACCCTTAGAAAAAAAATATTGTAAAATATTAGAGTCCATACAATTTATACAACTTTTCATAATTAAATTTAAATTTGTTATATTAAGAATATGTTGAGTGTTTAAGTAAATTTAAATTTGTCGAACTAATAAAATGTAGCAGGAATAAGGTCTTGATTAGCCACATCAAAATTAAATGACTAATTAGTAACAAGTTCATGCTAAACGTCAAGTCTCTGTAGTAGTTAGAAAGATGATGAAGCTTAGAATTGAAGCTTTTATGTAAGAAAATTGTCATAAATATGAAAGATGACATAATAATAGTAGTTATGGTATTAATATACTTTGACATAGGTATTATTGATAATACTTTTTGACTCAATATTTATTGATTCAATTTTTCCAATTATAAGGGTTTAGAGTGCTTTACGAGCATAATATAGTGAGTACAATAATTTTTAATTCTTAATACTATCTATATCTTGAACATTATTATGTAGGGAAAGTCAAAATTCTTAATGTCACATTACAAACAAGGTTTGTAGAATACACATTGTGAATCAGTGATTACACTTTTTAATCTAGAAGCACTTTTACACTATTTATGTCTTTTCTTTTATGCTATAAAACCATGTAGAGATCAATAGATATGAGTAGTATATCAATTGTATTTTGAAAGCCTCATTTTCCCATATATAATATTTCACCCAAAAACACTGATGACGATATAAGTATGGGTCATCTTTTCCAAATGCACCAAAATTACAATGCATATGCCAAATCAAATTAACGCATCCCTATCATAATTGAACTTCTCAAAATCAATTATACATATTAAATTCAATAATTACTCTTAAAAATAAAATAACTTATAATGAGAATACTATAATTTCATAATATTATCTGTGATATTATTTATTAAATTATATTTATATAAAATTATATATAATATTAAAAATTAAAAAAAATGAAATGAAGATTTGGTTGATGATACTATAAAAATAACTAATATTAATGAAAGTGCATTATTAAGAAGCAAGGGAGCCAATATTATTATAGTGGGCACTTAAGAGTTCGAAGGAAGCCAAATTTAAGTATTTATATATTAATGAAAGTGTATTATTATTAAGAAGAATTGGAGCTAATATTATTATAGTGGGCAGTTAACCGTTGAAGGAAGACAAGGTGAAACGGTGATCATTTATTTTATGGGTATGTACTGTTTAACTCAACTTCTTTTATCATTTTCTGTTTTATATATATATATATATATTATTTTATTTTATTATTTTATTTTATATTTTTTTTTGGGGTTGCAAAAGTATTTTTTTAAAGCGGTTTTTCGGTCAATTTTAGTCTATGGTGATATTTAGCGGCCCTTTTGCAAAATTTATGTGCAGGTATGTAAATTCCGGAAATTGAGTTAATTCTTTGATTTGGCCATCAAAATGGAGGAATTTATTTACTACGAATAAATCTATTTGAAAAAACTTTTGTAATAAAAAATAATATATTTATTTGTTGATTAAGGAATTTTTCATTATTTACATTGATTGTTTAGAAATAGAGGTGATATAAGCATTAAATATCCAAATCTTTCAATATAAATGTGCCTTGTGCATTTAGGAAGTTTAGGTGGGTGAAGTCTTCAAGTTAAAATAATGTTTTGATTTTGTCATAGTAATCCGTAATCGGGTAATCGGTCTTAATAAGAGAAAATCTCTTTATTAATTTTGTCAAAGAAAGAAATCATAAATATGTTTGTAAAACTGATAAATTTTTTAATGTTTTAAAGAGATTATTAGTGAATAGAAGATGTATAAGTCTTAAATTTGTAAATATTTTTGTTATCAATGTGCGTGTCAAGTTCAATATTAATTTTTTTGGTTCAAATCTTATTTTAGATATAGTTAGATGAGATATACATTTTAATTATATAAATATTTTATTATATATGTGTTTTAAGGAAGTTTATTTTTAATTTTTTGGTTTAAATTTTTTAATTTGATAGGGTAAACACTTTTAAAACTAGAGCTATGAACCAGAAATTGTTTTTAACTGGAGTTATAAACTAGTCTGGGACACAAATTAGGAGGCCCAAATCTCCCATCAAACAAAAAACAACCATCACCAATATTACAAACATCACCAAAAACCATAACCAGCGAAATAAACAACACCAACAATATCGACGAGATGCAATAGGCATCACAACGGCTCAAACCATTAAACAAAAAAAAAACACAAACACCTACCATAAAATAATGATTGTCACCCTTCAACAAAACTTTCCCAAAATTTTTGCAGCTTTCATAGGGAATTCTACTCAACAACAACCACCTAGGAAGAGTCTATTTCAATTTGAAACAAGATCCCCTATAGCCTTTGGGGTATTTCTAGGGGGCCTTCTTTTAAAGCATTCCAAAAACAACCTTCTAGTAAGACGTTGGTTTACACAACCAAATGTCAAGGTGAAGCATATTTGAAATGAGTCCACCCCATTATAAACAGACTTAGGGTCAACACTTGATTTTTCAAAAGGCATTTTAAATCCCCTGATCTCCATTGTCAGGTAGATTTGAAACAAGTCCACTTCATGGACCAAAAAACTATTTTTTAGTAGCAACATTCGTTGCACTTCTACAATTCTTCCGCTTGAGCCATTCTTAGCGATGGAATGATGCCCAACTACAGACCCACTACACTAGAAACACAAATCGATACAAACTTCTACACAAGGTTAGCTTAAGACTTTCCTGTCTAGTAGGTTTTTTGAAAAATAGACAGTAAAGAATAAAATCTTCAAGATTTCTCCCTTTCCCAAGTGGAGAAGGAGATAACATAAAAACCATCAGATTGTGTGAAACAAGCTCTCTTATGATAATGCCATGATAAATCAAGAGCATAAAGGGTAGGCAAAAACAACCAACCTTAGGCATGAAGTAGTCTTCCCATAAGGTGAAGCAAGTTCTTGGGGGTGCTTTCGCCATAACCCATCTAGAACTTACAGAAGAAGACCACCATTTTGTTGCAGAAATTCCATTTGTTTTTGGTCTTACTAAACACAGTCCCAAATCCATGAATCTATTGCTTAGGGTCAACCACTCTTCCATTTTGGTTATTTCTATCAAAACCCTTCCAGAACCTCTAGTAGAAGGTCACCATTTCATTGTAGGAGTTCCACTAGTCCTTAGTCCTACCAAACACAGTTTGAGACATGTGGATATGTCGCCTAGTTTCAACAAATCTTTCGCTCCGGTTTTTTCTTTCAAACCTTACCCATAATCTTTAACTTCAAAACTCAAGGAACTCCAGACTTTCAAAATGGTTTTTTCCTGCCCAACAGGTCTTTCCCCCCTCAACAAACCCCTAGATCTAGGTCTGGATCATCCCCTTCACCCTCCTCTTCCCACCCAACTCCTGAATTTGAATTATTTCCCCTGCTCCTTCCCCCATTCAACTCCATCTATAGTGAAATAAATGACAATTCATTTGTCAGTTTAAATCATCTTCACAATAATTAAGTTTTTTTATGTGAACATCTATTTAAATGAATATGAGTTGATTTCTCTCTTTCTTTTCGAATGTAAAAATCACCTCTGACTTTTAAATGAATAAAATTGTAATAAAATTAAACTCAATATGTAATATTTTTGAACGGAATAAAAGATGAAATCTATAATCATTTAGAACAAAAGAGTTTTTATTTTGTAATATCTCAATAGAAATAATTTACTATTATTCACATTGGAAGAGTCATGTAATTTCTAGATGGTTAGAATATTTATCCCACAGAACTCCAAACCTTTTACATGGGGATGGAGCTCCAAACTTACCTTAGAGATCCTATTTGTAAGTTGAGGTTTTATTCCAAATCATGGCCCTTCAATGCAAACATAATTATTTGTTTGTAAAACCAAGATTTCCGTGTTACACTTTTGTGGGATATTTACCCCATCCTTTCCAATAGAGCTTTGTAAAATAAGACTTTATACTCTTAAAAGTTTAAGTAATTTTTTTTTTTTCTTAGACAAAATTTGAAAATAAAGATAGGGGAAGGTTTTTATAAGTGGGAATTATGACGATGTGTTAATTAATAAATTATAGATAAAACTAGTTAGGTTTAAGTAAGAAAGGTGACATGAAGAAGAGGGATTATGATTAAGGTCACAATACTATTTTTTTTAATTCCATCTTTAAGACAAGTGTAGATTTGGTTTTGGTGGTGATTTCCTTTAATATCTCTACATTCACAATATGTTTTGTTCTTTTTATAAAGTTGGCTCATTTATTACTTTGATTTACATGAATACAACAATAACATGAAAATAACAAATATAAATTAAAAATAATATGAAAAAATGTCATAACTATGTATCACAATAAAAAAATTAAAATTATTAAAATTTATAATTTATAATAAAAATAATACTTCAAATTATATCCCATCAATTATATTTTATCAATACACAATGAAATAAATATCTTTTTAATATTTAAATATTATTGATGAGTTTAATAATATTTACCTAATTCAAATTAATTTAAAAACTTTATATCTATAAGGAATTGGATGAGATTTCCCTCAAAAAAGTTTTCAGTTAATCAACACAACATATTTTATTTCATAAAGTTGAAGCATATATATAGTGAAACCTCTTCCTATAAACCGAGAGTGCTCCAACTACCAATCTCACAATAATATCCTTAAACCTAAATACATGAGTTAGTTATATAACTCACTATTTACGTACATACAATATCATATTCCAAGATATATGTCGTTACAACTAATTTATTTACCACATGGTGAAATACTAATCACCATGGGAACTCTAATTTCCCAACATTCCCTCCTTTAGGGGTTAAATGGGAAAATACAAACCATACAAACTCACATATAAATAAATATTTAGAATAAATAGTCTTCATTACTAGATCCTTTATTGTTGGCTTGAGAGTCAGATTCTTCTTTGTCATTTTATTTCTAGTTGCCATGGTGTTATCCTATAGCTTCCCTCAAGGAGGTCATGTTTTCTTTACTTGCAATTCACAAGAGTATATCCTGATTTTTTACAGTAGTAACATGTGTATTTAGGTTTTGCATTCTTAGATTTGGGCACATGTTTAGAATTCTTGTAAGAAGTGCTTGACTTATTTTGTATGGCTAGCGCTTCTTCTTCCTCTGCAACATTATTCTTCATTTTATGTCCCTCATCAAGTAAAATCAATATGATGTTCTCTAAGCTTGGATTCAAGCTACTTAGAGTGAACAATAAAAATGTATTCATTTAGGAACATTGGACGATTGCACCTCAACCTTCAGGATCTACAAAGGGTGATGTGGCCTAAGAAAAAGGCCCAATGAGACGATCCATTACCATTTATTCCAGAAGAAGAAGAGCTAAGAATTAGTGGGGAAGTAGTGATAATCAGGAAGGAAAAACTTGAAGAACAAGGTGAGTGCATGGAAGGTGAAGGAACAGGGATGGAACACCAAACTAATAAGAAATCCCAAGTACCCCCACCTCCAACTTTTCTAATCAAGAAGATGTAGTACCCAGAAACGGTGCTACATGTGAAGAACTGGGTATCAAATGTGCCCACTTTTACTATCTTTGACTATAAACACCACCAACCTAGAAATGAGGTTTACCTTCAAAATGATTATAGAGTCAAGTGCTAAAACACCAAGAGTGAATTGGTCTATGATTTGAAAATCTTCAATGCCTTAGACTCTATAGGACTCTTCTAGCTTTTCAACCTCCCCTATTTTGGAAAACTTGTAGAGGTGGTTAAGTTTATACTTTCGTGAGTACATGAGGATTATATCTACTTTGTTGGGTATCAGATAAAAATAATGACTGAAAAAATGAAGGTATCAAGGTTGCAGTGCTCCAACACATAATTTGAATTTGATTTAGAGGACTTGACATAAATAGAAAAACTACCACAACACTGGAATATCAAAAATAGGGCCATGCCATGCATATAAATAACTTACATGATCCCACCCTCTAAGTAGTTGTGCACATCATCATGAAAAAAGTTGGTGGCAATGATAGATGGAAGGAAGTGGACATGGCCCACCTATATGTTGATCACTAGGTAACTGAGGGTTTAAAGTATAACTGGTTGATATATTTTACCAATAAGATTATAATAGACGTGGAAAAGGCTGATTGAACATCTAACTAAAGGTTCCCATGGGGTGTATTCCTTTTGTTAATGGTATTCGATGAAATTAGTGTACCTAATTACATCTCTAGATAATTGAAGTGGTTATACCTACCTGAGAATAGGTCCCCTATAGAGTGATACAAAGCATTCACATGCCCTAGCTATATTACTCTGAATTTTAAGATCAATATGAAGTTATGGTATGATGGCATTAAGGAAGCCTTTGGGAATGAATGACACATTCCAAAAGACTTACCTACCTAGGTTGGTGAATAAGCCAAATTTACTATCAAACAACACTTTTATCTTCTATGCTTCAGGATGGCCTCATCTGGAGAGATTTATTTTTGGTTGAAGCTACCCTATGATTTCACGACATGGTACTTTATAAACTATTTTAAATGCATATACGATGCATAATCGATAACCTTTAAAGTGAAATGAATTGACTTGAATATTCACACTCTCTACAAAATGGATGGATATCCTTGAAAAAAACCATATAGAGAAAAGTATGAGATAGATAAAATTGACATCAAGGTTCATCTAACCTTGGTTAGGCATTCAATTCATAATATTTTTTATATGCTAAAACCTAAAAATAAAGCTTCAAGAAGTGCATAGCCTGAGAAAGAGAAGCTTCCCCCAGTGCCACCACTTGAAAGAAGCATATCAACCATGATGCCAAAAAAGTTCACATACAGAACCACTAAAAAGGTAAAGGACTACCCAGGCACTACCACTAAAGGCACCACCACTGAGGAATTCACCATTGAGGGCTTCATCACCAAAGGCTTCACTAAGAAGAGATCCACCAGCAAGTCAATAGGACAGATCAACACCATCAATTCAAATTATTTCATTAGAACAAGTAAAAGATCCTAAGGATGGTGACAGGAAAAATTTAGAGGAATTACCAGGAGGGACCATGGGGACAACTAGAGAATAGAAAGATACTGAGTCAGAGGAAACACTCTCCCCAATGTAAGAAGAAGAGACCACCTTGGAAGAGACAAAACTGGATATTGAAGATCCACTTGGTAAAGAGAGGGATGGCTTTGAAGTGGAAAAATTGAATGGCAAAGACATCAACACCATTTATTTAGAATAGGACATAGATGTTGAAATAGTTGAATAGGATCCCATCAAAAGGAAATAGCCTATTGACATAGTGGTCTAACCACCCAAGATTGATGCAGCCACCAATGTACATTCCCAATACCAAAAAGGCATCCTCGACAACATGTTTTATTTATATTTCCATTTTGATCTAGAATATGCCTTTGTATGCACTCGACATGAGATATCATTCTTCCTGTATATGTACGATGATGAATGTTATTTTTAGATGCCTCTCGATAGTTTGGTATTGGATTTTGAAGTAACGACATTACCCAAACCTCTTTGGATTGATCCTTAACAACTCTTTCCTTTACAAGCTAGTGCAACACTCTTGAAAATGGCCTCTAAAGTAGCATGACAAAATGTGCTTGTAGATTTTGATGTGTGCCAAGTTGAACAAAAACATGGTAGGGTGGTGGAAATGTATGATAAAGAAGTTGTCACCAGGGAAAAACTTGAAGAGGAAGTAGTTGAGCTAAAACGCTAGCTGCAAGTCACAACAATAGTAAAGTTCAAAATTTTGAATCTATGTAAGGCTATTCTGATTAAGGACCCTACATTAGAATATGGAGTCCCTTTAGAGGGTGAGGTTATTGATAAGCTAGAGACCCTTGCATATATCTTATCAAAGTGATGTAAGGAGCAGCCCGTGCTAAGAGATGAAACAATATGGACAACTGAATAGTTTGTTAAATTAATGGGAGTCTGCAGGCACATCTTGCAATGAGTTGGGGAGGTGATTCCCATCTTATATGGGATTTTTGAGAAGCTAGTGCAACCCAGTAAAATTTTAAAAGCTTGACTCCAGGTAGAAGAGTTTCAACTCAAAAATTGGTGGATGCATCCTTGTTAATAAGAGACTGCACTGAGTGCGCTAAGGCATTTAAATATGTCAAAACTATGGAAGAAACAATAAGCATTCATCAATAGTAAAAAAAATCCAACTTTATGGCATCTTGAGGACAAGTTATGGATGAAGTCACCGCACTAGAATAGGTTCAAAAGTATGCTTCCACATCCATTGAATAATTGGTCAATGAGGTAAGTGAGTATTTTTATCAACCTGAGGAAACAAAAAATTTGAAAGCAACAATTGAGGAAATAACAAAGCTAATAGACACCTTTTCACATTGGGAAGGTTTCATAAAAGAGATCAAATATATTGGTCCTAAGTTTTTGGTTAAGGCTAAGACCAATACTTAGTCTAGGATGGACTAAGAGCATAGTGTGGGGCGATGTTAGACCCTAGATTTTGGATAAGTATTTTGGTAATGGTACATAACGAACATGGCACAAAATACCATGGTAAAAAAGACCATAGTGTAATATATCATGGTGAGAAAAGACCCAGTCATAGGAAAGGCATAATAAATGGATAACCTAAGAATGGAGGACTTGGTATATTAGTGAAAGACTTGGGGAGCATGAAGGAAGTGGGAAACGGTTAAGGAGCGATTCTCAAGGATAGAATACACTTCAATCACACATGATTTTCGCACCGGTCCATATGAAGGTGGACACTTGGTAATAAGGATCCAACATTGAATGGGAATATAGGGGTGTAAAGGCCTGGGTCTATAAGAAAAGTAAGTAGACGACTGCCATGATTCTCAGTTCACTAGAGATCGTTGGCTAGTCACTAGAAGTGTCATAATTAATGTAACAACTTGTTCATGGAGAACCAAGTATAAATACCCTTGTATATAGATTTGTAATGCTGTTGAACTTTGGTATTGTATTATGATTGAGTGTGGTAACTAGTGTAATCACAAAAATCATTGTAATCTTGATATTGCACTACAATTAATAGTTAAGTTATATCATTAAGTTACCAATACATCTATAATGTAACTTTTGGTTCGTATTTGTAAATAATGAATATAATATATGTTATCTAAACATGTACATACATTGAATCTCATGGTAATTATCTTTATAAGCATGTTTGTTTACGTAATTAAATCTAGGTCTACCACTTTGTATTTATTTTTATGTTTAGTCATTGATTAAGGTATATGATCAAACACCAATATATGACAAGTAAATTATTACATGAAAGAACCCATGGGAACCAATTTATTATTGCGTGCTTCAGGTAAGCACACAAGAGCTCAGCATTATGTGAAATGCCAATGCATTATCTTGTTGGGAACTAGTTGCTTTAGTGCCCCTAGGGAAAGGTCTAGATAGAAAATAAAACCCAACATTATAGAATCTTTAAGTTCTGAGTGTAGGATCGAAAATAATATGTATGAGTTGAGGTTTCTCACTTTTCAGGGAAAAATTCCACTTAAAACCTCCTTTTGGTTGCCTAATTCCACACACTTGTCCTTTTAAATAATTATATCTTTCTATATAACATGATGAGCTTAACTCTTTTCTTCTTAGATATGTAATTCTAGGCTACATTCCTTGTCTCAAAAGGGTGGCATATTATTGGATATTTTAATATAGATTCAAGCCTCCATACATAATTTATTCAAATTTTGAGATAAATTACACGATTTAGAAGGTACAAAATAGGTTAGATTATCCAATTTGGTTTATATTATGGGATAAACATTTACAAATTAAGACAAATTTTGGGGCATATGTAGACATTTTATAGGTACATGAGTGATATGTTTTCAGATATATCATCTTTGAGACTGAGTGACACATAAATTTTATGACATTCTATGTTAGAGTTAGGATAATTGATCCTATTATGGGGCATGAACATTATCTATGCATACACTATTGTATTTTTTCTATTTTTGAGTTGGTACTAAAGATAATGAAGGTAACATTTTTTAATCTAAAATATTTTTACAATAATTGATTTAGTTTACATGTGAGCCTAGTATGAGGCTTCACCCTTTCATATTAAGGTTCAAGATCAATTAAAAGAGTTATGTGGCAAAGGTTCTTTGTCGTTCAACAACCTAGATTTACTCCTTCGTAAGGGTTGGGAAATTTATCTTCCCAACCCACGGTTTGAAAAAAAACATTCACCTTGAGGAATAATCACCCCCTAACATTATCTATTGGGGCATAATCACCCTAATATCTAATGTCTCAAAGGGCACCATGGTTCACCCACTTATATGTGTATTTCTTCCTTGCTCTTCAAATCCCAAACTTTTCATTGATCTGATTTATTTTATATTTCATATCATATATGGACATTGATTTCTGTATGTTTCATTGCAAGTTTCCATAGAGCAATTTTCAAACTTGGAGCCTTTCCCCAAAGACAAAGTGTGTTTACACACTAATGTACATAATATTTAGCATTTTACTATAGAATGTATATTATTGGAATAAAAGGGGATATTTTTAGACATTAAAATTGGGTATTATACACTTAGAAATGTAAATGACTTGTGCTTACACATTAGATTTTAAACACCATTCTCTCTTATCCACTTACCTTTTATGGGCCTGGCCTTCCAGATTCACTACCAATCACCTACAATAAGTTCCTCGTTTATGCTTAACTTGATTATTATAATAATAAGACTTTATCTTAATCATCAAATTACTTTTCATATCTTCCTATATACCTTCAACCATACTTAGACAACTCTAGATTTCTAAAATTGTCCCTCTCTACCAGACTTGTGCACATTCCAAGTAACAATTAATTTTCAAATTTAAATTATATTTATGCGTTGACTCATACATTTTTCATGTCAATGGTGTGATAAGTTACCTAAATAGTCCTATATTTATACATAATAGGTATAAACCTTCTCCCTATCTAACATCTATCAAAGAATTATCAAGCAATCCAATTATATAACTTGCACATTGAGAGGGACTACCCTAAATATTTAGAGTCAGAAACCAAACATAGAAAATAGGCCCTAGCCAAGTTTGAATTACATAATCCAATTCAAGTTATCCATTGTAAAGTTTTGAAAGATAGAACATAGGTTTACATCTAGAAATGGAGATCCATTACCCAAATACACCTAATTGAAGACTAAGTGTGATTTCAACCGTTTTCAGAGTATTGAAAATGTAATAAATACTCAGCCACTTAGTGGGAGTGGTTGGGGTCATTTCAACCTATATTTATTCCCTTTTTGTAAGCCTAAACCTAGTGTCAAAAATTGAGTTAGGGATACAAAGTGAAGGAGACGGTTTTTGGACTTGCACACATAGAAAACTTTTGATATCACATATAAAAATGGTTAATAAGCAAGTAAAATGATCTATACCAAAACAAAGAACCACATTTTGAATATCTACATTTATGTCAATCTTCGGACACCTTCATTTGACTAGGCATCTAGATTCTAATGGACTCATCGAAGCAAGTTTAGATGATCAATCCCCATAACTGGGCAACTCTATATCTATTTTCAATGTTCTTTACCACATGTAAATAGTCTTAAACTATAATAAATTAATAACAAATCAAGTACCCTAATCTTCTTAATACTTTATATAAATAATGAAGTATAATTAAACATATACATGTAACATTCACAATTACTTTACACATATATGAGACAATCTAAAATTTTAAAGTTTTATGTTTATTTAGATAATTAATCCAAGATTTGGTAAAATAGTTCCACATCTCTAGAAGGTATTTTTTTATTGTTCTCAAATTCATTATCATTACAAAATTACTTGTTTTTTTAATTTGTTGATTTTTAAATGAGTAACTCTAGAAGTCAATGCTCCCAACAAAAATGATGTTGTTGCAGCATAACTCGTCTATATTCATCGACATTATACAACCTTTGAAGGGATTATTTTTATTTTTATTTTTACACAAATAGTTCTAGAATTCAAAATTCTCTTAATAAACTTGATGTTATTTCCAGTCTCATGACCCATATGCATTCATGACATTCTACAGTCTTTGAAAAGCTAGATTTTTTTTTTTTCAAAAATTAGATGATAATATTGTCCAAGGTTGTCCATTTATCTCTACAATCTATATTAAAAAATTAATGATAATATTGTCCAAGGTTGTCCATTTATCTCTACAATTTATATGATAGAAAGCTACATAGGTCAATATTTATGACAACTTAGATACTATTCATATTCATTTAACGATATTGTTTATACTTTTATTATTGTTTGATATATTTTTTTAAAATGTTTTATGCAATTTGTTGGCATGGACTCAAAATTAAATGAATGTGGTGTTTCAACTATAAGATGGTGAGTCATTGATAATGTGGTTATTAGTGCAATTTATATGATAGGAAGCTGCGTAAGTCAATATTTATGACAACTTTATCTTATTCGTATTCGTTTAGTGATATTTTTTATACTTCCACTATTATTTGATGTTTGTTTTTCTAAGGTTTTGTGCAATTTGCTAGCGTGGACTCAAAATTAAATAAATGTGGTGTTTCAAATATAAAATGGTAATTCATTGATAATGTGATCATTAGTGCAATTTATATGATAGAAATCTAGGTACGTCAATATTTATGATAACTTAAATCTTATTCATATTCATTTAGTGATTTTTTTTATACTTCCATTATTATTTGATAGTTTTTTTTTAAGGGTTTATATAATTTCTTAACATGGACTCAAAATTAAATAAATTTAGTATTTCAAATATAAAATGGTGAGTCATTAATAATCTAGTTACTAGTCCAAATTTTTGATAATTTTTATAAAAATCAAATTTAATTATGTATCCATTCATCTTACTAAGAAAAAATTATGTTTCTTATCTTATCTTTGTGGATGTGATATATTGTGAATTGTCCGATATTGACTATTACAAAATTTTAAAATTTATTTTTCTTTTTAAAATTTCAATTTGATGATAGTTTCCCATTTGTGTCATACATGTCAATATTTAACTACATGGGAAAACCAGATTTAGAAAACGGTATGATAAAGTACCTCTCTATATTTCCTCTTTATCCATGACAATGACAAACTCTAATAAAAAAAGGTTAGAATTGAGGAGTTAAAAAAATATATATATGTATATCAAAATTTATGATTTTAAAAGTGTCTAAGAAACAAATTTATTTAGAAAAATCTATTTAGATATTTGAGGTATGAAAATTGTTAGATAAATAAGGATAAGTTCAGTTTTTAGATGATTTTGACGAATATATTCTTTTTAGTTATAATTAATTTAGATATACACTTATTCATCATTGTAATATGTTATATGAAATTCAAAATGTATACAAAAATGATATCTAAAAGTTATCAATCAAAAAATAAAATGACAAATTTTTTTATAATATAACATGTTTATTTGATTTTTATTTCTCATATTCAAATGACTAAATTTTATATTTGTAACTAATGTTTTTTATTATAAATTATTTATTTTAAAATCTAATACCATAAATTTTAGTGTAAATTTGTTTATGTTCAAATCTCAAATACTCTTTTGTTTCTTGGTGTAAATTGATCGATTTTAAAATCACATAAATTATATATTCTATACCAAATACCAAACAAATTCAAAACATTAATTTAATAAAACTTTCAAAATTGTAAATGCCTTAACAAACACCCCAATTTGTTATTGTAAATTAATGCTTGTAGTTAAACTGATTTGTGTCAAAATACTAAAATTGGCATATTAGAAAAGATGTTTTAGAAATTATATAAAATTATAAGTGAATTTATTGTTTTCAAATCCTATGAATCATTATTTTTCTCTCAATTTATTTAAACATAAAGTAAATTGATCTATTTTCAAATTCCAAAAATAATATATTATTTGCAAAATAAGCTCAAAACATTAGGTTGAGAGAAGCTACAATTTAAATGAAGGAAACTTAAAACATTTATTTGATAAAGAAAGGCTACAATAAATCAAAAAAATTGAGTAAATTATGCATGCCTCATTAAACATATAGGTTTTATATTTTGATATATATTTATTTTTATTTGGTAAGTAAATGGATCCATATTCAAAGTTTCAAATCCTAGAAATGGAATGTTTTATGCCACACAAAATTAAAATCTTTGTTTGATAAAGGTTATACTAATTCAAAAAATTGTTTCTATTTTAACAAGTATTTAATTGATCTATGTCAAAAATTCACAAATAATATGTTTTATTTAAAATTTATTCATATTCAAATCTCACAGATAACATGATCTATGTCAAATTGATCCATGTTTGAATCCCTCAAATGACATGTTCTATGTTGAGCAGGCTTAAAAATTTATATGAGAAAGAATATAAAATTACAAGTTTCATGTTTTATTGTAAATGATTCATGTTCAAACTGAACACCATGAATTTTAGTGTAAATTGACCCACATTCAAACCTCGATCACTTAAATGATTTATTGGTATAAATTAATCAATGTTTAAATCACACAAATGCAATACACTATAATAAATGTCAAGTTTTAAATCCCATAAATGACATGTTATATGACATGTAAAATTACAATCTTTGTTTGATAAAAGTTACAATAATTCAAAAAATTGTATATGGCTCGCCAATCATTTAATTGATCTATGTTAAAATCCCATAAATGACATGTTCTATACCAAATTGATATATGTTCAAATCCAACAAATGCCATGTTTTATGTCAAATTGATACATATTCAAATCTTTCAAATGACATGTTCTATATTGAGAAGCTTAAAACCTTTGCTTTACAAAAAGTACAAAATTTACAAGTTTCATGTTTTATTATAAATGATTCATGTTGAAACCTAATAGTGTGCCTTACGATATAAATTAATTCATGTTCAAATCTCAAACATCCCTCTATTTTATTGGTATAAATTGATCAATGTTAAATCACACAAAGACAATACTCTATAACAAATATCAAACAAATATATAACACCAATTTAATAAAAATTAAAAAAAATTAAATACCTCAACAACCAATTTGATTTCATGTTTTACAATAAATTTATACTTAAAACATATTCTATACTAAGTAAGATCTTTCAATTTTAATATTTATATATTTAATTATAATTATTTCTAAAATTTTATTCCAAATCTTTAACATTGATTAATGTGAAAACAATCCCTTTTTTTTTTCCTAATTTATTAAAATGCATCGGCTTTTTCGTAGGATTTGCTATACGATAACCTTGATTTATACCAACTTTCCCTTAACTGATTTTCTTATCACTAAACGACATTATTGACAAATTGAATATTCCACATTACATTATAGTTACAACTTTAGGCTTATAAAAATGTCCAATACTATTTTAACTACTTGTGCTTGAAGCAATAAAACAAGTGGAAATTAAATTATATATAAATTGGATAAAGTTTGAATACCTTATGGAATATCTTTTATTCAATAGAGTTTGAATATCTTACGGATTGTGCACGTAAATGTCAGCATAAAATATTCGATAGATTAAAACCAAAATAATAAAAGAGCTTAAAAGTATGAGGCAATAAATACGTAGTTATTATCGAAGTAAATTTTAATTAAAAATATATTAAAATAAAATGAAAGATCTTATAATTATGAAAAGTAGGTCATAAGTTTAAATTTTATAAGAGTAAGGTATGCATGTTTTATATTTGAAATACAATTAAGTAATTTTTATTTATTAAGAATACGAAGTAGTTTTATATATTATGAGTTACCTTACAAACCAAGATTTAGACCTTAAAAAGATTCTATTTTCATCTTTTAAAATAAAGTAGCTCATATTAGTATATCCCTCCTCAATATCATCTAAATATTTAATTAATTTGTTATTTGAATCATTAATATATTTAAAATCTAAACATTAGTGTGAAATTTTCTTTTATAATACTTCTCATAAACCTTTCATTATAAGGATCAAATATATGTAGTTATATTCATAAGATAAATAATTTAATATAGAGTTTTCTTCTTTAAGAATTGTCAGTACAAATATTTTTTTATAGTATAGTTTCATATTCTTTCTTGATTTTAAAGGTGTAAACAAACTCATTGTTTTACTTAATAATCACGAGTTGTAAGGTCTTAAGACTCTCTGACAGGTTGGGTGGAAGAATACCCAATTAATTGTTGACTCTAAGTTTTGAATTATGTTGTTTTCCAATTCCAATTCTAATAGTTCCAAGGATTGGAGAATTTGTAGAATTCTCTAAAAAATTTAATTGCTTCAAGAGAAATTTGACAGAGTTGTTTATTCGCATACTCCTTGGGGTTTTAATAAAGTTACGAATGTACTTGCTAATTGGGCTCTTGACCCATCTAAAGTGAAAGGCTTTGGTCCTCCTCCCTTATGGTGGTTGGGAAAGCTAAGGAATGAGCTTTTATGTATGTTAGCCCTAGACAATAATAGCACTGATTGCAAGAATTTTTGTAAGACTGTGATTTCCTCCTCAATTGACTATTGTTGTTGTTTGTTCTTCTCGACTGATCATTGGTTTCCTCTCCATTGCTATCTGCGATTGTGGAGCATGCTCCCAATTCTAGTCTTGATTGGAATTATATTGGATCTTCTTTTTTACCTCGATTTTTACATGAACCATATGGTTTCAATCTTGTTAGTTTTCTTAATCTGTACATGCACAGTTCCATGACTATTTATCTCTTAATTAAGCGTACTCTTTAAACATGTCAAAGGGACAAAGCAAATACAAATTCTAAATGATTTTGACAAAAGATATACCCCTAAATCCCTAAATCTTACTCAAATATAACATTTTCTCAAACATATTTCCTAAAAAATAAAAATAAAAAATCATAAATTATTAAAAAAAAAAAAATCTAAACAACTTAATTTTTAAATTTCATCTATTTTTGCTGTCACCCATTTTTATTTAAAATATAGTTTTCTCACAACCGTTTAACCTGTTATGTTACTACTAAAACATACATTTATTTATTTATTTATATTCATATTCATATTAATTACGTTTACGGGCAGATACGGTTTCCCTTACTCGTTTCCTATTTTATAGTTTTGGAAAGATTCCTTCGTCAAGAATGGGGTCGGTTTTGATCGATCGGTACAGAAAAGAGAGATTGGAGTAAAAAATAATTTGTGTCATGTGCCGTGGTGATCGATGAATTGGAAAAAGAAGTTCAGTGCTGATGCTTCAATTCCAAGAAAATATCTATCTATGAAGAAATGGGCCATGATGCCAGTTTGAAACAGGTGCAGTACACCCGCCGGTTAAGGCCACCCTTTAACTCTTGAGTCTCTCAAAAGAATTTTGAAATAAGGTTTTCGTTTAAGATTTTAGTTTGATGAAATTTATAGGTGTAGTACCTAACCTACAAAATAACTATCTTAATTTTTTTATTTTTTTTAAAGGGTTTGTATTAGTAGTCAATTTGTGTGTTTTAATGTACTTATTTATTGATTATTAGTTTAAATTAAATATTATTAATATGTTTGTTAAATTTTGATGCTCCTCATTTTTTTTCGCAATCTCTTAGATCTTATTTTCTCTTATTTTATAATTTGTATCCAAAGAATTTTTAATGTCTTTGATATTTGTTAAGGACATTCCCAATGTTTATGTGGCTTTCTCTGAGTCTCTACTAAGTCAAAGTAAGCATTCATTCGAGATCAAAAGAAATCAAGCAATCATTAGTACTTTTATCATTTTCTAAACCTAGAAGTTCCCCTCTATTTGTTTGGTACATAGAGTTTTTAATCTATAATTATATGCAAAATATATTTTCAAATCATTTTTTCTATGAAAGTTACTATTTTCGGACATTCTTTATAATGAACTTCTCACCCTTTCACACCATAACTAACAACACCCTCCTAGGGATCGCATTGTTTTCCTTAAACTTTAGATATTGCAGGGTATACTAGGATCAACCTAAGGAAAGAAATAAAGTTTGATTTATGTGTATACAAGTGTTGCAACACATAAATCAAAATGAGAAAAAAATTGATAAAAACCACATCAACACCATCGTCAATTTATTTCAGAACTTACATATCATATGTAGAAAATATTCAAAATAATCATAAAAACTATATAAAACTTTCTTAATATTTTTGATAATTATTTGAAATATTCCCAATAATCTATTCGTTTAACTCTTATCATACTCAAAACTTATAAACATGATTATTAATAATGTTAGATACACATTTTCAAGTTCAGCTCAAAAAACTATCTTTAAATTACAACTTAATTCATCATATTCATCAAAACCATCTGTTTTTCCAACTTATTTATTTCAAATAGTAATTAATCATTGTGGTTGTATTTTGCAATTCGGAGCTATTCTAAGATGAGGAGAAGAATACATGTTGCAAGTGATATTCTACATTACAATTTCGGTGTTATAGCTACTTTAACATGAGTTACAAAGTGGCAATTCTTGCCATATGCATTGGAATTGATATAAAATTTAGTTTATATAAAATTTAAGAAGTAATTTTTATTTTTAATTGGTTGGTGAAATTATACTTACTAAGATCTTATCAAAAGCTAGATATTAAAATTTAAAAACTAGATATTAAGATAAAAAGTTATTATATTCACTTGACTAAGGATGATTCATTGAAAAAAAATAGAAAATACTAAAGTTCATATAATTTATACAACTTTCCATACTTAAATTTAATTTTTTAAATTAAAAATATATCAAGTATTTAAGTATATTTAAATTTGTAGAACTAATAATATATGATAAGAATAAAGTCTTAATTAATCAATTTTAATTTAAATGATTAATTAGTAATAAACATAAATAATTATTTTGAAAATTTTATGGATTTGTAATTAAAAAAATTAAACATTAAAATTTAAAAATAAAAATTAAGTTAAATTCTAATTTATTAATTAGCAAAGGGAAAATATATTTATGATGTATAATATTGTTTCAATGTTATGAAAAATAAATACATGTAAAATTGAAAATAAAATATAATTAAAAAATGTAATATAATTAAAAATATTTTAGATAGTATTATATAGTATTTACATTAAAAAATTAAATTTAATATTTATGAAATTGACAAATATAAAAATAAAAATAATATGAAATATAAGTTATACTTATATATCACAATAAAAAAATTAAAATTTATAATTAAAAAATACTTCAAATTTATCCCATCAATTATAATTTATCAATAAATAATAAAATAAATATTTTAAAATTTAATAACTATTAGCTAATGTAGAGTAAAATACTCTACATTTTATTTTTTTAGTTTTAGTTGTGCGCTCCAAGTTTTGTCCCTGTGCGTTTCAGTTTTGAGGCAGTGAAGTTTTTGACACAGATCGTGGGCGTGAGTTTCATTTTTGCACAAATTTTGTTTAAGTATCAAAGTCGCACGGAACATGCCAAGTGTCATCAACCAGGACACATTTTATAATTTCTATAAGTTACGCGGAACGTGCCACATGTCTCGTTATAATCCAGTGGAACGTGACAAGTGTCGGCATCTACATTTCAAGTTTCTTATGAGTTTCAAAAGCTTCTTTCGATAAGCTTTTCTCAGTGCACGTGGAGGGTGCCAAGTGGCAACTGCGGAAGGTTTCAATATGTTTTTCCAAAAGCAGCAGAAGTTGCCACGTGTCCCTAGTTAAAGCTTAGCAGAAGCTACCAAGTGTCAAGATCCACAGTTTCTTCATTTTGTTTCATTGTTAAAGTAAAGACTGTGGTGGGCCCCAGGTTTTGTTTCTAAATTCAGTGAAAGCCGCCAAATGGCACCATTCATATGAATCTAAAATGAGTCCTGAATGTTTCTATAGTGTAGCTAAAGCTCAACAGAGATAGCCACATGTCACCTTCCACAGGACTCTCAAAAAGTATCTAAAAGCTTCTATAGACAAGTGAAAGCTAGCACGTGTCATTTGTTAAAGATCAACGAAAAGTGCCACCTGTCTTTGTTCCCCTTTTGAAGCTGCTCAGGCAAGAAGTGTTGTGGGTCCCATTTTTGGTAAGTTGATAAAGTTTTAGAGCAGCGGACTGTGACAGATGTCAAAGACAGAGCACTCCCAACACAAAGATACAGTAAAGAGTATAATGCAGTGGAAAGTGCCGTGTGTTTTTTGTAAGTTTCACAGAAGCTGCCAAGTGTCATTTTCTGGTGCCTCTTGAATAATGAGGCAGTTTTCAAGTGAGGCAAGCGGAAGCTGTCAAGTGTCCTCACCTATTTCATAGTGAAAAGTGTCACGTGTATCTAATTCAGCCAATGAACTTGCAGGGAGACTAAACGTTTTAGATCTAGAAAATATCTTCTATTAAACACTTCCAGTTAAGTTCCAGTTTTGTTAGGCCATTGGGATTTGATCGTGCAGGAGACTAAATGTTTCAGATCTAAAGAATATCTTTTGTTAAACACTTCCAGTTCAGTTAGAGTTTGGTTAGACCGTTGGGTTGGGAACGTGCGGGCAATCTAAAGCTAATCTGATGCTATAAATATTGGTGCATGGAAAGATTAGAAATCATCATCAGAAGATAGAGATAATTTTTTGTGAGAGATTATTATCAAGAAGTTTTAGACTTTCTTGCTGTGGCCAGTAATATCATTTGCCTTTGTTATGTTTTCTTGATTTAGAAAGTTTGTATAACTGTGCATGTTTCTGTGCCTTTTTGTGACTAGAAAATTAATAAGAAGATTGAGTTATGTGCCTTTGTTGATATTTTCTGTGTTACTACAAAAATAGTCTAAGTTGTGAGCCTTTTATTCTATTATTTTCATCTTTTACATTGATCATGCATTGTTTGCTCTTTAATGTAATTGAATCCTAAATATAGCTTCATTGTGCTTAATATTAAGGATCGAATTAAACTTAGACGCATCGCCATATTTAGATTTTCTTTTGTTGCATTGGTGATTTTCGTTTAATTTTTATCCCTTTTCTCACAATACATCTGAGATAAAGAAGAGCCAACTTCTTTAAAATCTGGAGGTCATTTCAGGTCGCAAGTCCCACATTCTTGAAACTTCCCATTGTTGGTGTTGGAAACAACGCAATTCTAAGCATCAATAGTTTTTGGCACACCTAGTGGGACGACAATATCTTGAAGTTTCTTTCAAGACTATATGAACCAGAGAGCTACAAGGAGTCAGAGCTGTGGACCAGTAACAAGATCTCAATCTGATGTAAATCTAGGTATTCTTTTACCACCACTGATAACTAATCTAAGAAGAAGGGTCAATCAGTTTATAACAATACCAAGAGCAAACATGGGAGCACCTATACCCCTAAGAAATTATGCAAGTTGAAACACTGACAGTCCTCTGATTCGCCCAATACCACCAGCCACTTGGGATCCTATTCTAGTAAATGCCCTAAAAGCTTTGCCCAAATTTAGTGGGCAAGATTTCAAAACACTTGAAGAACATCTACAGGATGTGTCTAATGTTTGTGCAATACATGTGGTCACATAGCATAATGTGGCTATAAGATTGTTAGCAGCTTCTTTTAAAGGGAAGGCTCTGGAATGGTACATATCTTTGACCCCAAATACAATATCTAGATGGGATTAACTTGGAGATATTTTCTTTGAAAGATTTGAAGAAAAGGGTGATAAATCTTCTTTATTGCAACAATTGATTACTATCAAAAGGGCACCACAATAAGCAATGATTGATTTCAATTCAAGATTTCAAAAGACTTGGGAAAGAATTCCTGCTACAGCAAGACCATTACCAGGTATGGCTATAGTATTTTATCTTAAAGCCTTAAATTTAGATATATCAATAATGATTCAGTCACTTGGAGGTCAGACTCTGCCAGAAGCCTATGACTATGCAGTCAGAGCTAAAAATAACTTAATAGATTCTGGAAAGTTGCCCCCAAGGCCTCCCATGCCCATGTTTCTAGAGATTACATTACCTTTGCCTCAAGAATATATATATATATATATATACATATACATATACATATACATATACATATACATATACATATACATATACATATACATACATACATACATATATATATATATATATATATATATATATATATATATATATATATGTATGTATGTATGTATGTATGTATGTATGTATATGTATGTATATATATATATATATATATATATATATATATATATATATATATATGTATATATATCTATATATATATATGTATATATATATATATATATATGTATGTATATATATGTATATATATATATATATGTATATGTATATATATATGTATATATATGTATATGTATATATATGTATATGTATATATATGTGTGTGTATATATATATATATATCTATATATATATATATATATATATATATATATATATGTATGTGTGTGTGTGTGTGTGTGTGTGTGTGTGTGTGTGTGTATAGCTAAAAAACCCCTAATTCCATAACCCCACCTGTGTCTATGTATACATTTCCTCAACAACCTGCTAAAGAACTTGTCCCTGCCTAGTCATCTGAGATGGATGATGTCAAGAACATTCTAAGGACATTTTCCAATGAGATAATTAACCTTAAAAGATAGCAGAATCCTTATCCTAAACCCTAATATCAAGGCTATCAAGGAAATAGATTTCCACCACAGCCAAACCAGTATCAGGGTTCTTAAAGGCAAACTAACCCTCAGCCAGCAAACTAATTAGTTGCAGTCCATACACCCTCAAAGACTGTTCCCCTTAATTCAAATAGGGAGATTGTTCAATGGTAGAATAAGTATGCAGATGGCACCAATTCCTGGTGTTTTCCTTGTAATAATGCTCATATGCCTAGATATTGTCCCATGGGTAATCTACAACAAAAGATAGCAAAGCAAAGAAGAATGGATGGACAATTTGCAAGTACTTCTAACACTCAAGCCTACCAATCCCCTGGTATGCAAAATTTAGTCCTGATGGCTCAGATGCAAGGGATGTCCTTACAACAAGAAGAAGAAATAGCCCCTGAACATGCTTTGTTTTCATGGGTTGAAGATGAAGAGTCAGTGTTCTTAAAATGAAGCTTCTACTTCCAAGAAACCAGTAGTACACTCAGATTACTACACCAGAGCCAAGAGAAGGATGATGGAGCAGCCTGAAGTCACAAATAATGAAATTATGGGGAATCCTCCATTTCAAGGTCATCAAAACATAGCTTCTAGACAAGAAATACCTCAGCCAGTGTAGAACCAAGTAATTCCTGGATAAGTTCAAGAAAAAGCAAGGTACCCTTATTATCCAAGAACCCAATCACTAGGACCGATGAATGTGGTGGATCAGCTGAAGAGGACTCCAACACATGTGTCAATATGGGACATATTAGCTATTCTTGAGCAAAATACACTGTTACAAGAAGCTCTACAAGGCCAAGTAGTGCCTAAACATATTGGCACCAAAGGACCTACTAATAAAGAAAAGCTCAAAGACACAGTTCCTCTGCAGACAATAGCCTTTTAAACAATGCACTAGAGGTAAGTAAATCCAAACTAGAGCCCTTCTATTTGAATTTAATAGTTGGAAAGAAATTGTTGCATAATGCAATGATAGACTCAGGGGCTAGTACTATAGTAATGCCTAAACAAATAACAGATGCTTTAAAAATAAAGTATGAGCCACTTATTAGAGGAGTTATGCAGTTAGATGGAAAATTGGTGCGAACAATAGGGAAAATTAAACAGCTCCCATTGCAATTGTATACTTGCCCTAATATAATTGTCAATCAAGATGTAGTAGTCATAGATATACCCCCTGTATTTGGCCTATGTTTATCCAGAGATTTCATAGCCAAGATAGGAGGATATATGTCACTTGATTGGTCTCACCTCATCCTAAAAACTAAATATGGTTCAAAAATGAAAATAATATCTAAGCCACTATCTAAAGATCACATCACCAATGAACCAACCCCAAAATTAGAGGCAGCTCACGCTATGCTGAATAAAGAAGAAAGGGTCTTTGTTGAAGAGTCAGGTGACTGGACTGAACATGACCAAGAGGAGGAAAATAACCATTTGTTAGCTATGATGCAAAGTGACCCATATGGAAATTATGACTCTACTAGTCTGGGCACTTATGCCATATTTGATGAAGATCATGAAATCCCAAATGTTTTAAGGGAAGAAATGCCAAAGACTCAAGAATCTGAAAAGGACTCAGAAATTTGGACCTTAAATTTTGATAAGGCTAGAAGTAAAAATGGTGCTGGAGCAGGAATTTGTCTTGTAGCTCCAAATGGTGAGAAAATTTTAAGAGCTATCCATTTCCAATTTGTCTGTACTAATAATGATGCTGAGTATGAATCCTTAGTACATGGGCTCATGTTAGCCAAGAAAAAGGGAATAAAGAATCTGATAGTAAAAGGAGATTCAGAACTAGTGGTGAAACAAATCAGAGAAAAGACAATAGCCAAAAATGTAAGGATGAGATCCTATAAACACAGAATTTGGGACTTAATAGAAGATTTTGAAGCTTTCAATATTGAAGTAGTTCCTAGAACTCAAAATTTTGAAGCTGATAGGATGGCATAGATTGGCTCACAGTTTGACCCAGCAACTGGTCTATTAGTCAACAATGAGTCAGTCAAAGTTATAGTAAGGCCAACTATCCTAGACAATGAAGAAAATTGACAAGTCTTTGAAAATGCTTCTCAGGTACTCTCATTTTTGCAATAGTCAAGTGAATTTGCTAATCAATTGCAACCCAAAATTGAAGAAGCATATGGAGACCAAGTTATTCAATTAAAGACCAATAAGCTTCCCAAAGGCTTGATTTCTTTAGAAAACCTATTTGATCCAGAAGATGTAAGCCTAGAGAAGAAAAGGTTTCAAGAAAATAAAGCAAATTATTCTGAAGGGAGAAAACTAAAGATTGGAAATTTTTCAACCCAAGAAGAAAGGGAAAAACTAATTGACTTGTGCAAAAGATATGACAGAGTAATAGCCTGGACCTATGAAGACCTTCATGGCTATAACAAAGACATCATTCAGCACACCATAGAACTGACTGAAGGATCTAAGCCAGTCAGACAGAAGCATAGGCCAGTAAATCCAAAGATTGAACCTCTAATGGTGGATGAGTTGGAGAAACTCTTAGAATCTAAAACAATTTTTCCAATCAAATACTCAACTTGGATATCCAATCTAGTACTAGTTAGGAAAAAGAATGGTGACATAAGGCTCTATGTGGATTTCAGAGACCTAAATAGAGCATCTCTGAAAGATCACTATCCTTTGCCCTCTATGAAACAAATTTTACAAACTGTGGCTGGATTAGAGAGATTTTCCTTGCTAGATGGTTTTTTTGGATACAATCAGATTTGGTTAGCTAATGAAGACCAACACAAGACTGATTTTACTACCAAATGGGGAACATTTGCATATGTCGAGATGCCATTTGGCCTATCAAATGTTGGAGCCACTTTTCAAAGGGCAATGGATGTAGCATTTGGGGAACTCATAAATAAAATTATTGTGATTTATCTTGATGATGTCATTATTTTTTTCAAGAATGTTGTTGATCATTTTGATCACCTGAAATCTATTTTTAAGAAGTGTCAAGAGTTTAGAATATCCCTGAATCCCAAGAAGTGTATCTTTGTATTACCTCAAGGTAAACTACTGGGACATATAGTATCCAAAGAAGGAGTCTCTATAGATCTAAAGAGAGTTGCAGCTATAATGAACTTGCCCCTACCAGTAAATAAGAAAGCAGTTCAGTACTTTTTGGGGAAGATTAATTTTGTTAGTCGATTCATATCAGACTTTGTAGGCCTTGTGAGACTAGTGACACTCTTGTTGAAGAAAGACCTGGTGTTCAAGTGGACTACAGAAGGAAGACAAGCCTTTGAGGAGGTCAAGAAAGCAATTTCAATAGCCCCAGTGCTTAGAACCCAGACTTTTCTAAATCTTTTATAATGTATGTTTATGGAGGAGAGTTCAGTGTTGCTGCTGTCTTAACACAAAAAGATTATCAACAAGAGGGAGAACACCCAATAGCCTTTTTCTCAAGTACTCTTAGGAAATATGAAACTAGATACAACTTTGTGGAGAAATAGGCATATGCTATGGTAAAATCCCTCAAGAAATTTAGGCATATGGTGACAGGAAGTAAGATTCTGATACTTGTGGCTCATCTTAGTGTCAGAGAATACATTATGGAGGGTGAAATTACTGAAAAAAGAGCAAACTAGATAACAAAGATCCCTGAGTATGATGTAGAGGTCAGACCCACTAAGCTGGTCAGAGGTAGGGGTTGTGCCAATACATGACTCAAGATATGGAAAAGATGATGCTTGAAGAAATAGAAAATGAAATTGTATTGAAGATACAAGAAGTTTATCAGAACTCCTGGGTCACAAACAGGATCCATTTTATAAAATATGGGATTTTCCTAAAAGAGCTCTCTCAAGACAAGAGGAGATACTATAGGCAGTAAGGGGTCCATTTTGTTTTAATTGACCAAGTTCTTTTTAGAATAAATATTGATGGCATACTTTTAAGATGCGTAGAGAAAGATGAGGCTAAGAAAATACTATATGAAATGCACCATGGAGTCTCAGGTGGACATTTTTCTGCAAAAACCATAGCTATAAGGATAACTCAGGCAGGTTATTTCTATCCCACTTTATTTACAGACTATTATCAACTGGTCAAAAAGTGCCAATCTTGTCAGTATTATGTGGGGATGAGAAGGAATGCAGCAATGCCCCTTAGTCCTATAATTGTTGATGAACCCTTTGCTCAATGGAGTCTTGATTTCATTGGAATGATCAATTCAGTGTCGAGTATGGGGCACAAATGGATTCTAACTACCACAAATTATTTCACTAGATGGAGTGAGGTAGTGCCACTCAAAGAAGCAATAGAAAATGTGATCCTAGACTTTTTAGGGAGTATCACTACTTGCTTTGGACCTCCTCGTACCATAATTTTAGATAATGCTAAAGCATTTTTAAGGTCTAAAGTATCTAAATTTGCACTAAAGCATGGAATCTATCTAAAAACTTCCTTGAATTATTACCCTCAGGGTAATGGTTTGACAGAATCAACCAACAAGACCCTGATTAGACTTATTAAGAGAATAGGGGCTGACCATCAAAAAGAGTGGCATAAAGTGCTTAATATAGCACTGCGGGCTGATAAAATTATGCCTAAGCAAGTGAAAAAAAAATTCCCATATGAATTGGTCTATGATAAGATGGTTGTAATGCCCCTAAGCTTGGATATTCCTGCTTTCCAGTTATTAAAATAGATTGAAATTGAGGAAAATGGCCCCATGCAAGTCAGACTTGCTGAAATCTTGGAAGTTCAAGAAAAAAGGGATGCAACACATAATTCATTAATGAAGCATCAAAAAATAATCAAAGACTACTTCGATAAGAAGACTTCAAATCCTCATTTCAAAGTAGGCTCAGTTGTTTTGAAATGGGATGCGAGAGCTACCAAGCCGAGTCAACACACTAAATTTGAAGCATTGTGGACTGGCCCCTATAAGATTCATGCATGTAAATAGAAAAATTCATTTGAGCTCAAAACAATGGAGGGTGAACTTGAAGAGATTCCTATGAATGGGACTACCTGAAACATTTCAGTTAAGCTGTATCTTTAATGTATTATAGTTAGATAGTTTCCCTTTCCTTGTTGCTTTGTTTTCCTATTTTTCTTTTCGACTCTTTCTTTTAAATCTCTAACATTTATTAAATCTATCTCAAATTCCAAAATTTCCCAAGGTACCTTACGCAGCCATTTCATGATGTGTCTAACTTGCTGTCCCACATAGATTCAATAAGATCTGCTAACGGTTATCTAGTTTTAATACCATTTTTGAGACTTGATGGGTCATTAAATACCCCATAACAAGAGTTAAAGCTTAAACAAGTGTCTCAAATATTCCTACATCTACTAGAAAATCCCTGTTACCTACATTTTTAGTTCATAGCAAAACCTGCTTAGTGAAAGCGCTTTCCCTGTTGCAAAGTTCCATACCTGTTACATAAGTTCACTGATTACCAGTATAGACATAGATATGGACGAGGCACAGTCTTCAAAACAAGGGTCTGGGATTTATGAATCCATTGATAAGCTTCTCACAAAAAAATCATATGCTTCGGCCCCTGCACAACCCTTAAAGACCTATTCGCAGACTAGAGTCCCCGAAATTGGTTATGCAAACGACCCAACAAAGGTGAAAGATTTTACAGACAAAATCATGGACCCAATCCTTCAAAAGTCTGGAAAATCTCTAAGAGAAAGGGCACATCAAAGATGTATTCAGAGGGCCAAGGCTGGACAATACAAAACATTCACAATGAGGATATGGACTTCCCAACTGGCACAATTCATTGTCCCAAGTGTACATCCGTGCCCTGACTTGGTTGAAATATGCACTGAATTGTTTTATGCACCCTCGGATACCATTTAACAGGGTCCATTCATGGTAAAAATTACACTAAAGGCCATCAGGGACATGTTGGCCCTGTATCATGACAAGACAACCACGTTTCCCACCATTGCCAAGATGTAGAAAACATGGGCAAACGTCAATAATCAATTGAGGTTTTTGAAATCAGAATTACAATTAGGGGAAGATGATACCACTATGTCAGTACTACCAACAGCAAGAGCACAATTTACACAGGCTAGTCAAGAGGTACCTTCCATGATGGCATTCATTTTTAGAATGAAAGAAGATATAACTGTCTATGAAGAACAAATGGCCATTCTCTTTAGGCTAAAAATTGTAGACAAGACTCAGGAGTATCGGCTAGATTTCTCTGAGCAAATTGCATATTCAATGGTTGACCATCTCACCTATTTTAAATCTAAAGGGGTTTTTAGGTATTCTTGTTATCTATTTCACCTCATGTTATATCAAAACTCTGGCATCTTTTCCCAATACATGCATTTGAATATGTATGACCCAAGCTTCGGTCGTAATATGACCATTCCTATGTCTACATGGACACATATCTTGTCCAAAAAAAGTGACCCATATGGATTTTGGGAATTTTTTGTTGCCCTTGCCTTTTTTCACCTAAGCCTAGAGTCGGTTGAAAATAGATTGACTCCAAGTGTCTCAAGCTTATGACAAATTGTACTATTCCTTGTGATTACTTTTTGGATTCCATCATACTATTATTAGAGTCCATGGTTTTAGTGGAGAACCAGTGTTGCTACCTAAGATTTTGACCCTTAGGTTAGCATTCTTAGAGGTCACCTGGCAAGTCCCTGTGGTGGATAATGACTATGGCACTGGCAAGAAAAAGAAGAAAATGTATGATATTCTGTGGGTAACTAACAACATGGCCCTAGAAGTCAGAGATGCTGAGCACGTGTTGCTGAGAAAGCTAGCCTTCCTGGGTTTATTTTTGATTGAAGATAAATGGGGATATGACCCAAGCAGTTTCATAACTTCATGGGTTAAGAATAACAAGGTTGCCGCTAGAATTGTGCATGAGGGCCATCCCTTTTGGGAAAACATAAGAAACCCTCAGGAAGATATTCCTGATTGGTATGTGGAATTGACAGATTTGCCCCTTCAAGAAGCCAGGCCATGGGAAACTTTTTATGTTAAGCAAAAGGATTTTGATCCTAAAATCAGAATGACTTCTGGTTTAAGAAGGGCATTGAAGAACAAAGACTAAAAATCTAAGAAAATAGAAGCCTATTGGAAGTATAGGCAAGAGATTTGTGAGACAACTCACTCTTTTGGAAATGTAGATTCAGATGAGAAATGGGAAGAAATCTGGGATGAATGTCATCTATCTCCTGTCTCTAGCCCTGATACAAGCAAATTGTAGACACAGGGTGGAGAGTCAGAAGCCAGAGCAGAATCTACTCATACAATGTAGGCCCCAGGAAAAACCTCATCTATAGTCACTGTAATTGTCTGGCCCCAATCTCTCAGTGCCATTGAAAAAAAAAAGAGTGTGGTATCCTCACCACCTAAAGCTTCTCCATCAGTGTCAGCCTTTGGGGTTCCTAGTTTTGTACAATCACCACTAGCAGCAGTGGTAAATGTTGAAGAGAAGGAAGCATAGCCAGAAGAAGAAACACCAAGGAAACATAAGAGGCTGAAGCTTTACCCTGATTCAGAGGAGGAGGTAGGACCCTCATAGCACCTACCACTGAGTACATCAGTTGATCCTCAGGTATGTGTTGTTTCTCCTTCCTCTTCTCAGTCTCTCTCTTCTTTTATAGGGGTGACAATCCCATCTGGCCAAATAATATCCCATGCCACCTCTGCTATGCCCATTTCCCAATTTGCCCTACCTATTAATACTTAGGCCACATCATTGCCTCAAATTTCCCCCTCTGTTCCAAAGAGAGTACCTCCTCAGATTCCCTCTAGCCAACATTTGGCTATTCCCTATGGCTTGCCACAGGGTTATCCTTTTGTGGGTGGGCATATTGCCTCTCCCTCTACCTTCCAAACTCAAGCAGACATTGCTAAGAAGGCTAGGGAAACCTGGATGGAGAAAAAGAGGATGAAAGATAATAAAGCCCTGGCTACACCACATATGAGGTCACAATTTGACCCAATTCAGCAATAACTAACAGTGACCCATTTGTCACCTAATATAGTCAAGCCAAACGAGCAAATGCAGCCTAAAGCCTAAAGATTATACAATGAATGTAGTGGCTATGGATATGTCACTTTTCAGACCACAAGATAGGGTTGAGCTGCTAAATGAATCCACTTCTATCATAGCTACTGATTATTTGAAAGTATCAAAGAAGCTACAGAAGATGGAGGCTGATTTAGCTCAAGAGAAGGCAAACTGTAGCAGTCTGACTATAGAAATCAAAACCAAGAATAACGAAATAGAGAGTCTCAACAAATAGTTGCAAGATACTATTTCTTTTCAGACTCACCAGGCTATTCAGGCCCAAAATGCTTCTTTGAAAGAAAAGCTGATATAGGAGAAAGCTGTAGTGACAACCTTAAGGTGGGAAAAAGCAACATTACAGGAAAAATGTGAGGAAAACCTGCAACAGGTCGCTCAGTTTTGACAGAAGCTACTGAATGAGTAGAATAATACTGCTGCCATATAGACCCAACTTCAAGTTGAGCAATGAATAACAGAACAATTGACACTTGAGTTGGCTAATAGGCCAAAGAATGCATGAGTTTTGAATCTGGTCAAGGAGCTATATTTATCAATATGGAAAAGAGTCTCTGAGGAGATTACTCGGCTCAGACCCTCTCTAACCTTTCTGCTAAATGCACAAAATTTGTGCAAAAAGGTGGAGACTTCAGTTGAAGCCACTCTATCCACTATCTCTTTGAGAGTGTTTGATTCTCAAATGCTAATGCAAAAGCTATATGATGCAACTGATGGAATGTTATCAGTAGCAGGGATTAGTGACAGAATGATTGCTGCAAAATCGGTGAACGAATTTCTCAGTTACAACTCCACAATAATTAATTACAAAGAGCTTCTAGATATGGTTAAAGAGGGAATAAAAAACATGAAGCAACATATTGAAGATCTGGTGCAATTGGGTCTTCCCACCCCTTTTCCTGATAGCAACACTGTGTTGATGGTTGATGAGATTAAACCTTTGTTGTTATCCAGACAAAGTGATCAGTCAGTTTTCTAGGGTTTAAAAGATGATTCATCAGTGTCAGAAGTGGAAGCTGTCTTGATTTCCATGACCCAACTTGAATTCCAATTGAAGGCTGTAGTTCATATTTTACAGAGTTTTTCGCACAAGGACATCATTAACCTTGATTTAGCCTTCCAAGAATTGCAAAATAAGTAGGAATTATCTGATGCTGAGTGGTCTGTTTATCAGACGGCCTTATTGAAGTTGTGATTTTTGTCACATTTTTTATACATTCTTTAGATTCTTTTTGAGCGGGCTCAAAAGTCCTCGGGGTCACCAAGAAATGTATAGTAAAATACTCTACATTTTATTTTTTTAGTTCCAGTTGTGCGCTCCAAGTTTTGTCACTGCGCGTTTCAGTTTTGAGGCGGTGAAGTTTTTGACACAGAGCGCGAGCATGAGTTTCATTTTTTCCTAAATTTTGTTTAAGTATCAAAGTCACGTGAAACATGCCAAGTGTCATCAGTCGGGACACATTTTATAATTTCTATAAGTTACACGGAACGTGCCATGTGTCTCGTTATAATCCAGTAGAATGCGAAAAGTGTCAGCATCTGTGTTTCAAGTTTCTTATGAGTTTCAAAAGCTTCTTTCGATAAGATTTTCTTAGTGCATGTTGAGGGTGCCAAGTGGCAACTGCAAAAGGTTTCAATATGTTTTTCTAAAAGTAGCAAAAGCTGCCACGTGTCCCTAGCTAAAGCTCAGTGGAAGCTACCAAGTGTCAAGATCCACAGTTTCTTCATTTTGTTTCATTGTTAAAGTAAAGACTGTGGTGGGCCCTAGGTTTTGTTTCTAAAGTTAGCGGAAGCTGCCAAATGTCACCATCCGTATGAATCTAAAATGAGTCCTGAATGTTTCTATAGTGTAGCTAAAGCTCAACATAGACCGCCACGTGTCACCTTCTACAAGACTCTCAAAAAGTATCTAAAAGCTTCTATAGAAAAGCGAAAGCTAACACATGTCATTTGTTAAAGATCAACGGAAATCGCCACCTATCTCTATTCCCCTTTTGAAGCTGCTCGGTCAAGAAGTGTTTTGGGTCTCATTTTTGGTAAGTTGATAAAGTTTTAGAGTAGCAGACTGTGACAGATGTCAAAGACGGAGCACTCCCGACATAAAGATACAGTAAAGAGTATAATGCAACAGAAAGTGTCGTGTATTTTTTGTAAGTGCCGCAAAAGCTATCAAGTTTCATTTTCTGGTGCCTCCTGAATAATGATACAGTTTTCAAGTGAGGCAAGCAGAAGCTGCCAAGTGTCCTCACCTATTTCACAGTGAAAAGTGTCACGTGTATCTAATTCAGCCAATGAACTTGTAGGGAGACTAAACGTTTCAGATCTAGAAAATATCTTTTGTTAAACACTTCCAGTTAAGTTCCAATTCTGTTAGGCCATTGGGATTTGATCGTGCAAGAGACTAAACATTTCAAATCCAAATGATATCTTTTGTTAAACACTTCTAGTTCAGTTAGAGTTCAGTTAGACTGTTGGGTTGGGAACGTGTGGGCAATCTAAAGCTAATTCGATGCTATAAATATGGGTGCAGGGAAAGATCAAAAATCATCATCAGAAGATAGAGAGAATTTTATGTGAGAGATTGTTATCAAGAAGTTTTAGACTTTCTTGCTATGGCCAGTAATATCATTTGCCTTCGTTCTATTTTCTTGATTTATAAAGTTTGTATAACTTTGCATGTATCTGTACCTTTTATGTGATAGGAAAATTAATAATAAGACTGAGTTCTGTGCCTTTGTTGATATTTTCTGTGTTATTGTAAAAATAGTCTAAGTTGTGACCTTTGATTCTATTGTTTTCATCTTTTACATTGATCATGCATTGTTTGCTCTTTAATGTAATTGAATCCTAAATATAGCTTCATTGTGCTTAGTATTAAGGATCGAATTAAACTCAGGCACATCGCCATAGTTAGATTTTCTTTCATTGCATTGGTGCTTTCCATTTAATTTCTATCCCTTTTCTCACAATACATCTGAGATAAAGAAGAGCCAGCTTCTTTAAAATTTGGAGGTCGTTTTAGGTCGCAGTCCCACATTCCTGAAACTTCCCATTGTTGGTGTTGGAAACAACGCAATTCTAAGCATCAACAGCTACTTTATAGTTCCCATTTATCTAGCCTCCTCGAGTTAGAAATTCTTCCTCATCAGAATAAGAAATATCTTTATTTTTAAAAATATGAAGCAATTGGAATTTATAATTTGAAAAAATTGGAATTGGCCAATCTTCAGGGGAAATCCAGTCCCTTTCAAATGCCCTCTCTCTACTAGGCATATTAGAAAATTTATCAACTGTTGTCTAACCTTTTTGATGCATTTGTTCCATAAAAGTATGAAAGCGGAGATATTTTTCAACAAAAGGGGGATGACCATCCCAAAAATCAATCCAAAAATAGACCTTTTTACCATTCTTGATTATCCAAAACAACTTATTTTTAATCATACACTCATCAATTTTAAGAACCACCAACATTGGAGAACCTTTTGAGGGAAAGGAAAAATGAACTATTTGATTAGACCAACTTATTTTTCAGATATTTGGCTCTCAAAGTTTGCACCCAAAGTTGTGAAAGAAACTAAAAAAGATGCCAAAAAAGCTTAGCAGCTAATGCTTGACCTTTTAATCGAGCTAAGCAAAAACCCAAACCCCTTGATGCTTGAGGAGACAAAGCATGGTTCATTTCACCAAAGACCATTTTTTAATAAGTTGAGGCCCTCTCCATAAAAATATGTGGCAGATTTGGTCAATCTATTTGAAGATAGAATTGGGGACATGCAGGATGAAAGAGAGGAAAATGAGAATAGTTTGCAAAACATTTTTGATCAGAGTGATTCGCCCTCCAATCAAAATCCATCTATTAGTCCATTTAAAAAATCTTAGTTTTCAATTTATCCAGTAATAAGCTCCAATTATAAAGTCTAGCTTCTTTTAAGGGAACACCAAGATAGTTGACTAGTAAAGAAGCCTTTCAGAAATGAAGTCTATCAAGAACAATGGCTTCCTTTCTAGGAGTTGTATGAAAGAAATAAATTTTGGACTTATCTTCATTAATAATCTGACCAGTTGCAACCCTAAAAGTTGCAATTTATTATTAAAGTTTGAAGCCTCTTTATTCATAGCTTTTTCCATGAGGGAGGAATCATCCACAAACTACAAATGCATCAATGAATTAAGACCCATAGCAAGAGTAACACCTTCAATAATTATGTTATTTCCATCATTGAAAATAATTCTATCTAGACTTTTCGTTAGAATGATAAACAAGTAGGGATAAAGAGGATCTCCATGTTGAATGCCTCTGGAAGTGCTAAAAAATCTAGTAGAACTCCCATTGAAAAAAATCAAAAAAAAAATGAGGAAATACACATTTTCACCAAAGAATGCAATCCTCAGAAAAACCAAAATGCTTTAGCATGCTTACAAGGAAGGCCCAATCAACCCTATCATAGGCTTTAGAGAGGTCCAACCTTATAAACATACCCAAAATCTTTTGACGTTGCATAGAATGGAGAACTTCTTGAGCTAACACTATCTCATAAAGTATTTGTCTACCAGCAACATAACCTCCTTGAGCTAACACTATCTCATCAAGTATTTGTCAATCTTTAGCTTAACCTTTTAAGAATATTTTTAAACAACTATGGCATCACAATTTATGGCTTAAAGTCAGATTTTCATTTGGCTTTTCCTATATGACAGGGTGCTTACGGGAGACCGGTTTATGAAAAGTGGCTTTAATGGCCCCTTTAGATGTGTGCTTTGTAAAGACCATAAGGAAAAAATTTCTCATCTCTTATTTTCTTGTCTTTTCATTACCAATTAATGGCAACAACTTACATGGATTTTTAGCATCTCATGGACTACTTCTTCATCCTTGATTTAACCTCTTTAGGATTAGATCCATATTTTTCAATTTGATGTCTTCTCTAATTAGATTATATGGGTTGGGGTTTCTTTCATTTAATAGAATACGTGGAAGGAGTGAAATGCAAGAATTTTCAGGGAAAGGGTCACAAACAATGTTTGGATCTAGAAGCGCTCTCTTGCTAATATTAAAGAATATGTTTTGCACTTGATGCAACTTCCTTTGATTCTTTCTCAATGTTGGATGCTTATTATTCATGTTCTTCACATTGTTCCTTCTCCCCATCTCTAGGAAGATTCTAAATCCAAGGATAGTTCCTTGATTCTCATCCCAGGGATCAACATAGTTTTTATGGATGGTACATCAAGGGGAAATCCTAGTTATGCAAGCATTGAAAGTGTTGATAGGGAGTTGGACAATTCTATAGCTCTCTTTTTTCCTTCCAAAATTAGGATTACCAACAACAACTCAGTTGAAGGACAAGCTATTGTGGAAGGTCTTAAGAATGCCTAGAAGGTGGAATGGAAGAAAGCCCAGTTGATTGTTGATTCTAATAGATTGAGCTACTCTCAGATCCCAACTCTAATATCTCCATAGACTAGATAATTTATAGAATTCTCAATAGAATTCAATGGCTTCAAAATTATTTTGATAGGCTCTTTTATTCGCACATTCCTAGGGGTTTCAATAAAATTGCAGATGCTCTTGCCAATTGAGATCTTGATCAATTTGAGGTGAAAGGTTTTGGCCCTCCTCCTCTATGGTGGCCGACTAAGCTAAGGAATGATCTATTGTGCATTTTAGTTCTGAATAATGACACAACTAATTGTTAAAGTCTTTTTTAGGCTTTCCTTTATTACTCAGAAGGTTGCTTTTGGGTCATTTGGTTAATCCCTGCCTCTCCATATATCTTTGTTGTAATGGAGGGTTCTTCCAATTCCGGTCTTGATTGGAATCATGTTTGTTCTCTTTTGACCTTAGTTTTACATAAGCCAAAAGATTTCAGTCTTGTTGATTTTTATAGCTGCTATATGCACGATCTATGACTGCTTATCTTTTGGTTAGACGTGTTCATTAAACATGCCAAAAGAAACAAGATAACTGTAAACCCTAAATTTTTTTAGTCGAAGAAATGCACGTCTCCTTAAATCTCACCCAATATAATATCTCTCTCAAAATATTTTTCAAAAAAAAAATAAAATTAAATATCATTAATAAAATGACTAATAATATTAAACTAATTTAACTTAATGTGAAACTTTATATCATTCGTTGATATAAAGAATAAACAATTTAACTAAACATACATTGATATAGTATTGTAAACTATGCTCAACTTTAAATTTACACCAATGATAAGCCATTTAATTAGGAAACCCCGTTTCACTAGATTATGAAGCCTTTTGTTTTTATTGAACGGAGAAGAAAGTAAAATGACATGAGGATTTACATATACATTCTATATAATATTTTATAAGATTTATTGTGATCTACATGTTTGTCTCTATAGAAGATAGTGCATAAGGATGCATATTAGCATGATACGGTAATACGTACGGAGTGTGTCTTTTCTTCAATGAATATTGCGTGTATATATATATTTTAAATCCCTATTGAATATTTGATAGATTAATATAATTAAATATTTAATATTTAATTATTATTTAAATAATTTTTAAGTTAAAAATTATTTTAAATTTATAATTTAATTATTATTTTTCAATAAAATTTGTTCAAATAAATATTTATATAGATACATATTAGGATGATATGGAATGTGTTTTCTCTTTAATCAAGTTTGTGCATATAAATAATTTTTAATCATTAAATAAAAATAAAAATGATATAATAATAATTAAATTAATATCAAATAATTTATTATTATTTAAATAATTTTAAATTTTATATTATAAAAATTCAAACATATATCCAATTAAACTTAAAATGAATAATAAAACATTTGAAAGATATAATTATATATCATTAATATAAATTACTTATAAAATATTAAAATATAAATAAAACAAATATTGATAAAAAATAAACTGAAAAAAACACAACCTATCCTCATTTTATCCCACATTAATATATAAATATTTAGTAAATTAAATACTTGAAATATTATATTCAAGTGTCACTTCTCCATAAAATTAGAAAAAATGAAATAAATATATAATATTATAAAAATAAATAATAATTAAAAATAATCTAAAGAGAAGGTAACCCATGTTGATTTACCTTACACTACCATTTAAATATTTAATTACTTTTCTATTTGTATTATTGTATATTTAAAATTCGGAAATTTGTTTTTAATTATAGAACTTTCTTTTGTTAATATAAATTTTGGTAGGATTCTTATTACAGAAGTTAAATATGTCTAAGTTTCTTCATTAAAAATATTTCAATGCATAGTTTCTTTTTAAAAAGTTATTAATACAACTTTTTGTTTTATATTTTATTTTTAGATTCATTTTTTAATTTCAATTTTAAAAGTATATAGAGATTTATTGTTTTGTTTAATAATGATGAATTATAAAAATAAAGATGTTAACATATAGAGATTTATTGTTTTGTTTAATAATGATGAATTATAAAAATAAAGATGTTAACAACTTAATTTCATATTTGATTTTATTATTTGGATAGGTGCAGTTATATCAAGCATATGAATAATCATATTACATATTTGAAATATTGAAAGAGCAATACATGAGTGATATTTGTCAAGTTACAAGTTGAATTACTGCATACATCATCATATAGTATATTATATCTTTGTGCACATATAGAGGAGAATTACATGAGTTTGAGGATTGGCTATATAGGGAATGCCCATTGACAGAGGGGTCCTCAGGATTAGTGTAACACCGTAAGCCAAGTAACTCATTTTTAGCAAATTTATTTCAAGGGTAAAGAGCTCGAGTTTTGATCAATCAACAAAGAGTGAGAGTGTGTATCCTAGATCTGAATATATCAGTATGGAGACATAAAACTTAGAATAATAAAATTGGTCACATCGAAATCCGATCATTATTTTGTACTAGACACATATGTCATAGTCAGACACTAACATCGACAATAGCATCTAGATCTAATAGTAATATCTGCAACTACAAAAATATTATTTTTTAAACTCTGATGACTAATCCTACATACTTTACACATATTTTCTATCTAAATTTGTGTATGCATAATAAACATTCATAAATATCATTATTCTTTAGTATTACAATTAATTGAACATTTTTCATATAAGTATTTTTTATATTTAACATATCTTAATATTATAATTTATAATATTCATTTATCTAAGTTTATAATTAATTAGTTAGTTAAAAACTAGTTTATTACTTTTTGTGTTTGAATTATTTCTATATTTTTAATTTATACATCACTATTTAAATTTAAGGTAAATATTTATATTAATTTTAAAATAACTAATTAATAATAATATAAATAATTACTTTAGAAATTTTATGATTTTAAATGATTAATTAGAAATAACATAAATAGTTACTTCAAAAAAATTCTAGATTTGAAATTAAGAATTAATTTTTTTAAACATTAAAATTTAAAAATAAAAATTAATTTAGGTTTTAACTTATTAATCGGAGTCATCTTCTTAATTATTTTATTTGTCAACAACCAAGCCACAGAAAATCCTGCTATCTTATTTTCATGCCCGTCTCAGTTTATTAGAGGAATTTTCATGCCTCTGGCAAATCTGGGAGTTCCAAATCCAAAGGCCCTTCGGAAGGTCCTTTAAGCTGCAATAATATTCATTTTATTGAAATAGTATTAGCATCTGGCTTTTCTCCATTTGGCACAGTTTCTTCGGCTCTCAACATGAATCAGTCTCCTGCGAAGTCCTTTGATCAAATGGCCCCCAGAACAATGTTTATGGTGTTAGTTTTGGGTAGCTCAAAAAGCTGTTTGTCCATACCCAGAATTTAGATAATAATTATTTTATTGTTGGGAATGGGAACAGTTATTATTTAATTAATTGATTTCCTTAGTGATACCTTGCAACCAATTTAATTATTGGTTGTTAAGTTGTTTTTTATCTCAGCCGTTGATTGAGAATCAATTTTAGCAGTTGGTTTTCCAAGGAGAGTAGTATAAAAGGGGTCAAGGGGCATTTGGAAAACAGAACTTGTAGAAGCATTTGCAGTGTTAGCAAATAAATTTGCAGTGATAGCAAATAGTCTTGCAATGTTAGCAAGGGCACAGTGATAGCGTTGGGAGATAGCAGTAGGGGAATATCAGCAGGAGGAATTGGGAGATTGTTGAAGCTCTGCCAGTAAGAGACAAGTAATTTTGTATCTCTTAATTCACTGAAGTTTAATATATTTCTCATCTACAGTACTGGTTTTCCCTTCGAGGTTTTTCCAGGGACAATTGTCCAAAATATTGTGTTCATTGTGTTGCATATTTCTTTATGTGTTTTTTCTTGTTATTTATGAAGCTGCAGTTGTGTTATTGTTCAATATTCACTGTGAATTATTTTTCGGCAGTTAAATAATATTTATAAGATAGGAGAATAATAATCAGAGACTGTAGTAGAATTTTTAAACATGGTATCAGAGCCAAGTTGAGGGTAGAAAAATTTTACCCTAGGCAAGGAAAGAGAATCGAGGGTTTATAAAACCTAGTTTGACATATTTAGAATTGTTATTTCTTTTATTCTTTGAGATGGCTTCAGTTGGTTTGAGAGATCATGACAGATTGGATGGTGCCTCGAATTATGGTGTCTGGAAAGCCCAAATTTCTTTATTGCTGGAAGAGAATGGTATCAAGGATTATGTTACTAGTGTCGTAGCTGTACCTAGAGATCCAACACAGCTTGCAGCATACAAGAAGGACGATGCCAAGGTGAGGACGATAATCTTTGATGGTGTCAAGGACCATATTGTTCCACATATCACAGAGTTAGATACAATGAAGAAGATGTGGGATGCCATTCTGAATATGTACCATAATGCTACCACTAATCGAAAGTTGATTCTTGGAGAAAAGTTGAGGAATACTTGAATGAACAAGGGAGAAGATGTTACAAATTACCTCACTAGGGTTAGACTTGTCAAGGATGAGTTAGCAGCTATTGGAGATAAACCAAGTGATGATGAGCTAGTAAGGATAGCCCTAAATGGGTTCTCTAAGCAGTGGGATGTCTTTGTTCAAGTTATTAATGGATGAGACACCTTACCGAGTTGGGATCGACTGCGGACTGATTTCACTCAGGGCGAGCTTAGACTAAGCCTTGTCAATAGGGCCAATAAGAGTCAAAAAAGTGAGGTGGAATAAGAAAACATTGCCCTAGCGGGAAAAGGGAAAGCGAAGAAGGGGTCTAGTAAAGGATCAAATTCACAAAGTGAGAAGAAGAAGGACCCGTCTAAGGTCAAGTGCTTTGGTTGTCACGAGTTTGGCCACTCTGTCAGTGATTGCCCACAAAGGAAAAAGAATGAAAAGAAGGGAAAGAAGCAGGTGGCAGCTTTAGCAAGTGTAGAGCTCTCTAATAGAATGGAGGATGAGTTTACACTCATTTCTTGTTTGGTTAGCTCAACCTCACAGAGTGTTTGATATATAGATAGTGGGGTGTCATTTCATATGACAAGAGTTAGAGAGTAATTCTCCAATTATAAAGAAGAGGACACCAGTATCCAAATTTCTTTGGGGAACTTGTCCAAGCTCAATCTGGTTGGGAAAGGGACTGTTCAGTTTCAGAGGGAGAATGAAAAGATTATTCCCCTTCATGATGTGTTGCATGTGTTAGGCTTAGGTATGAATCTAATTTTTGTATTTGTCCTTCAGGATAAAGGGTATAATGTCCTTTTTAGAGGGATGCATGTATTGATCAAGCATAAGGATTGGAAATCACCCATATCTATTGGAGTTAGGAGTGTTCACCTTTATAGGTTACAATTTGATACTCCTAAGGCACTCATGAGCAACAATAATCCTAGAGATCTTGGAGAGCTATGGCATAGGAGGATGGGCCATATACATCATGGAGCACTTAAATTGCTTTGTGAGACAGTGACAGGTGTTCTAAAGGTGAGCACAGAGCATGATGATGTATGTAAGGGATGTGTATTGGGGAAGTTTGTGAAAGCATCTTTTCCAAGGAGTGACACCAGATTTGAGGGTGTTCTTGATCTAGTACATTTAGATATATGTAGACCAATGTCGATGAAGTCTCTCAAAGGATACGAGTACTATGTTACTTTTATTGATGATTTCTCCAGGAAGCCCTGAATATACTTCTTGAAGACCAAGGATGAGGTTTTCAGTTGCTTCCAAGAGTTCAAGGCTCTTGTGGAGAACTCGACAAGAAGGAGGATAAAGGTTTTTCAATCAGACAATGGAGGCGAGTTCAAAGGAAATGAATTCCAAGAGTTTTGTACTAGGAAAGAAATCAAGAGAGAGTGGACTATTCCTTACAATCCATAGCAGAATGGAGTTGTTGAGAGGAAGAATCATTCCATATTAGAGGTAACAAGGGCTATGCTAGATGACCAGGATATGCCCCGCTACTTATGCGCAAAGGTATGTAGTACAATAGTTTACATACAGAACAGGGTTCCACATAAGGTACTAGGAAAGATGACACTAGAGGAAGCTTTCACTAGGAAGAAGCTAGATGTCAGTCACTTCAGGATATTTGGAAGTTTGGCATATTGCCACATTCCAAGGGATATACGTACCAAGTTAGATCAGACTGCAGAGAGGGGGTACCTTATGGGGTACAGTGAAACCTCAAAGGCATATCAGATTTTTATTTTAGGGACCAGGATAATTATAGTCAAATGTGATGTCAAGTTCATGGAGGACAAGGCATTTAGAATTTCTAGAGATTTGCCAGCAGATGATCAGAGTGAGTAGCTAATAGAAGCTCCAAGGATAGCTCAACCAAGTCAAGGGCAACAAAGCTTGAGTACAGTTACTAGTACAAGCGTAGGCTCAGCTAGTGAAGATTCACAGAATATGGAGCATTAGGAGCAACAAGAAATGCATCAAGAAGACTTAGAGGTTGATATTTCATCCTCTACAGTTGGTAACAATAACCGTGAGGTTCAACATACACAAAGGGATACTCAAGAATTTTTGGGAGCTCCTAGGATGAGTAGTAGACAGAGGAGACAACCAGCCAAGTTCAATGACTATGTGGCTTTAGTCAGTCAATTGGTAGATAATGAGCCTTCCAACTATCAGAAGGCTGCACATCATTAGGTGTGGTGAGATGCAATGGTTGAGGAATATACCTCAATAATGCAGAATGATGTGTGGGAGGTAGTGCCTAGACCTATTGATAGGGTGGTGGTTGGATCACGCTGGATCTATAAGATCAAACATGGTGTAGATGGTATCATCAAGAAATGTAAGGGAAGGTTTGTGGCTAAGGGGTTCTCTTAGAAGGAGGGAATAAATTATGAGGAGACATTTTATCCAGTGACTAGGTATAATTCTATATGAGCTATGATCTCATTTGCAGCATAGATGGGATGGCAGATCCATCAAATGGATGTCAAGACAACATTCCTTAATGGTGAATTGAAAGAGGATGTATACATAGAACAACTAGAAGGCTTTGTAGCACACATCAAAGAGACCCACATGTGTAGATTGAAGAGAAATTTATACGGACTCAAGCAGGCTCCTAGGGCATGGTATGAGCACATTGATACTTACCTACAAGGAATGGGCTTTGTGAAGAGTGAGGCAGATGCTAACCTCTACTACTTGGTGGTTGGGGGTGAGGTTCTCATTCTTGTACTATATGTGGATGACTTATTTATTACAGGTTCACTAGGGTTCATAGAGGATTGCAAGAGGGACCTTGTAGCAGAGTTCAGGATGAAGGACTTAGGACTTATGCACTACTTTCTAGGCATGGAGGTGTGGCAGACAGATGGAGAGATTTTCCTTGGACAAGGGAAATATTGTATTGAAATCTTGAAGAGGTTTAGGATAGAGGATTGCAAATCCATCTCTACACCTATGATCATGAATAGGAGGAAGGTAGACACATCTAAGGAGAAGGATGTATGATCCGGGCAACAATTCAGATGACAATTCAGGTGATGGGTCCACCTCAATTGATGGCGGAACTTCCAAGAGCCATAACTTTTGCACCGTAGCTCCAATTGACTCACCATTTGAACTGTTGGAAAGCTAATAATGAGGGGAACGTCATGAGATGGCATTGAGCTTGCTCAATGAAGTTTGACCCCCCTAAAACCCAATGGAAGTGTCCCAAATTTCAATTTTAGTAGTGCAGTCTAAAAATAGTAAGTTTTTAAAAATAGTAATTCCTCGAATTTTGTATTGTTGTAAATCGTGGAAGTCGAACCAATTCATCTCCCTCGAGATTGGTGACCTTCCACATCCTCCCCACACCTTCAAAACATGTATAAATGAAGATGTAACCCGAAAAGGAAATCAGACATCTCTTCTAAGAGATAAGCATATGTTTGGATCTGCAAATTTGATCAATAAAACATCTCATCTCAGAGATAGCATCATTTGAATTGTTTTGTTCTTGTTTATTGAATTATATTTCAACCAAATATTTTGAGTTTTGGATCAATGTATATCCCACCTTATATAGACAATTGATTAGTTCGCTCATGTATTTGGTCAACACCAGACCAGATATAGCCTTTGCAGTAAACTCTCTTAGTCAATTCATGGTTGAGCCAAAGAGAGTGCATTGGACAATGGCTAAGCATGTGCTACGTTATTTACATTGTACAGTTGAGTATGGGATTAGATATGTTCGAGGTGAAGGAATCAAGTTGATAGGCTATACTGACGTAGATTGGGCATGTAGTACAATGGATAAGAAAAGTACTTCAGGGTGTTGTTTCAGTTTGGGATCAGGAGTTATCTCTTGGTTCAGCAGGAAACAAAAGTCTATGGCACTGATTTCTGCAGAAGTAGAATACATAGTAGCTAGCATGGTGACATGTGAAGCTACATGGCTTTCGAAGTTGCTATTGGTCTTGTTTGGTCAGAAGGTTGAGACTACTGTGATACACTGTGACAATCAGAGTTGCATCAAGTCATATGAGAATCCAGTATTTCATGATAGGTCTAAGCATATGGACATCAAGTATCACTTCATCAGAGATTGTGTACAATGGGGGATTGTTCAGCTACATTACATACCTACAGAGGAGTAAGTAGCTGACATTCTGACAAAGGCATTGGGGAAGGCAAAATTCATCTTCTTCAGAGATAAGTTGGGTGTCATGCAGAATAGCTTCCTTGTTAAGAGGGAGTGTTAGTTTTGGGTAGCTCAAAAGTTGTTTGTCCATACCCAGAATTTAGATAATAATTGTTTTATTATTGGGAATGGGAATAGTTATTATTTAATTAATTGATTTCCTTAGTGACACCTTACAACAATTTTAATTATTGGTTTTTAAGTTGTTTTTTTATCTCAGCCGTTGATTGAGAATCAATCTTGGAAGTTGGTTTTCCAACAAGAGCAGTATAAAAGGGGTCGAGGGGCATTTGGAAAACAAAACTTGTAAAAACATTTGCAGCATTAGCAAATAAATTTGCAGTGATAGCAAATAGTCTTACAGTGTTAGCAAGGGTGCAGTGATAGCATTGGGAGATAGCAGTAGGGGAATATCAGCAGGAGGAATTGGGAGATTGTTGAAGCTCTGCCAGTAAGAGGTAAGCAATTTTGTATCTCTTAATTCGTTGAAGTTTAATATATTTTTCATCTACAATACTGGTTTTCCCTTTGGGCTTTTTATAGGGACAATTGTCCAAAATATCGTGTTCATTGTGTTGCATATTTCTTTCTATGTTTTTTTTGTTATTTGTGAAGCTGTAGTTATGTTATTGTTCAATACTAGTTGTGAATTATTTTTCGGTAGTTAAATAATCTTTATAAGATAGGAGGATAATAATCAGATACTGTAGTAGAATTTTTAAACACATGGAATCTAAACATATAGCCAAGGAATCAAATGACATTGCAGTGATTTTACATCAATCTATGAGGGAAGAAAATAGGTTGGATTCTCTCAAGGGTTTGGAAGATCGAAAAGATCAGTAACCTATAGATCACTAAACTAAAAACTTTCAATCGAGTTTATGCATTTTGTTTTTGTTGGACAGAGTTGAAATTAAATTGAAATCTTTGCATGACATATAGACTTATATATGCATTCTATATAATATTTTATAGAGGTTTATTTGATTTCTTGTGATGTGTATGTTTGTCTTTATCAAAGGATAGTGTATATGGATGGACATTAGCATGATATGGAGTATCTTTTTTCGAATGTTTAAATAAATTTAAATTTGTAAAATAATATAATGTAGTATTTGAATAGTAGTATATAATAGGAATGTCAATGAGATATGGGTGAATTGATTAAATGGTTTGGTTGTTTCAAGTCTAATCGAAGTTCAAATATCAAGAAAGGTATATGAGACTGGGTGTGATCATTAGTTATATTCTCCAGATCATTAATAGTCATTGGTTATTCTTGAGGCTGATGGTGGCTATTGTTGATAATAGTTTGTATACATTTGGTAATATCTTGTATACAAGTCATATTCAAGTGGTTAATAAATCACATGGGGATCTAAGGCCCTAATTGTGTTCTAGACTAGTCCATACTCTGGTCATGGTCCACTAGCGGCATGTGGGGTATTCTGAGATAGTGAAGGGAAACCTTTGTTAATATACTCAAAAGTGTTCGAAATTGAATCTAACAATGTGATTGAAGCTAAAGCAACTCTCTTAATATTTCAAATCGTAAAGAAGTATGGTTGGAAGGAACTCAATGTTTAAGGAGATTCAAAAGTAGTGATTAACACTCTCATTTCATGGAGAGTAAAGGCTTGGAGAATTAAGTCTATCCTAGAAGAAATCAATATGGTTAAGAAGTGTAGATTTTTTTGGGTTTAGGCATATAAAAAGGAAAGGAAATGTGATAGCAGATTGGGCGGCTAATGAAGTATTGCTGCTCAGGAAGGAGGGGCTTGGATATAAGGAATGGATATAATTTCTCAAATGAGGTTCGCATTTTGATAACTAATTATTTAATAATCTTTCTAGAATCAAAAGAAGAAGATGAGTAAGGTGGTGAAGGAGAATTTTAGTGCTAGGAGCAAGTAAACTTGTGAGGCCTATAAAGTGTAGAATCATCCTTGGCTAGAGCCTAGTTCACAACCCATTCCCTATGGTACTATGAATTGTTCTGGTGTCTTGGTGTTTTAATTGAAATGATTAAAAGAGGCAGGAGAGATATCAGGGAAGGATCCTAATGTGAGGAAGTCATCTTTACAAAGTAATAATGGGGAAGAGCAAGAGGAAGGTTGACACATGCGTAATAAGTGATTATTATGCATTGAGAGATGGGAAAAATCAATTCAGAGATTGTATGATGCCATAAGTGCAAGCCCAGCTTTCTAACAACAGTTATGTGACGAAGCAAGAGTAGATGCCTCAAATTTCTGATAGGTGAGAGAAGTAAGAATGGATAAAGTAAATATATTGAAGCATGAGGAAGGCTCTGCAGGTTTGAAGCAGTCAGGAGAGAGGGTCGCACCCACGAATTGGATGACAGGGGAGGTAATATTATCCCATTTCTATGAGAACATTGAAAAGGAAATAAAAAATCCTTTCATGAGGATCTAGCTAAAAAAGATGTGGGAAGCAGCAGTCGGTATGGGACATAGTAAAGATTATAAAATCTTTTATACTCGAACCCAAGTGATCTCTTAGAAGAAGGAATGTGTTCAACGCTGCACATGCCATCAATAGTGCAAATTTACCATCAAATGCAGTGGTTCATTTTCTTGGCACAAGGAACATTTGGACATCGAGACCATCATGCATTCATTTGGGTTGGAGTCGTCTAAGCATAGTCATGCTATCATGGATGTCCTAGTGAAACTGCAGAGTAACCTGGCCTTTATGGCGGAAATATTGGGGATAAACCTACCAAAGGAGTGCATCTTTGTACTTACAGGGTGTTACGATGTTAAGGATGATGAACCAAGCAGAGCAAGACCAAGATTTGGAAGTAGCGGTGGTTTGAAATCAGGGGAGAAACCTTTGGTAGTGAGAGAGGTGCCGGATGGTATGGAGTCAATCTTCATCGACTGACATGTAATGCAGTTTTCAACTCCAGGTGTAAGAAAGGTTTGATATGGATAGTAAAGGGGGGTCGTTTTTGATATGGTATGCTATAATAACTTTTTTATATGATAAATATAAGCAGTAATTTTTTTGATTTTCTGGGTGGCTGTGTGTTTTCAATTCCACTGATGGATATAATCTTGCTATCGGTCTGGAAGGGTCTGAATTGGTGTCTACTAGTGGGGTAGTGCCCCGGGTTCTTCTTCATTTTCTTTTTTTGGCTCCAGGTAAGTGCCTTGGTTACCGTTGTAAAGAATATATATATAGTTATAATGAAAATTTTATAGATTTAAAATTAAGAATTAAAAAATTTAAAATAAAAACTTAGATTTTACTTATTATTTATAAAATGGAAAGTATGTTAACTTTTTTATGATGAATGATAAATTGTTTTAACTATTTAGGACTTGTTAATGTAAACTTTAGGTTGTTAAAGGGTTAGTTACAGAGAGTAAATACAAATAAATATTATGTAAATAGATATTTCAAATTAATTTACCGGAAATAGCAAGTGTGATGGGAGAATATATTTATCTGGAGTAAAATAAACATCGCTAGAGGATGGGAACGTTGAAATAGGTCCAGGAATTAGTCTGGAGTTCTTTCATTTTGGAACTGGAGCTGAAACTACTTTCAGAGAGTAGCACACTCAGAGGGACACGAGCCTATTACGCTAGTGTCCAAGGCACCACACTAGTGTCCTTTCAGGGATAGGGGATCTGAGACTTCTAGAGATGCTGCAAGAGACTTTAGGGTTTTGTAGGTGTGCTTAGATGATTTTGATCCCTCTTATGTGTCATTGTTTGGCTACATATCCTTTCAAAACCCTAACAAACACCTTTACACACAAAATAACAACAAAATCAAATGCTAAAGGAAAAAATGGGTTGTGGGATGTTATGATCATGCAAAATATAACCCATATTGTCCTCGTTGCTACCTATATTAACCCTAATGATAAAGATCTCAGATTGCATGTAGTTATCCGTTAGGGAACATGCATAATCAATGCACACCAAGGATTTTTTTAATGACAAATATTTGTTAATTTATGAATATTATATTTTTTCGAAGTCAAGATTTAATGATCTCATGAGGTGGCCGATAGCACAGGATCACCTAAATTTTAGTATATAATTTAAATTTAAAGGTCAGCTTGCCTACTTTTTAAAATAAATTTCCTCCTATATATGTATGTCATCGACACCAAAAAATCCAATCCAGGGACATTCACCATTATATATAATATATTAAACTTTCTATAACCAATAGACGAGCAACTATAACCAAGTGTCAGAAGACAACAATTAGGTGTCAAACAATACCAACCTGGTATTAGGTGATGATAAAAAATAGGTGTCTAATGACAACAAATATGTGTCAAATGACTATAGCAAGCTGTTAGATGACTGCAAACAATCATCATTTATTTACAATGTTGATTTGATGGCTTATGCTAAGAGTGTTAAAGCATAAAAAATTCCAAAACCTAAATATTACTACATATTTAGATATATCTTGAAAAGTTATGCAATTTAAAAAAAAAATCATCGTACTCTGAGTCCATATGCAAAAGTTATGGCCTCAGGAAGCTGGGGAGTCAGCATTGCACTTGCAGACAGATGACTGCAAAGTTGGGGAGTCAACATTGCACTTGTAGATAGATGACTACAATCAACATTGCACTTGCAGATGGATGACTGCATCATGCATTGACATTAAACTTATAGATGGATGAATTAAGTCGACATTGCATTTGCAAACGGATCACTGTATCATGTAGTCATCTATCTGTAAGTGAAATGCCAACTCCTTAGATTATCAAAGTCATAACTTTTGCATACAGACTCGGATTGCAATGATTATTTTTTGAAATTGCATAACTTTTTGATAGGAGTCCAAATGCATAATAATATTTATGTTTAAGAATTTTTTAAATTAAACCTTGATTATCCATGTTCCATCACTTGATTCACTTGCATAATTCACCACCTAGATCTATGGACGAATAGATGATGCATTTAGATGATTGCATTTTGCAGTTAGGCAACTACATGATGCAATCACCTAAGTGTATGATACAGTCAAATGGCTGCATGTTGTAGTCTCTTGCCTATATGGTGCAGTCAGATGATTGCATGGTGCCACCTCATAATTCACCATGTACTACCTCATAATTTTCCTAGACTATTATATGCCTTCTAACATGATTTTCCACCATTGCAAAATCGATTCACTTAGTGACCTCCAAGTTTTTTTAATATAGGCCACTGAAATTTTTCTTGACCCACAAAAAATGCTAGAACGAATTTAGCTTACGACCTTCTTCAATGAAGCATGTAGGTCTATGTGTGTTTATTAGTAATATGCAAAGTGCTAAGCTATATTATTGACTAATTGTTAAATAATTATGTGCCAAAGTAGTAAGTTCTAGATGTAAAATGTCTTGTGAGGCTATTTATATAGAAGGAAATTTAATTTGAGTATGAGATCCTTATTCAATGAATGACAAAGCGAAAGATAAAGAAAAAAAATATAAGAGACTCAAGGAAGGGTAAGGACCCATAACAAGTTGAAAATGTGACCATTGGACACTAGCACTAAGGTGGACACTAGCGCACTGTGCTAGTGTCCAAGACCGCATTAGTGTCCTGAGACTAAAAAAATGAGTACTAACTGTGGAAAATAGGCTAAGGGGTCCTTGTGAATGGGATATCATGACATAGGACCATTGGAGGTACAAAAAATAGGAAAAACAAGTCATAAGAAAAATCAAAAGACTAAAATGACCACGTGAACAAGACTCACATTCATCTTTAAGACCTTCCTATGAAAGAGCAACAAAAGACATAATACTTATGTTTTCTTCACCAAATTAGGATGTGGACATTTCTCCCCCTTTATTCTAGTAATGTAATTAAATGGAAGTACTAGAGTGAAATTAAAATAAAATGTGTACTTGTTCTTACTTATGAGGATGCATTTTAGACCTAGCCCACTTCTTAGACAGAGAAGGGGATAGGCATTTGGAATACTAGCTATGAAGAGGAAATACATAATGTGGGTGTCCCCTATACTGAATTTGAGTAACTGACTAAATCATGAGAGATGAAGCCCTATTTATACCCACCTTGATATGTAAATGAGTTTAAGAAGTAATCTGTAACTATTGAGAAATAAGCCCTACTTGCACCCACTATGGCATGTAACTAAATATGAGAAGTAATCCATAATTGTGGAGAAACAAACCCTATTTCCCCCGACTTTGACATGTAACTAAATCTAAGAAGTAATATGTAGTTGTGGAGAAACAAGCCCTGTTTGCCCCCACTCTAGCATGTAACTAAGTCAGAAGTAATCTGCGTCGAGGTTGAAACTACCACTCGACCTTTGTAATCTAGGTCTAGTGACAACTATGGATCAATGCTACAGTTAGATATATGACCCAACTTGGTGAAATCCTGGTGATAATCTATGTGTGATCTGATAGTCTATGCATAGAGAATAGTATAATTTGCCATGAACCATTTGTATAAATCTAGTGGAATCCCATGAGATCAAGGACACGTGCCTTGCATCATGCCCCCAAACATGAACCTGAATAATGTAATTACATATGTTGTGTATAAAATTATGTCTATTTATGGATGGTGTACCATGTATGTGCCCCAATAGTCATAATCAGAGTCTGTAACTATGTTGAAATCTTATGTAAAATCTGAGAATCTGAACCAATGTCTAACAAGATCATGGAACCTTATAAATCTGAGTCAACCTATGTGTCTGAATATCTGAGCCAATATGTGTATCTGAATAAACTTATGTATCTAAGTATTTATGTATCTAAACCACTATATGTATGAGTATCTGAACTAGTGTCTGACAAGATCATGAAACTTCATAAATGTAAGTCAACCTATGTGTCTGAATATATGAGCCAATCTATGTATCTGAATTACCCTGTGTACCTAAGCCACTATATGTCTAGGTATATGAACCAATGTATGTTTAGGTATCTAAACCACTATATATATGAGTATCTGAATTGGGAAGTATGAATCAAACTATGTATCTTTGTATTTAAGTCACTGAATTAGGAAATCTGAGTCAACTGCGTGAACAATGTATATATGCCCCTCTTTTGGTGAGAGAGTTGAAACTGTGGTAAGGGTTTCAAACCAAAAGTGATATTGATAGGTAAATTAGTGATAGTTAGCATTGGTAATATGAGCATAGGATTGATTCTTTTGGTGATTTGTAAGGAACCATTTGTAATTTGAGTCTAGGATAGACATATGGTTTATATTGAGTTTTTAAAGAAAACATGAGTTTTGTCATTTGTGGAGTCAAATTGATTGGGATAGAAGTGTAATGGGTATGATGTACTGAATATCATCATCGATCACTACACACAAAAAATGGATCACAAATTGGAGCTATAGTTTTTGATATACTATGATTAGAATATTTTGGTATTAGTTGGCAAAATTTGCACGTAGGGTCAACCTTAGATAGGTGGCATTATTAGAACATAGCTTGACAAGGTTGATTGATTAATTTTGAAATTCCTTCAAACCTTTTGACCTAAGTGAATTATTTATCTGAGCATAACAAATATGCTAAGGAGACAAGGAGTGAACATGACTCAATATGATGAGGTGGAGGTGCTCATCCAAGCTAATGCAAAGGTTACCCTTATAAGGAACCTATCATTTTAAGTGTTTTTGAAAAATGTTTTAACATTTTTATTGGTTTTAATGAAATTTAGGTAGTTTAGGTCCCTTTTTAGGAGGGTTGTGATAGTGTCCCAAGGGTCACACTAGTGTCCTGGGCTGCCACACTACCATCCAAGGGTCACACTACTGTCTAACACTAGTGTCTTAGTGGTAGTGCTAATGTCCCCAATGGAGTAAAAATTGTGATTCATGTTTCATGATCATTTTTACATGTTTATATATTTATTTGTAGATTATAATGTTTATTTTTTTTATGTTTTTTAGGTGGATGTACACATGAGGGAGTTTTGTAGTCTCTTGATGACAGAGTGATTACATAGAATGCCCTTGATAGATGATGAGAGGGCGGTGATTGATAGGGATGATTTGGGGTATGTGGCATCACTTGCACCAATACGCTAGGAATGTCATATGATGACTACCTTGTGTGAGTGTTGGAATACCGATACCTATATGTTTTGGCCACCTACTAGAGAGATCACTATGAATTTAGAGGATGTCTATAGGATACTAAGAGTGCCCATTCTTGGTCAATGAGATATGTTACAGGAGGTTACTAGAGATATAGATATAGATCGAGACTTTAAGTATTTTTCAAGCATACCCATGAGGACTCATCATCAAGGGAGTTGTAATGATGTTTTATTATCGGTGATCATTGCAACTAATGTTTTATGGTTGCAAAAGTTTCTTGCAATTTTACTGGCTTCATTTATCACTGTGGATGGAAGTGATGTATCTATTTCATATAGAATGCATGGGATTGTGTAGAATATAGAGGATAATGGGAATGTATGCTCATGAGGCCACACCATGATATCCCACTTGTATTGATATTTGTACCATTTTACTTAGGAGTTATGCATTGGATCTTCAACATTGTTGTATTGTTGGACTTATGATCACATTAAAGTGGCCAAACCTGAAGGGTTTCCATATACAGATTAGGCCTACACACAAGTGTCTATAGAGAGATGGAATGGAACAACTCCTAAGTGATCAAGGAGCACCATGCACTATCTCTAGATATTAGATCAAGTGGCATCCAAAGATATTATTTGGAGACCATACAAATAATTTCAAGGATGGCTAGAGGATTAGATTCAATTGAGATGGGTTCGAGTGAGTTACTAGTTGGATGACCATCGAGTCAATGTTTTTGAGATATTTTAGTATGATCAAGTGACACAACAATTTAATGTCACTTAGGATGTGCCACCCACACCATGGGTGTGCTTGAGGAGTTATCGATCCCCAATGATGCTAGGTGGTAGACCAAAACAATCTATGACTAAGTTGGTTCTAATTTTGTTGACAAAACAAGATTTGGTGATAGAGATACTAGATGTGGATGATGTGGGGGCTACTAATTCCTTCATATTATGGTGGGGATGATGTAGGTGGCCACCACTATTTTTGGGAGATGGGGTTATTATGGAGGTGTCTTGGATGCTAATCCCATTAGTGAAGTTGAGGGTATGTCATTATAGATTAATATGTTTGGTTTATTTTATTAGTTGACTTATTGAGTAAATATCTAACAAATTGATTTAATGTGCATAGGTATAAGAGATGATGAGAAATGGGAGACCACTATTGAGGCTACACTATGAGAGTTTACACGCCATATCCCTAATGATGTTATGGATGATGGGCTAATGGAGAGGGCCACAATAGTTTCATGCATTCATGCCCACATTTTTGATCAAGTGACCATTGCCACCATTGCATATAGGTGAAAAAATGTTGATAGGGAAAAGGCACGTCTGAGCTATAGAGGAGAGATATGCTTGCACCTGATGTTCTAGGTGGGGTAGGTAGTAGAATTATGGATGAATACATTCATTTAAAATGAGATCATGGAGAGTTTTTGTCTGAGTGGTCATGTTATGGGATAGAACATGGAGACATAGGTCTCAATCTAGATCTAGAGGGGATGTAAGAGCATCTGGATCTACTGTGTATGTATTTGGGAGTGAGGGTGAGGAGGCTGGTCCTAGTAACCAAGATTTGATTATTTACTTTGTATTTTTGTACTAAAACATGTTTTGAGATATATATATATATATATATATATATATATATATATATATATATATATATATATAAGACACACACACACACACATACATGGACTTTTTGTTATATGGGTATTGTGTTATTTGTCATTTTGATTAGTGGTATTATTTATTTGATTAAGTGTTAGATTGTAAGTATTGTGTATGCAATCATAAATGCATCATGTCTAGAAATCAATCCTGGCTCAGAGAATATAAAGAATACCTAGACTTCTGATTGGGAATATATTTTTTAAGCAGGAGCATGACCAATATGGTGATCTGGTAACCCTGATTAGGGGATCACTTGTCATAATACACCATGATAGGAAGGGTTCCAAAGCCTATAATCTAACACAATCATGTAACAACCCTAAAAGAGTCCTATGTTTTATGTTCAATCTATTCTAATAAATAAGAAAGTAAATCTAATCTATTGCACAACAAAGGTTGTGGCACAAAGTGGGGGTTAGAAACAAAATAACTAAACTAAACATGCATAAAAGACATATACTCACGTCGATGTATATAAAATCCTAATGCATGGTAGAGAAGCACAATTTCATTATCTATTTACTCTTACAAAGGAAAAATAAAGTTAGGAATACTTACCTTTGAAGATGAACCCGTCGAGCCTCAACCTCTCCCTTAGCTAAGGTGATTTGTAAGAGATTTTTGTGGTATGTAAGGATAACAAAGACAAATCTGGTCTAGGATACACAACCTATCTATGCATCTAAAAGACTTCTCCACAAGACAAGATCTATATTTCCAAAGAAAGTATGGAACCCTAAGCTTTATTCCTCAAGTAGAATGGTCAATAAGTAGATGTTTGTTCACACTTATTCTTCTTAAATTATTTATCTTAAAATGGTTGAAAATGAACTTATATATATATATATATATATATATATATACATATATATATACATACATATATATATATACATACATATATATATATATACATACATATATATATATATACATACATACATACATATATATATATATATATATATATATATATATATATATATATATATATACATATACATATACATATATATACATACATATACATATATATATACATATACACACACATATATATACATATACATATACATATATATACATACATATACATATATATATACATATACACACACATATATATATATATATATATATATATATATATATATATATACATATATATATATATATATATGTATATATGTATGTATATATATATATATATGTATGTATGTGTCTATATATATATATATATATGTATGTATATATATATATATATATGTATGTATGTATATATGTATGTATGTATATATATATATATATATGTATATATATGTATGTATGTATGTATGTATATATATATATATATATGTATGTATGTATGTATGTATGTATGTATGTGTGTATATATATATATATGTATGTATATATAGGTGTATCGTGCCCTAAATCCCTTTGAATATGTTGGTTATATAGGGTCGACCCAATTAACCCTATATGTTTTTTAGAGGTAAATCACTAGTCCCTAACCTGGGTCGATCGATGGGATAACAAAACTCTAAGTGAAAATATCCCTAAATAGTATAGGGTTGACCCTATTGGCCCTATAAAATAATCAGATGTTGAAAATTGTATAGGATCGACCTAGTCGACCTAGTATAATCAACTGGCAAAAGGGGGTCAAGGCAAGAACAAGAAGGATAAAACATGATAAATGTTTAGAATGGGTATAACATATAAGAATAATCTTAGGGTAAATTGTTTTAGGAGACAAGTGTGTATATGGCAAGTGGAAAAAGGGACAACAATCTTACGAAGCACTAGTGGTCTACCCACCCCTTTCTCGGTACACCCCTTAAGGTGTGCACTTAGAGAGATTGAGAGTTGATGGGTTCCTGTAAGATACAAAGTGTCAGTAATCGATAAAAGTTTAAAAATATTATGTGTATACATATGCCCCACTTGAATCTCATCACGTGTCACGTAAGTGCAACATGAGATGGTGCTTTGAGATAGAACATGATAGCACATAACGGTGATGCTAAGTAAAGTGTAGTAAGCAAAAAATAAGATAAATGAAAGGACAAAATTGAAAAACACATTTTTTCTTATCTTAGTGTTGTAGATAATGTAGACTTTAAGAGGAACTAAAGGAATTTAATGTGAAGAACACTAGGTGAACCTGTAGAAGTTAGTGCAAAAAATAGCCAAAAATCAAAATGTTTGGAAAATAGGTATATGACAGTGGAAAATATTCTCTACGTCATCACAATTTCAATGCATTTTATGGTTTAAAAAATGGATGAATAGAAACAAAGATATAAGAAAATTAAGGAATTTGTAGGAAAATAATTGAAAGATATGAATTCCTCAAAAGTGTTTTAAATAGGGAAAAATAGAAGTTATTTGGTTATTTTGACTTCTGAAGAAGAGAAAAAGAGCTCTAGAGACCAAACGAGCTAGGATGGCAATGGTACTATAAGTTAGATGAGGGGGAGCTCTAGGAGTAGCAACAGGTGTACTATAGGTAAACAATTATGAATTTTGAGCCAGTTTTAGAGTATTTTAATGAATTAAGTGTATTTTTAGAAAAAACTAATTTTAGCTTTTCTAGATGTCAAAATGAAGCCAAATTAGATTCTATAGGTAGGAAAAACTAGGACGGGAAATGGGTTTAAAGGAATTAGGGAGAAAAATGCAAAAAGACATTATTCAAGGAAAATGCAAGGGGTCAACAATGAAAAACAACTAGGTTGACCCAGTCGACCCAATAGGCTAAAAAGGAGCAAAATCTACACTACCAACCCAATAGGTATGTGTCGACCCTGTATGTTTTGTAGATTGCCAACCTAGGATAGTTTTGCCAAGTAATCCAAAAATTATAGAATGATAACGAATATTAGGGAGGGGAAAAGAAGAGGGTTAACTTAGATTTTTAAGTCAACCAGATCAAAAAATATTGAAATTTTGGTCAAACTAGGTTGACCAAAGAACTAGAATGGTATGAAAATGCATGCAAAAGGCTAAAAAAGGCTAGAATGGCCTGACATGACCAAATAAGGGCAAAAATGACCAGGTAGGATAAAAATAGGTAAAAATGAATGAATTAAAGAAATTTAGGCTTATTTTTGATTAAATTTGTAAAAATAATGTATTGTGATTATACATGACATGGAGGATCTAATACATCTTTTATTATTTCTTAGTTGTAGGGATGACCAAAATTCTAGTGATTGGTATACGTGTCATGGCTACCAGATCTAATTGAGCATCTAATGATAGGAGAGAGAGCTAGACTAGTAATAGTAGGCTTAGGAGGGATAGTTGATATGTGCAAGATTCCCCTGAGTATTGATCTGTTAGTCATGTTCCTTGGATGCTAGAAATAGTTGACTAACACCTTTAGATGGGAGGTAGATGGGGACATGGTATAGGTAGCTATCATTCTAGAAGATGTGCATGCCATCCTAGGGCTATCAATAGTAGGAACACCAATGACTACATGTATACCAAATAATATGGAGGAGAGGAGAGCCTTAGCCATGTGGGATACATGCTCAGAGATGATATTAATGGGAATGAGAGTTAGTGTGTTTGACGTATATGCATCACAAATTTTGGATATTTAAAAAGCTATGATAGGGCTTATGACATAGTGAATGCTATGTCACAAGTCAGATGGCAAGGTATCACTGTTCGTGGTAGCCTTGAGTAGGATGATCCTAGAGGAGGGAGTACTATATGATCTTAGTTATGGCATCTAGTTCTAGCTTGTACATGATATGTATGAGGTATTAGTCAAAGAATAAAATTTGATATGATCGATCATATTACTGATGGCTTGGATATATGAGATGTTTTCCATGTATCAGTTGGCTGGGCTACCCCATGCAGTCAATGATAGGTCACCTCAAGTGTAGAGATGCAAAGAGGACTAGGTAGCATGAGTTATACCCCATGTGATAGTGCTATAGATACTGAGATGCACAAACATAGTGTGTCAGTGATATGGGCACATAACAACTACATGGATGAGCTGAGACATAGTTTCACTATCTATAATTAAGATAGAGGTGGTCAAACACTACACTTAGTGGAGAGATCTACATCCGATGGTATGGGTAATAGGATAGATGGGTTTACCTCATCTAGTGACATCGATGTTGATTCCCAAGTATTAGGCTCAACATGTGAGAGAGATTTGAGGGAGGAAATGACTAGGGTTACCAGTGATGAGGTTGACACTCAAACCATGTCATGAGCAATCATAGACTAGGTGAGCATGACAAGGAGTAGAGCAGGAGGATATAGTTGTGGAGGAAGTAACACTAGAGATACCACCACTATCTCCATAGCAAGATGATCAATGACCATCAAGGACATGACATTGATGGAGGCAAGAAAAGAAGGATAGAGTGGAGACTATCACCATCCCTAATGACCCAGTAGGTGAGCCAGAGTAGAGCTGGATGATAGAGAGGCCACTCAAGTGTAGGTTGAGGTAGATGTAAGCCATGATAGTAAGATTTGAGATGAGGAGGCAACCTATAGATGAGGTGATAGGAGGCTGTATAGATGGAGAGACTCTATTAGGTGGTCATGTGGATGGTGAGACCATAGTGTTTGAGACATAGACATGTACTAAATATGATTAATACCAAAAAATTCATTGATTAATACATGATTAAGATAACTTTTATTATAACTAAGTTTCTATAGAAGCCATAAAGAGGTTATATTAATACAAGAACCTTTGTCAACTATAATTTTTTGAATGATGGTGGTATTAGTGGCTATTTTGATGAAGAGAGATAGATCATCGACATAAAAGAGGATTTTGTCATTAATCATGTCTTCTTCAAGGAATTCAATGGAAGGTTTTGAAGGACACATAGATTCGATGGTATTAATGTTAGTTGGTTGAGAATCAATAGAAGGTGGTTATTCCTCTAAGGAAGATGAATCTTCAATCTATTGGAGTTGTTGTATAAGGAATTTAAGATGATAAGGTGGAGTGTGAACCAACTCCATAAGAGGAATCTTGCATGGCATAGAGTTAATTTCTTCAAGAAAATTCCAATGAGATTTAGAAGAAGAGCCTTGAGGTTTAGAAGGAACATTAGAATTTGGAGGAATAGATGTGGTTGAAGGATCAGAAGGATGTTGTTCCTCAAGTGCTTCTGATTCAATATTGATGGTGGTAGTATTTTTGAGAAATTGTTCCTCCAAAGAAGGTTTTTTAAGCTTGAAAAGGTAGGTTTCTAATGATAGTTAACTTTTGCCGTATTAACATATTGAGAGTTTTTAAAGTATTGATCATAATCGGTGTCAATTGCACAAAAAAAATTGGAAGTTGATTGATTATGGGAAGAAGATTTTTGGTTATTAGATGTAGAAGCTTTAGAGGATTGTCGCTTTTGAGAAGCATTAGTGTATTTTTGACAATGATCTTTGATCATGTTTTCATGGTCGAATGAATCAGCCAACATGTAAAAAATAGCACATTTAGAAATCCCTCTACAATATTTGTGAGAATGTGCAATGTCAGCATGAAACCAATAAAAGAGATTGGGATCATACCACTTAGGAGGAGCATTAGGATATATGAAAGGTTTATAGGGTGGTAAAATTTGTCTCATTTGATGTACTTTAAGGGGTATGTGAGATGGTAAAGGAATATCATTTTTGGAAACTCCTAATTTGGCTTGAGAAGTGTTATTAGTGATATCATTAGATGTTTAGAAAGATCCTTTAATAAGCTTAGAATTAAGTTCAAATTGCTTTATAAGAAAGTCTTGCCATTTAGCTTGGTCAAGAGCTTCATTAAGAGTTTGAGGAGCAAAGGTTTGAACCTTGTATTGAAGAGTGGGAGTTAAAGTGGTGGTAAAGATTTGAATAAGTTATCATCAGACATATTATGATCGACTATATGAGCTAGGGATTTCCATATTTTAATAAAGTCATGAGCCAATTTGTTAGGATTTTGCTTAGCATTTATGAAATGGCTAAGACAATTTTTAGGAAGATCATTATTTTGAAATTCTTTAAATAAAGGATTGACCAAATCTTCAATTTTCCATATAAAATGTTGAGGTAATTGATTATACCTTTCTAATACATCACCAGTAAAATTTTTAACTAAGAGTTTAGTAGTGGAAAATGTATTATTTTGGATCCATTCTCTGTAGAGATTACCAAAGGATTTAAGAAATGAGGCAGGGTCTTTAGTCTCATCATATTTGATAGTTGGTGATATGTTACCAATGTCAATAGCTACAATGAATGGAGATAAAGGCTCATTTGAATGGTTTGAAGCATCTTGTTATTAATTATTGGTTGAGGAATAACATTACCTGAGCCATCTCTAAGAGGTGGAGGAATATAGTTAGGATTAGTTTGAGGATGCATGATTGGGGGTTGATTAGTTACATTGATTAAGTGTTGTTGAAGTTGCATCATATGATTGGTATTAGAGTTTTGCATAATGTTCATTTGTTTAATTGCTTGAGCTAATAGTTGGGTTGTATCAAGTGGTGGATTGGTTGACTTAGTGTTGGGGGGAGGATTGTTGGAAGAATTATTGTTAGTGTGATTTTTAAGTAAACTTGTGGAAATCACCCCTACATTGGTTTGAATATTTTGAGAAGTTTCTTGATAGGTGTAAAAAGGATTGGATCCATCAACTTCATCTTGAGGTGTTATTTGAACTATGTGACAATTTGAAGATGAAAGAGGAGAAGAGGTGCCCCAAGAGTGATGGTTTTCTTGGAAAGAAAATAAAGGGAGAAATGAACATACCATATAGGATCTAAATGGATTAAGACTGCCCAAAAAAATTTGATAGGAGACCTCATTCCGATTAAAAAGAAATGAACATAATGGAAAATGAAAGAGATGGAGAATTAGGTTGATAAACAGGAATAACAAGAAATAGAACTAGGTTGACCAGGTCAACTTAGTGTAAAAACAAGACTTATAGATTGTACTAGGTTGACCAAGTTGACCTAGTGCAGTGAATAGGGGCAAAAAATAGAGTCTGAGATAGCACTAGGTCAACCAGATCAACCTAGTACAATATATAGGGAAAAATAAAGGATTGATAGTAAGATAGGAAATAAAACAAGATAATTTGTAGCTAATCCAAGAAAGTGAATGCTGAAAGTAAACAAATAATCAATTAGATTAATATTAGTCAATCCAATTGAAGCACATAAAGCAAAAATATTTCACTAATATTAGTTAGTGTAAGTTCTTACGCACATGATTGGGAAAAGAACAAGTAAACAACTTGGAAAGTAAAGCTAGCTAATTGGCCAACCTAAAATGTTAGATTATTAAGAATGATTTTAAATGATAGAAAATTGGCTATAAATAAGGTACTAAATAGTAATCTATGGATGGTTTTAGGTGAGTTTAGGATGAAAGGGATTATAGTGGAAATGATACAGGATTGGTATTGGGGCCTACTCCCTCACTTCACACACTATAGTGATAAGAGTGTCGGGTGCTTAGCAAAAATATATCATTAACCATGCTTTATATTTGACTAGAGTATTAAGTTAGCTTCCTCCTTGGTGATGAAATCCAAGTAGGTTAGCCTGGGTAGTCAAATGCTAAAATGCTTTTTGATGTCAAGTGATCTGGCTCGGTATGTATAAAATAAAAATAGTGCAACTAAGCAGTTAATTAAAAACATCCTAATTAGATTATGTGATCTATTATAAGCATACAAAGAGCTGAAATGAAAGATGTGATTAACATATAAGGTGAATTTTAACTTTGAAACAAGGTATAGTGAAAACACTATATGCACAATAAAAAGAACTAGGTCAAGAGTGTTGAGCTAGCACTATTGAAAACAAGGTCTGAAAAAACTACTAGGCTGACTAAGTTGACCTAGTTGTTTTAGATAGCAAAGATGACATAGAACTAGGTCAACTAGGTTGATCTAGTTGGCTGTGTAGAGGTAGTTTTGAAGGCTACAAAATTGAAAATAAAGTACAAAAATAGAGAGATATAAAAGAATATAAACTCACCTTGATGGTTCAAATACAAAAATTGTTGATCAAAAACCTGTAAATTGGGTTAAGCTAGTCAACCAAGCAATATAGAAATTTGCTGAAAAGTAGTAAAAATGTACTAGGTCAACTTGGTTGTCCTAGTTGGTTGGACTAAAAGTCTAAAAATGTTCTAGGTCAAGCTGGTCAACCTAGTAGGATGATTTTAAAGTTTTAAAATTATAATCTATACTATGTTGAGCTAATCGATCACGCTCTATAGAAACTATTGTAAAGTGACTGTAAATACACTAGGTTGACTAGGTTAACCTAGTCGGCTGAACTGGTATTCCAAAAAAGTGTTGAAAATCTGTACTAGGTTGAGCTGCTTGATCCAGTTGCCTATTTTTGCACACAAAGAAAAAGAAAACTACGTTGACATAATCAAACTAGTATGTCAAAATATATGATAGAAATGATGACAAAATAATGAAATAAATGAAATAAAAGTGAACATATCTATCAAGGATTTGATTCACATTAGGTTCACTAGAATATATGCAATCATAATTGCATGATGCATAATGAATTAATCCTAGATTGAATAAGATAGATCACACCTACACTTATGATTGGGTATACACTTGTTAAATAGGAGCATGACCAATATGGGGATCCACTAAACCCAATTAGGGGATCACTTATATAAATTGTCACAATACATCATTCTAGAAAGGTTTCCAAAGCATACAATCTAACACAATCATAAAACAACCCTAAAATATTCCTATGATTTGATATTCACTTTATACTAATAAACTATTCTAATAACAAGAAAAGTAAACTAATCTAGTGTGCACCAAAGCTTGTGGCATAATGTGGGATGTTATATGCAAAGAAAAATATGTATAGGGAACTTCAAATAAAGTAAGTATGAATAACACCTTAATACATAAAATATGAAGAGTAATATTATTCGATCCAACACTTTGCTACTTCTATCTACTAAAAGGGAGGAGAAAAAAGCTAGAATATACTTACCTGAATATGAACCCATCATGATTAAATCTATCCCTTGGTCAATGGGGCTTCACAAGAGGTTTTTATGGTTCATAATGTTTAATTTGTTAGGCCAAAACATTTAAAACCTATCCACAAGACTAGATTCTCCAAAATAAGAAACCTAAGCTAAGACTCCTCAAGTAGAATGGTGGAAGAGTAGACTATGAAGAAGCACAAGTGAATAATAACTCTTTATTACATATTCTTATAATGAACAAAATGACCTTGTATCTATAGGAGTATCTCACCCAAAAATCATTTGAATATGTCAACTGTGATAGGTTGACCAGGTCAACCTAGTACATTCTCAAGATAATGCCTAAATTATCTGCTAGGTCAGCTGAAAGACAAATAAGTCAAAAGAGCTAAAGTGACCCCAGAGTACACTAAGTTGACCAAGTTGACCTAGTGTACTAAATAGGTAAAAAGGATGTAAAGCAATGAGAATAAGAATGGAACGAGGAAAAGACTAGAAGAATGTGTAAGGGAGGAGCAATAGCTTAGGGAAAGGTTTTAGGAGCTAAATGGATTAGGAATAATGTGGCAATAAGGGACAACAATCTTATGAAGCACCAAAGGTCTACCCACCCCTTCTTTCCCAGTGCACCCCTTAAGGCATGCACTTAGAGAGATTGAGTCATTATGGGTTCCTACAAGATGTAAAGTGTTAGTATTTGATAAAAGTTAAAAATATTATGTGTATATACTATACCATCCTTGATGACCTAGTAGGTGAGCCAGAGGTGAGTTTGATGATGGAGAGGCCACTCATTTGTAGGTTGAGGTAGATGTGAGCCATGAAAATTAGATTTGAGCTGAGAAGGTAACCTAAAAAGGAGGTGCTAGGAGTCTGTAAGGATGGAGAGACTATGCTAGGCATTCACATGGATGGTGAGACCATAGTGGCCAAGACATAGACATGTAATTAAGATGATTACATTTTTTCTTAAGTTTTTATTTTTAAAAATAGAAACTAGAGATAGATAGATATTTTGAGATATAATAGTGATCTAATATCTATCTAGGTGTGATTTTATAGGCATGGCTGAGGATGAGGAGGAGATATGGGGGTACCTTATGAGGGGAGCACTTTATGACATCCTAGATGAGACTTTTTAGTCATATGACCCTATTACATTAGAGGACCCTAGTGTACCATCTACCCCAACGTAGGTAAGCTGGTTTAGATTAGCTAGAGAGGCAATGAGGCAGATATAGGCACAAAGAGAGGATGCATCTACCAATAGAGATGGGTGTAGGTGAGATATGAGCTTGGCAATCCCTGGTAGAGGAGAGAGCTATTGATCTAGTTATAGTGATGTAGATGACATAGGCATATACAACCCTGACTTACTTGACATAGGTGCAGGAGCAAGAAAGAGCGACACACATGGTGACCTTCGCTAAGTTGGTATAGGTACAAGCATAGGTGGCACATCTAGAGGGATAGGTGGATGGATTTAGATCTTAGATGTCCTCCTTATAGCAACTTATTTAGAGGAGTTAGACTTAGGCCTCAACAGGTAGTGTGGCTAATCCATGAGATAGATAGGATCAAGCATAACCATAGATATGGAACATTGTATATATGGTTGTAATTTTTGTATCAAAACTCATGATATATATATATATATATATATCATTTTGGCATATTGATGTTGATTGTGTATGTTGTCATCATTATGGTTATGGTTGTGGATGTTTGGGATATATTTCTTTCTAGCACATGCATTTAGCTATTATTTTATATGCTATATGAAATATTGTAGATGTGGTTTATTTTCTAGCATTATGTAGAACACATGCATGGTTAAAAATAAACAAGCAAAAAAGACTTGGTAAAATATAATCAATCAAAGGTACTACATAGTTTTTCAAGTTGAGAAATGTGTGATAACAAATAATTGAATTAAGTATAAATAGCAAAGGGAAGGTTAAACAAGATGGTAAAAATGAAATTTCTCTTAAACCAAAGGAAAAGATTTTTGCACCAAATTAAACAAGTAAAATCATACTAAATCATGTTGGGAAGTATGAAAACAATGTAATAAAATGGAAGGCATGCCAAAGGGTAAAAATGGTATAAAAATAAATAAATAAAGTCAATCAATTATACTAAATTATGTTGAGAAGTATAAGAGAAAAAAAAATTGGTCTTAAAAATTTTCACACTAATTCAAGTTGGGAAGTATGAAAAATTCAAAAAATGGTTGTATTCTTACATGCACTCAGAAAATAAGAAGATAAAAGTGAATGAGAAATGAATTAATAATAAAACACACTAAATCATGATGGGAATCATGGTAATGATGTGTAACTTCATTATCAATCACATCTTATCTCATTTTTGAAACATGTAATTTTATTTATGACTTGTATTATTGGAAATTTTTGTGAAGAATGTCAGGTCCTATCTGCGGTCTTACATTGTAACTCACAAAGAGAACACCATTGAGGTGGAATAAATAAGAAAAATTAGGTAATAAAAGATATGGGTAATAGGAAGGAAAAATGTGGTAATTTATGAAAAACATCAGGTCCTACCTACGATCTTATATTACAACACTCACAAATGAAATCCTAAGGGGAGTGATCAATAGACAAATAAATATTTCTCAAGAGGAAATATGAGGGATATAGGGAATGAAAAAGGGAGTGTAAAAATCAAGACTTAGGCATTTTACAAGAAGACTTTAGGAGACAAGAGGCATACTAAGGACCTGAGAAGACACTAAGTGACTAGTGACCATCGATGTACAAAGGAAATGTATTTGATATGGACATAAGAATTTGTAGACATATAAGTGTGCTACTAAGATCAACTCATGAAGGTATATGGGTATAATAAAAATTAAAATGGACCTACCTTCCCACAACATGTTTCTCATTCCTCAAGACCCTTTATAGAGTTGTTGGTCTACTGTGAAGATTGGGTACTTACATGAGAACGTAGGTAGCACTAAAAGATTTTTTTATTCTCCTTTTCTAATATATTGGACTACTACACCCCAAAGGACCTTGACTATATTGTGAGGCCATCTATGGAGTTTAATATTTGACTAGAAGGAGATGTGCTTTGACTGATGTCTTTTAGTGTGATTTGATTTTTAGGAATATTTTTGCCTTTTATATCATTACCTTTTTATTTAAATGTTAGCATAATTATGTATTTACCTTGGGTTATTGACTAAGGTAACTAGTATTTGGTTAGTTCCATTAACCACTTGGGTTAAGAGGTTAGTTTGTTTAATGGGATTAGTTATTTTCATGCTAGTCGACATTGGTTGTTTTACCCACCCTTTTCAAATGTTTCTCAGGTGGCTCATTTCTTTGCCGATTTAATAGGCCTTGTATTGTTAAGATATGGAATGGAATGTATGCTATGAATACAATCTAGTTATTTCTCATTCGCTATGTTTTTATCTAATATGGTAATTAGATCTTGTTATTTAGGAAGTTTGGGAGGAAACCTGTGAATCAAGAGAGGACGCTCTTGTCAAGGAGGAGCGTGAAGTGCCTGATGGAGAGCCCTGAGAAGAAGTTTATTTTTTCCTATGACCAGTTATTTAACTTCAAAGAAAATCCACAAAAAAATCATTTGAGCACTATTTTTTATGATTCTTATTTCTATAAATTCTCTACCTTAAAATTCATCTATTAGATCAGTCAGAATTAAATTTCACTGAGTATTTTGTCTAAAAATTACATTTGAAGTTTTTTGGTTGGTCATTTTTGTACAGTTTGGGGAAGAGACAATATTTTCATTTGGTCACTATTTTTGGTGTGTAAGGTCTCTACAATTTTCTATTTTCTGAGAGGAGATGATAAGAATTGACATAATTTAATTTGGCTGAGTATTTCTCCTAGAATCTGTATCTGAAATTTTGTAGGTAGGTAATTTTTTTGATTCGCTGATTACTTTTATGAAAACTTTAATCTAAAGTTTTATTATTTCAATTAATTTTAATTTTTTAATTGAAATAATTCAAAACTTTAGCTTATAAGGGTTATTTGGCACCTACTAAAAAGTTTTAGAAGGTGAAAATTTCACCATTTTATAGGTTTTTAATCAAGGAGTTGGTGGAAAAGGAATTTTTCAAATTGAAATTATAGATCTCTAGATAAAATTGTTTTTGTACCCTTTTTAGTGTTTTTAAAGATGAAAAATTTAAAATTTCCCAAATGGTGTTGATTTTATTGCTAAAAACTTAAGGTATTGACTAGTTTGTGATTTGAATTAGTGGGTAGGAGGAATTTTGTGTAAAGTCATATTTTTTCTGGTATTTGCATTTTTTTAGAAAAACTAGGTCAAAATATCTATTTTACAACACTTCTTGTTACCATATTCATAAAAATTGACAAGCAAAAATTTTAGTTTATGGAGTCACAAGATTTTGATGATATGTGAATATCAAAATCTTGATCAAATAGTGCTCAGTAAAGAACAAACGCCTACCACAGGTATAGATGACTATGATAAATGTCATCATGAAGCCTTATGTTGTTAAAACTATCAATAACAAATAATCTAATCTTAGAGGTCATAAATGCGACTATTACATTAGTTTTGTGGATTAGTCTTACTTATAAATACTATGCTTTTGATGTTGGTAGGGTATTATATTTGAAGCATTTGTTATTTTCTACTAAGATGCAAGAAGGTGGCTCTAATTCTAAGTTTTTGTTGTAGATCAAGGACATCAGTGATTAGTTAAAGGTTGTGCAAAAGCTTGTTGATGAAAAAGATTTGATTATTCTGGTTATGCAGAATCTTCCACCTTCATTTGAGTCATTTGTGGAGTCTTTGCACATGATTATTGAGACACAGACTTTGGACTTTGAAAAGTTATCCACATTGCTATTTTATAAGGAGAGATGATAGGAGCAGATAGTGTTGTCTACATCTATAATTCTATAGAGAGTGCATTCTTCATCAAGGGAAAGGGTAAGTAGTTTGGTAAAACTACTAGTTCTCTAATAGAAACTTCACAAGTAAGTGGTTCTAATAAGAAATCTAAGTGAAAATGTTTTTACTGTAAGCAACTTGGTCATCTTAAGAAAGATTATATGAAAAGATAATAGAATGTGGCTAATCCTAAAAAGAAATCTCATCATGTGAATATAGCTAAAGGTGAAGGCGAGGAAAAATCTCCTAATTTTGATTTCATGGCTTTCAGTGGTAATTTTGTGGTGGATGGAGCTTGGTACTTTGATTCAAGGGTATCTCACCATTATACATGCCACAAGGACTAGTATGTGGATTTTGTTAAAAATGATAGTAATAATGAATCTGTATCTTTGGGAGATCGTAGGACTCATTTTGTGAAAGGATATGGTAATGTTCAGATCATTTTTAATGGTACAATTTGGTATACATTTAAGAATGTTAGGTATGTGACTGATATGAACAAAAATTTGCTTTCCATTAGTGAGATCACTTAAAAATCTGATTTTGTTTTAAAGTTTCAAGGATAATAGTGTTTATTCACTACCAAAGATAACAAGATTATTGCTATTGGGATTGGCAAGAAAGGCTTGTAGATCCACAAAGGGCAAAGGAAAGTGCAATTGCAATGCTTGATAACATAAGTTCACTATGGCATGAAAGGTGTGGGCATTTGAATTTTTAGTATTTGACTAAAATGAGCAAGACTAAGATGGTTTAAGGGGATTCCTTCTATTCAGTATAGTTATCATGTATGTACTAGATGTTAGTTAGGGAAGCAAGTTAGACATTCATTTGATTTTGGTAAAACTTCAAGAGCTAATGGAGTATTAAATATGATACATGTGGATTTGCATGGTCTAATTTAGAAACCTACCCCTTTTGGAGCCTGTTATTTTCTATTACTGGTTGATGATTTCTCTAGGAAAAAGTGGGTATACTTTCTAGTGAATAAATCTAATTATTTTTCTAACTTCCTTAATTATAAAGCTATAGTTGAAAAATAGGGGGAAGGTCAGTGAAATATCTTAGAACAAATAATGGGGGTGAGTTCATCTCAAAACAGTTTAAGGAGTTTTATGTTACTAAAGGCATACACAAACAATACACTACCCCTTACACTCCATAATAAAATGGAGTTATGGAAAGGTGAAATAGGATGGTGATGGACATGGCTCATTGTATGGTCCAAATTAGAAATGCCCCATATAGATATTGGGTAGTAGTGAATATGTTAGTGTACATCCTTAAGAGAATTCCTATAAAAGTATTGGATAATATGACTCCAGAGGAGGCTTGGTTAGGTCAAACTCCAGACGTAAGTTCGTTATAAATTTTTGGTTGTGTAGCTTTTGTAGTTATTCATAGTCAAAAGAGATGTAACTTGGATGCAAAAATCAAAGCATACATGTTTGTTGGGTAAAATGAGCAGTCAAAGGCCTACATATTACTTGATATTTCTACTAATAAAGTTATGGTAAATAGAATTGTCATAATAAATGATTAAATGCCATACTTCACAACAACTAGTATAGTTTTAGATATTGAGTCATTATTTTCTTCTAATGATTCTATTATAAGTTATGGTGTGAAAGTTGAGCAGGATTCTAGCTCATCAATGAAATCACACTCCACAGAGGGAATTGATGTAGGTCATTGTGAAGTTTTAGAAGAAAAACCAAAGAAGCCAAAGTGGTATTCTACCACTATGGAAGAACTAAATGAGGGAGACTTGCCATAGGGTGTGGAAGGAAGAAGATTGAGATCAGGAAAGCAGTTTGGTAATAAAGGTAAGCATGACAATTTTTATCTAACAACTACTATTTCACATGTATATGAGCCTAATTATTTTTAAAGGCCAAAGGGAAGCATGAGTAATAATTATCCATGTAATTGGAATATGATTCCTTGATGAAAAATAAGACTTGGGAGCTCATGGAGATACTACCAAGAAATAAATCCATTGGTTGTAAATGGATTTACAAGGTAAAATGCAAAGCAGATGGTTCTTTGGATAAATACAAAGCCAAAATTATTGTAAAAGATTATGCACAAGAGGAAGGGGTTGATTATGAATAGAATTTTGATCCTACTACAAAGATGGTAACTTTTCATTTGATTATTGCTATTGTTATTGAGTTTGGATGGCAGGTACACCAAATGCATGTCAAGAGTGCTTTTTTGAATGGCGATCTAGAGGAGAAAGTCTACATGGTTCAACCATAGGGTTTTTAGGTTTTTGGTAAGGAACATCTTGTTTTCAAGTTGATCAAGTCCTTATATGGGCTTAAGCAGGCCCCTCAAGCCTTGTATATGAAGATAGATACATACCTTAGGGAGTTTGGTTTCAAAAGGTGTAACTCTGAACTAACTTTCTATGTAAAGGTGTCTAGTGATGATATCTTGATTCTAATTGTATATGTTGATGATATATCCATCATTGGGAGTAGTTCTAGTCTCATTCAGTAAATGAAGGCTGATATTTGTTGTACTTTTGACATAGCAGACTTAAGACTACTGAAATACTATTTGGGTGTTGAGTTTTGGCAAGGTGATTGTGTTATATTCATGTCACATAATAAGAATGCCCAATCATTGTTGGAAAGGTTTAGAATGATGTATTTTAATCCAAATTACACACCTATGGAATTTGGAGCTAAAATTTAAACTGACACTGCTTCACCTCTGATCAATGAAATAGTGTATCGACAGCTAGTGGGTAGCCTCATTTACCTCACTACCACTAGACTGAATATTTTTTTTACTGATTTTTCTATCTTGATTCATGTCTAGAACATAGGAAGTACATTGGTTAGATACAAAATGGGTATTAAAATATGTCAAAGGTACTCTTGACTTTGGCATACTATATGAGAATTTTGTAGATTTTGAGCTTTTAGGATAGTCTGACTCTAATTGGGTGGGATCAATAGATTCAAGAAAATATACAATAGGCTATGTATTCACTCTTGGTTTAGGAGTTTTTTCATGGAAGATAAAACTACAAACTACAGTGGAATTATCTTCAACAAAATTAGACTATAAAGATATGGTTAGTGTAGGTTGTGAAACTATGTGGATAAAGAAAATTTTGGAGGATCTTCAGTTTGAGTCATCAAAGCCTACTCCAATTTTTTGTGACAACTAGAGTGTTCTAAAGATGGTGAATAATCTATTATTCCATGATAGGACCAAAAAAAATAATTTTCATCATCATTACATCCAATAGTTGGTTACAAATGAAGACATCAGTCTCTTCTAACTACCCCACTATAAAGTAGCCAACTGATATAATGACCAAACCACTTGGTGTAGAAAAGACCATAAAATTCAAAGATAAACTTGGTCTTGTTTCTAGTTTTTTCATTAAGGGAGGGTGTTAGCATAATTATGTATTTACCTTGGGTTATTGAATAAGGTAATTAGTCTTTGGTTAGTTGCCTTAACCACTTGGGTTAAGAGGTTAGTTTGTTTAATGGGCTTAGCTATTTTCATGCTAGCTAACATTGGTTATTTTACCCACCCTTTTCACATGTTTCTCATGTGGCTCATTTCTTTACCTATTTAATAGGCCTTCTTGTATTGCTTGGATTTGGAATGGAATGTATTCTATGAATACAATCTGGTTCTTTCTCACTCTCTGAGTTTTTAGCTAATATTAAAATGATTTGGATTTTAATTTTTATGGCTTTTAAGATTCCTCCTCCATATGGATTTGGAATGACCAATCATGAGAGATGTAGTGATACACATGAATGAGCTTTAGGATAAGGCTAAAGGAAGCTAAGAAACCAAAGACAAAGACTAACTAGGACACTTAGGATGAACAATTAACCAACATGTTATCTCAAGTCTCAACCATGTATATGCTTAGTTTGTGAAAAAGAGGAAGAAGGGAAACAAGGAGATACAAGGTGGACTAGTGTAAGGATATTATAATGATATGGATTTTTTTCTAACTAATCACATGGTAAAATGAGATAATAATCAAGGGGAATAGGTTTCTATAACCAAGTCACAATGACAAATTATGTGTGAAAAATAGTGATAAGAAAACAAACAATCATGAATATAAAAGAAGAGAGTTTTGAGAAAAAATCAAGAGAGAAAAGATAAAAAAATGATAAAAAAAGAGACAATCATATGAAAATATAAAGGACAAGATAAGAAAAATATAGTATAGAAGGTAAAAATCACTATGTAAGATAAATAAGAATTTGACATAGTGTCAAATGATATAACAGATAGATAAAAATAAAATTGGAGCACACGTCTAATCTAAATGTAAATTAGAAATAACCATGCATGTGCTCATAAATAATGATAAATCTATCCACACACATTATCCAAGACATCAGATAGATCTTTGTGAAGATGGATACAGACTACTGCTAATATTTCAACAATCTTCAATGAAAATTGGGAAAATACTTCTCTTATAATCTCCTCCATAGAAAACTTAATAATATTATATGGATCATGATGAGGAGGGAAATTAGGAAAATAATTCTTGGGAGAATGCATGGGAGTGGCTCTATGGGAGATGTAAGCATCACTGATGGAGAAGGATCCACGGGTGAGAGAAGGTCCACAGGTGAAGGCATCATGAGTAGAGGCATAGAAGGTGATGAAGGGACCACAAGAGAGAATGGAACCACGGGAGGTGGGACCATAGGAGAATAAGGAGGAGATTTTTTATGGGAAAAACCTATGGGAGGAGTGGAAGAAGGTCTGAGAATAGTTATAAGGTGAACTTTGAGTTATTGCTGGAGGATGTGATAATGATCAATGTGATGGGTGCCACATAGATGCCATTGACAATATACCTCACCATAATTAGGTATATATTTAGGGAGAACCTTTGGGAGAGGCATGGTTTTGTCTAAGGAAGGAGAGGAATGACATAAAGTATCAATATACTATTTTAACTTATGATAATGGGTAGAAGAATGATTATTTTTCCCATGGAAGTAATAGATACACTTGTAAGTGATCTTAGGAGAAACACTCATAGAAAGAAGTATAATAGGAGTGGAAGAAGCTAGAGAAGACTCATCGGCCTATTTGGTGGGCAATGGATCCATCTTATGAAAGGGAAGCAAACCATCACCAAGGGAAGGTAGTGATGGAGGAGGAATGGAACTAGGCTCAATAAAAGGAACAATGGGATGAGAAGTAGGGATATGCTTAGTAATAATAGGAACAAGAACAAGTGCAACTATAGCAAGAGCAAGAATGGGATTAACTATAGGAAGAGTGAGAATGGGATATGATAAGGGCTCTACTAAGGGAGGAGTGGGATCTATAGAAGGTCTAAGGAAGGTTGCACTAATATTAGGAGTAAACCAATTACAATAATCAAGGTACCTAGTAAAGTGGTAAGGCTCGATCATAGAATGATCCATGAGCATATTCCTATGATGCTCCTAAAAAATTAGAGGTGTTGGCACCATCTCTACCCTATGATAAAGAGGAAAAATCCTAAAATTATGAACTATAAATGGATGAAGACAAGAAGATACATGAAAAGACTCAAGTAAATAATAACACTAACATATAATCTCAGTATCATAGGCCTTTACAAGACTGCCTAAGAATGGATCATCTAGGGAATAACCATCATAGTAATCCAAGGTGTGAATATCAATGACACAAGTAGGGATGACCTTGTCATTTGAGGAAGTGTGGTGAATATAATGCTGAGTCTTGGTTAAGACTATGAGAATATCATTGTAAAAAGGCTTGTGAGAATGAGGCTACAAGGAAGTAGGAAGCTATGAGATGAGGTGAGGTGAGAGATCAAAAGTGTTAATCTCATTGGGATCATCATCATCAAAATTTAATATGTTAGGATGAATGTTCCTAATGAGTTTGGGATGCCCATTCTAACCTCAATTTAAATCAATGAGAAAATTAAGATGTAGAGACTCACATAATAAAACACTGGGTAAAGGTTTAAGAGTAGGAATCTTAAGATACCACAATCTTAGAATTGTTAAAAATTATAAGGATTAGTGTCACCTTGAATCCTATAAATGTATCCATTATGAGGTAATTTAATGCATTGGCAGGTGGAAGAAGCAATGGCTCTCATACAGTGAGTCCATGGCCTACCAAGGAAGATGTTATAAGAAAGGGGAAAGTTAAATATCATCATGTTCACACAAATGATGATAGGTAGGATAGTAATGGGAAGCCACACATAACCTAGAGGAGGAATTTGACTTTTATCATATCCTTGGAAGGTGTTACATGTAGACTTGAGATTGTATTCTGAATATCCAAGGGTCTTGATGAAGTCGAGAGAGGTAATGTAGGTGACGGAACCCTTATCAATCAATACACACTTAACTTGGATATTGCCTATTTAGACACTGATAAATAAGGGAGGATCATTTGTATGAAGCAGAATCTTATTGGGAATCATAGAAACTATAGGAAATTTTAAGGAAAGAGAAGTGTCCATAGTTTCATCAATATTGATAGACATCTCTTCACATTGTTTTAATATACTATCCTTGGATCCAGATAAGGCTACCTCCCATCCTGCTAGGGGAGGATGAGGGACATTCATTTCAAACAATAATTGTATAAGATGGTTTCTATGACATAGAAAACTCTTCATAAGCTCAAGGAATAAAATATGGGATGTGAGATTAGTGAGTCTCATGATAGGATCCCACTCATCATAACCCATAAAAAGGTTATTAGATATAGGTGCATAATTTTTAAGGAGGTCCTCAGAAGGAGGAACCTAAGTGCATTGGAATTTATATTTATAAGAAGAAGAATAAGTTTTAGAAAAAGGTTGTAAATTATGTTGTGATGATGAAGTAGCTGGTTCAAGTTGATTTTAAGAAATGGTAGAAGAAGTGTTAGTATAAATTTGAGTATCACTAGTGTTAAAAGATGATGGAAGAGTGGTAGAAATATAATGAGAAGTGTTATCCAAGAAAGAATTAGAAATTGGATCATCAAAAGTAATAAGGTCATCTTGACCCAACTCATTTAAATGAGTTGGAGCAGAATCTTGGATAAAATGATATGTTTGAGATGAATGAGGAGTGTAGATAGATTGGGAATCAATAAAAGTAACCACCCTTTACATATCAGTCATATTAACCAAATTATCTTCGAAAGTGGGTTCAACAAGAATTTCTACATTATTGGTAGAAGGGGTGGCTTTGTCTTGGTTATCTTGAATAGGTTGAAGATTAGAAAGAATGTCTTTGTAGATATCCAAATGAGCATTGGCTTGGTTCAAGTCTTGAGTTTTATCATGTGATTTATAATCCTTAAAAGTAATTTCATAAGATTATTGATGCTTTCGAATGATAAAGTCATGATAAAAATTAGGACCCAAAATAAATTCCATAACTAAATTACTAAGTTATCTACAGGTCTGATGAGAATGCCCCCAACTAGTGTGAAAGCAATAAAACTTGTTAGGATCATACCAGGATTTCATAGGATAGGCAGGGTCAAGTTCTCATGGAAGAGGCCTAGGTAGATGCTTAAGCAATTTAGCTGGGGATAGTGGTTTATGAACATTAATGTTGTTTGGTGAAGATAAGTGAGGATTGGTATATTTTTGAGGAGGATCTGGTTCCAATGAAAGGGTAGGAATAATAGGTTGGACATTGTGAATGGTGTCATAAGAATCTATAACACCATCATTAGTAAATTGTGATTTTTGTTTTTAAGAGATGAGGACCCGTAGAAGGTTGGGGTGGCTCAAATCGATGCATAAATAAGTCTTGTCATTTAGCTTGGTCAATATCCTCCTCCAATATATGTAGAGAGAGAGTGCGAACTCAATATTTTAACTTAGGAAAGAGAGCATTGGTAAAGAGATGAAAAATATTGTCATCGATCATGTTATGTTCACATTTATTTGACAAAGTTTTACATATTTTAAAAAAACTTGAGAAATTTCATTTCCAAGTTGTTTGCAATTTATGAAGTGGGCCAAAGTGTTTTTAGGAAGATCACTAGTTTAGAATTATTACACTAAAGCATTCATTAAATCCTCAAAACTAGTAATGTAATGAGTTCTAAGTTGGTTGTACCAATCCAAGGCTTCACCTGTGAGGGTTTTGGCTAGGATCTTGGTAGTGGAAAACGTGTTCAATTTGACCCAATCCTTATAAATATTTCCAAATGTCTTAAGATGAAGGGTAGGATCAGTTGATCCATTATAATAAATTGTAGGTGTGATACCTCCTATGTCAATGTTAGAAATTTGGGTAGTAAGAGGTTAATTTTGGAGATGCTTAATGGTTTTATTAACTAAAGGAGGTTGAGGAATAAGATTGCCTTGATAATCTCAAAGAAGAGGTGGGGGAACATTCTGGTTATGTGTGCCCCAAGCCATTGATTGAGGATGAGATTGAAGATGAAGAAGATGGTTTTGCATTCTCATCATTTGATTTATGTTATGAACTTGAGAGGTATTAATTTGATTAAGATTTTTCAATAAGATTTGATGTGTTTGATTAGAATTATTAGAAGCATTAGTGTTGGTATTAGTGGCTTGGGTACCACAATTGGTGTTGATAGAAGCTTGAGAGGAACTATGAGAATGTGAGGCACTAGTGGTAAAATTTGCTTGTGTAGCAAAATATGGACTAGTGAATGGTTGATAACAAGAATCACTAGAAGCATGATTACCTTGGGTATTAAATGAAGCACTATTAGAAGGATTAAGGATAGTGGATCTTATAAGAGGCCAACTAGATGTATAACCTACCATGTTAGTAGATATACTAGGCATGGAGGTATAAAAAGTTAGAGAATAAGAGGTCATGGTATAAGGAGGGGTCATAATTGAAGAAAGAGGATATGAATTAAAGAAAGTGGTACCCATAAATCTAGTTGATAATGTAGGAGTTTATCATTGATACTCTTTAGATTGACCACTAATCATAGTATTGTAAATAGTAGAAGGATCTTTCCTTGATGTTGAGGAAATTTAGAGATAAAGAAGAGAATTTTGAGGGTATAATCTAATTCAGGTTAGTATTCTAATGAGAAGAGAGGATTGAAATATTAAGAGGTATTAGGAGGGTCCCATAGTTCATTTTAAAAATGGAAATATGAACATTAATTGCATCTAAGAGAGGAGCCTTACTCTTTCTATGGGAAACCTTATGAGGGTTGGTAAAATTCATCATGTTTATTGACTTCAACTCAGTATTGTCATCAAGGAGAAAGTCCATCATGAAGGGAAAGAAAGAGAGATGAGAAAGCAAGGAAACAAGAAATGACACAAATTTTACAGGGTTGACTAGGTTGACCTAGCAAAAAAATAGGGGATGAAAATAGTACAAGGTTGACTAGGTCAATCCAACACAATAAATAGAGGCTAGAAAAAGAGAAACTAGGATCTGCAAATAATACAGGGTCAACTAGGTTGATCTAGTACAATGAATAGAGGCTAGAAAAAGGTATAGGGTCGATTGGGTTGATCTAGTACAATAGAGAGGGAAAATTAAGAAGCTTATAATAGATTGTGAACTGAAACAAGATAACTTTTTACAAGTAATTAAAAAATAAATAACTAAAGGGAAACAAAAAATCAATTAGATTAACACTATCCAATCCAATTGAAACCCATAACACAAAACCTTGCACCAATGTTGGCTAATACAAGTTTTTTCAATACAAAATATAATTGAGTAAAGAACAATCAATCAAATTGGAAAGTAAAGAGATAACTAATTGGTCAACTTGAATGTTTATTAGATTATTAAGATATGTTTTATTTAAATGTGATGGGAAGTTGTTGTAAACAAGGAACTAGAATGGAAATCTAAGTATGGTTTCAGGTAGTTTGGGTTGAAAGGGATCTATAGTGGAAATGATACAAGCTTGGTATTGGGGCTTACCCCTCACTGCACACACCACAATGATAAGGTTGTTGGGTGCTTATCCAAAATATACCATTAACAATGATTTATACTTGAATAGAACATCAAGTTCGCTTCTCCCTTGGTGATGAAATCCAAGTAGGGTGGCCTTGGGTAGACAAATGTTAAAATACTTGTTTATATTTTTTGATTTGGTTGTGTGTGCATAAAATAGAAAATAGTGAAACTAAACAATTAATTTAAAAACCACCTAATTAAAGTATGTGATATATTCTAAGTATGCAAGCAACAATAAAATAAAGTGTGAATTAATTACTAGGATATAATGTTAATTCCAAATTTTAAACAAGTTAAAATGTTGATATGGTCAACAATGTATGCACAAAATACAAAATAGGGTTGACAAGGTCAAATTTGTACTACAGAAGCAAGGTCTGAAAATGAATAGGGTTGATAGAGTCAACCCAATTATGCAAATGGCACACAACATAAAACTGAGTCAACAAGGTTGATCCAGTTGAATATGTAGGGGAAGTTTTAAAGAGTACAAACTGTAAAAGGTAAGATTGTAAAGAAAGAGACAAAGAGATAGAAAGGAACCTTGATACATCAAAGATGCAGAGAATGAAGATTGTTGTTTAAGAACCTTGATATATGCTTAAATTTTTTTCTAACTAGGTTAACTGGGTTGATCAAGATTTAAATAAACTTGATACTGAGTGCCTAAAATTATACAGGGTCAACTGGGTTGAACTAGTAGTCTAGACTAGATGTTTGAAAAGCTAAAAACCTATATCAGGTCGATAGGGTCAATCCAGTAGCTTGTACCTAAAATCTTACACACATAAATTAGAGATAGGTCAAAAAAGTCAATCCAATATAGAAAACATATGATAAAAATAATGATAAAAAAGAATGAAATAAAATAAGGTGAACAAATCCTTCAAGGTTTAGTTCACATCGAGTTCACTAGAATGTATGCAATCAAAAATACATCATGTCTATACATCAATCCTAACTTAGAGAATATATAGCATACCTACACTTATGATTTGTAATACATTTGTTAAGTAGGAACATGACCAATATGGGGATTCACTAGACATGATTATGGGATCACTTGTCACAATACACCATTCTAGGAAGGGTTCCAAAGCATACAATCTAACACAATCATGTAACAACCGTAAAATAGTCCTAGGTTTAATGTTCACTTTATTCTAATAAATAAGAAAGTAAATCTAATCTAGTGCACACCAAAGCTTGTGGCATAAATTCAGGGTTAGAAACAAAACAACTAAACTAAACATGCATAGAAGACATGTACTCACATCAATGTATACAGAATCCTAATGCATGAGAAAGAAGCACAATTGCATTATCTATCTAATTTTACAAAGGATAAATAAAGTTAGGAATACTTACCTTTGAAGACTAACCCACCAAGCCTCAATTTATCCCTTGGCCAAGGTGCTTCACAATAGATTGTTGTGGTATGTAAGGTTAACAAATACAAATCAACTCTAGGCTACATATCTCCAAAGAAAGTATGGAAACCTTAGCTTTATTCCTCAATTAGAATGGTCAATAAGGAGATGCTCATTCACAATTATTCTTCTTTGCTTCTCTATCTTAACATGGTTGGAAATGAAATTGTATATATAGGTAGATCTTTCCCTAAATCCTTCTGAATATGTCAGCTATACAGGGTCAATTCAGTCAACCATGTATGTTTTCGAGAGGTAAATCACTAGGTCCCAAGCTAGGTCTGCTGAAGGGATAACAAAAATATAAGTGAAAAATATCCCTAAACAATATAGGGTTGACCTTGTTGACCCTGTACAATAATTAAAGGCTACCAACTATTCAAGGTTGATCAAGTTAACCTAGTACAGTCAAGTAGTGCAAGGGGGTTAAGGCAAGAACAAGGAGGATAAAGCATAATAAATATTTAGAATGGGTACAATAGATAAGAATAAGCTTACGTTAAATGGTTTTAGGAGACAAGTGTGTATATGGAAAGTGGAAAAAGGTATAATAATCTTACGAAGCACTAGTGGTCTACCCAACCCTTTCCTAGTGCACCTCTTAAGGCATGCACTCAGAGAGATTGAGACTCAACAGGGTCTTGCAAGATACAAAGTGTCAACAATCAATAAAAGTTTGAAAATATTATGTGTATATATATTGCTCATGTGTTGAGATAGAAATGTGTTTATTTGTCTAAAGAATATTAATTGGTTACTCATATTTATATCGATGCTTGAGTAGATATATATATTGGATTAAGAATGTTAGCTATTAATTTAGTTGTTTTAGACGAATCGTAGTATATCTCAATTTTGATCATGAAACTATGACTACATTATTTGAACACTAAAGGTAGAGTAAACAAATACCCATATTGGTCATGATTTGTAGATGTATAAATAGACTCTGGAATTGATACTACTCATGGTGCACTGATGGTAGTTAGATCTGTATATTCTATAACAAATAGTCTAATTGGTTGCCATATTGAAACTATGATTTAATTTCCATTATGTCCTGTAAATATCTTAATTGGTTATTAAACTAATGTGATGGTATGATCTATGTGATCTCTATCAAATATCTTAATTGGTGTTTATGATTTCATTGTGCTCTAATCTCTATGATCTCTATCAAATATCTTAATTGATTGTTGAATTGAAACTAGTGGTTGAGTTGATTTCCATTTTTTCACCATGTTTCTATAAGTAGGTTGAACCTTATGAACTAGTTTTCATCACTACTAAATATGTGGTGCATGAGATATCATATAATTAGGTATCTTATAAACCACATGGCTCATATGATGAGTAACCAATGGTTCATTGAAAGAAACATCCTAGGATAACTCAATCGCATAGAAGTGTGATATAGGAGAGTGTGGAGAAAGAGATCATGATGACCACTGCATGAATGCTATAATGCCTTTATCAACACATTAGTCAATATGATCTTTGAGAGCACAAATTTGATTGTCCTATTTCTTATTTTTTACAAATGATGTGTTGGATGATGTTGAATATGAGGAAGGGTGATCATCCCTATATCTAGTAATGTAAATAATATATCATGAGGCCTATCCTTGTCTAAAATTTTATGGCCTTAATATTGGTGTCTTATGCTCTGTTCACTATATAATATGCTCTATGAAGTGGTCCTTTCCTTTTTCAATTATTTTATTTGGTGGTTTATGTGCCATTTTTTCTTGAGGCATTTGTGTATTAGGTGTTTGTAACATATTGGATTATTATGCTTGTGATAGACATATATCCCAATGTGGATCCTCAAAAAGTGTCTCTAAACGTAGATCTTCTAATCCCAATTCCTATTCTAATGTGATAGCCTTGTATCATAAGTGTCAAAAGGATTTGGATGTCTCATATAACAATTTATACTTGAGAGGGAAAGTGAGACCCCTAGCAAAGATATATTGTACCTTTAAATATGTTGGCTGGTAGATCAATTATTTTATACATGATTTGAATTATAGAATTTAATCATTTACTATTTATGACCCACCCTGGTGTAATGAAGGCAACTTCTCATATGTGACTTGAGGTCCTTTATTCTAAATATAATGCATGATAAATAATTCTTCTAACTAATTGTATGTATGTAGTGAACCATTAAGGAGTGAATGATGAAACCAATTTAATGCCTCACCCTCTAGAGTTTGTGTAAATATCTTTAAGAGGATAAAAACACGAGGGACATGTGCCATGGCCCTTATAAAATATTTGAGGTGTACATATGGATCTCCATGTCTATTAAACTTTAGTAACATTGGTATCTGAAACTACTTTGGTAACTTTGTAGTGAAGATTCTACATGGGGTAAGATTGCCATGGATGGTATTGGAATCAATTCGAGAGTGGTATGATTTAATTTCCAATGTGAGTTTGTGTACTATTGAGCACATTATTATACTGAGAGGGTGGGGGGTGAATCAATATAAGGTAATATTTTATTTTTTAAACTTGATAATCACAATAATATCAATCACACAACATCAACAATTAAGAACATAATAAGAACACAAGATTTACATGGAAACCCTTTTAGGAAAAAACCAAAGAGAAAAGGACTTTTTGGAACAACTATCCAAATCCAACCACAAATAAAATTATTCTTTCAAAATTTATAGGCACTAACTTACTGGAGACACCAATCCCCACTACTAAACAATTTGTAGGCATCAACCTACTATAAAGAACAATCCCCACTACTAATCACCAACTTAGGAAGAGACACCTATCTCTCCTTTCTAAAGCATTGACCTCGACTTAAATAATATTCCACCTTAATATTGTTTCTTCATCAACAAAATATGATAAATTCAATTTCGTCTTCTCCTCCACAAAAATATGCTTATGCTTGAATGATAGAAAAAATTAATTCCATGTCTTTCTCAACCTTCTATCCACCTTATATAGAATTCAAAGGCTCTTCAAAAAGGAATAATCCCATATAAGAGGCACCTCTTCAACAAAATATGTGTCTGTTGACATTTCCATTGACAATTCTATTGACATTTTTGTTGATAATTCCATTGACAATTTTTTTGATAATTTCGTTGGCAATTTTGTTGACATCAATTACAATTTCTTTGACATTAATGATAATATTACAATAATTTCCTCATTTACCATTGATGGAAAATCTATAGAGAAAATCCCCCTTTTTGTAGTTCTCCTCCTTTTTTCCCCCTTTCATTAATTCACTCCCTTTGACATTAATGACAAAGGGATGTCCATTATACTTCAATCCACAAAAAAATCATGGGAAACATCCATGTCATCTTATTCAACATCACCACAATTGAATGATTGTATTTTTGATCTTCCATATCCTTTTACGCAAGGAATTCTTATCTTCTCATTTATTCTCCTTTAATTTAATCAAATCTAGGATTTTTGACATCATCTACATCCATCTATATTATCTCTAGCTGCTCAAGTGGTAATTCCTCTTTTCCACTTCCCTCGAGTCTTAAGGAAAATTACTTCTCTGTACGCTTAAGTATTATTACTTGGAGATTATGATTTAAATAATATTTAAAACCCTCTTAAAGAGTGATTTTTAAATCTTTTTGTTGAGAAAAACACAAATGTAGTAAATGGCTTGATAATATGTTGTCATCCAATATTACAAGCAATGAATATCCAGCTCCTTAAATAAACTTCTTGCCAGCTTCAAATACAAGAGTAAAGGCATCAAACCTCTCATTATATAAGATTTGAGCATTTCAAAATATTTCACAATATTAGTAGATCAAATAATTGATCATGCATTTTAACCACGTACTGCAAAAGTGGTTCTTCAATAGACATCCAAGTCTCTTCAAGTTTTTCATGTTCCTATCTTAAAAAATCAACTTTGTCCTAATCATCTTTCTAATTATTCTATCCAACCATATCTTCTATCTCTCTAATATTTTGTGAGACTTCATCATTTAAGCTGTCTTTTCCATAGAGCTAAAATATAATGCAATGATTAGGCCCCCTAAATTCATACTTCTTATGAACTTAGTGATACCTCTTGTGCATGAAATGCAGTCTGCACAAGCATAAGATATATTTTTATTTTCTTTCTCCTACTTATTCTTCCATAATTTTTAATGTTATTCCTTGTCCTTGCCATAGGTATTCACCTTCCTCGTGTGTTTAGGAGGTTCCACAAAGCTACTTCTATAGAAACGTGTTGTATGTCCATAGTTTTTACACTTATAGCATATGACATTATAATATTCTAAAGGAGAAAATGAATTATAGTTACTATTTGAGAACACATAAGGAATTATATTCTTATTACAACCAAAATTTATTGCATGAGTCCTCAATTCTATTACTTTATGCCCAAAGAGATTACATGAAAAGCAATACCCAAAGAAAGAGTTTTGAAACCTGGTCATGTGTGCCTGCCTTGGAGGAAAGGTCTTTCTAAATTTATCCTTGCTATCTTTTAGAGGATTGATTTTTTTATGTGGGATTTGATTCTCTTTCTTCTTGATGATAGGAATTTTGAGAACATCTACATATTTTTATATATTTTCCTCATTTGCCTTCTTTAGTGGCTCTTTGTGATATTCTTTGTTGGCCATCTGATTTTATTTATATCCAAGACTAGTATTTATAAATGGTGACCTTTGGATATTTATTATATCATCTAAGATCTTGGTACTCTTCTCAAATTTGAGGCTTCTATTCAGATTAATGGTTGTTATCTCTAGTTTCTTCCTCAAGGAAACAATATCAAACTCTAGCCTCTCATAATTTTATTCATTTTTGTTTAATTGGATTTTCACCTCCATTTCAATCCTTTTTGCTTTTTCAAGTTGAATATTGAGGGTGATGATCATATTTTCCAATTCCTCAAGACTTTGTGACATTTTTGACTTAGATTCATAGTCCTCTTGAAGCTATAATTTTTGTTTCAAGTTTTTCTTATTAAGTTTCTTGATTTCACTTAGGGAACAAATGATTTCTTCTTATAAAGCTAATTATCCATCTATTTCAGAATTATCTTCCCCTTCTAACTCTTTTTATTCTTTTTTTATGTCTTAAATTTCCAAGATATCATCTTTTGTTTTTATTTCCATGAATAAGATCTCTTCTCTATCGTTAGCAGAGAAACTCTCTTCGAATGAACTACTTTCTTATTTGGAATAAAAGCTTTCCTTTTGCTTGTGAAATCTCTTCTTTTTCTCAAGTTTGACTTATTTATGGCCTTTCTTTATATTATTCTGTTCTTCCTCATCACTATTTTCATTTTCTACATATGGGAATTTGGCCACATAATGTCCTACCTTTCCACATTTAAAGAATTTAAAAGGTAACTTACCTTTGTACTTGTCAGATCCTTTCTTCAACTTCCTCACAAAATGATCTTCTTCTTCATCTAAATCATTATTGAAATTATTTCTTGGCTCAGGCTCTTTATTCTTCATTTTCTTTGAGGCTTTGAAGGCTACCTCTCATTAAGATGATTTCTCCTTTTTGGTCCTCATTTCATATGCCATGAGGATCCCATGTAATTCATCCATAATTATTTTATCCAAGTCCTTCATTTTATCAATGGCTAAAACTTTTGCATTAAATCTTAAGGGAAGTGACCTTAACACGTTTTGCATGATCATTGGATCTTCAAAACTTTTACAAAGTCATTTTATGGTATTTATAATTTCATCCACATGAAGTAGATAGGATGTAAGATTTTCTTCATCCTTCATTTTCAAACTTTCAATTTATCTTCTATGTGTTTGAAGCTTAGCTTTTTTTACCTTATAATCTCCTTTATAGATGTTCTTTAGCTTATCCCAAATCTCCTTTATTGATTCATAGTGCATTACTTTAACAAAATTTGATTTTGATAAACCACACAAAATTACATTCATATCTTTTGCATTATTTTCACTCACCTTCTTTCTCATTAGATCTATTAGAGGAGATGATGGAGCTATATATATGCTCACAATTGATTTCCAAATATCAAATCCAAGAGCCATTAGGTAAGTGCACATCCTTATGATCCAGAAGGCATAGTACATTTCATAAAATAATGGATACCTATTTGAGGAAAATCCTTCTTGACTAGTCATGTGTGCTCTTGAGATCTACCTTTTATAAGTTAGACTATTTTTGAAATAACCCACTTTAATACCAATTGTTAAGAACACACTTATACTAAGAGGGGGGGGGTGAATTAGTATAAGGTGATATTTTAATTTTTCAAATTTATAATCACAATAATATCACTCACACAACATCAATAATTAAGAACACAAGATTTATGTGGAAACACTTTCAAGAGAAAACCATGGAAAAAAGGACTACTTGGATCTACTGTTTAAATTCAGCCATACCTAACATTCTTCTTAAAAATTTTTTAGGCACAAACCTAATGGAGACACCAACCCCATCACTAAATATTTTTTAGGCACCAACCTACTAGAGACACTAATCCCCACTACTAAATAATTTTCTAGCACCAACCTACTAGAGACACCAATCCCCACTGCTAAGCACCAACTTAGAAAGAGACACCAATCTCTCATTTCTGAGGCACTGACCTCTAATGAAATAATATTCCACCTTACTATTTTTACTTCATAAATGAATGATGGTAAATTCAATTTTCTCTTCTTCTCCATAAAAATATGTTGATTCTTGAATGATAGAAAGAATTAATTCCATATCTTTCTCAACCTTTTATCCACCTTATTAGCCTTTAAATGCTCCTCACAAAGGAGATGTTCCATCCAAGAGGTACCTCTTCACCAGAATATATGTATTTTTATATTTATATTGACATTTCCATTGATAATTTTGTTGACATCTCCATTGACAATTCTGTTGACAATTCCATTGATATTTCCATTGACAATTATGTTAGCATTTTCATTGGAAATTCTGTTGACATCAATTACAATTATTTTGACATCAATGACAATATTACAACATGTATTTGTTATAAATCACCCATGACATACATCAAAGAGATTACCTCTTGTGAAGTTATATTAAAATCATCAAGAGGTTTATTTAATTCCTGAATCTTATTATTAATTTTAGCCATTGTTACATGCATCGGGGACCTTTGGTTTTACTCACCGTAACCTTTGCAGGGGTGATAGCTTGGACCTAGTGAGAGGGAAATTGGATATCACCCTCATGAAGGTTAGGATGAGAAATGGGTTATACTATTATAAGGGGTTGGGGTGAGGGATATTTATTAGTATCACTAATATTGTTAGTTGGTAAAGTAGTATCACATGCTAATTGAATGGAAGACACATTTTTATCATTCAAATGTTAACCATGTAATATATAAACATGAGTATAAGTTCGTAAAATTTTATTTGAATAAATATTATTGCTTGAGTTAACATTTAATAGGAAATAAAATTTAATATGAGATATGGGTGAAGTAGAGAGAGGACTATATTCAATATACTCTTCACTAAAGTCATAAAAATAATCGTTATTCCAAGTTTCATCAAAATTAGAATTTAATGCACTTGCAAAGGTAAAAGTAGAATAATTTTAATTTTCATGCTCAGTAAGAGAAAGTGTAGAAGAATATTTTAAATTTTTTATACTATTTAACATATCATCATGTATAGGGGGAATACAATGTGTATCTTCATTATATATTAGTGAAATACATGGATTATCATTATTTTCAATAATGGAGTCAAGGATAGAAGAATTATAGATCATTTTTTCATTTGGAATATTAGAACATGTAGGATAAGGGTTAGAAATACTTGAATTGTCTATATTTTGTATGGAATCATTATGTTGATATTGAAAAATAAAATAATTTGAAAAAGGTACAATATTACGTGTACATGCTTTTTTGAATTGAATTGAGAAAGGTAAATAATGCGAATTTTTATTTTCTATGCTAGGAACATCATGTATAATGTTACTTGAACCATGCAAAGGTAAATTGGTTTTATTGTTCTTGTATTTATTTAATTTGAATATGGATGTATCAAAAGTGGTTGAAAAATTAGGATCCCGTTCAAACAAATCATTACCTATAAGGGGATATTTTGGCCTTATTTTGTTAATGTGATTTTAAGAAGTAGGAGAAGAGGGAGGAGAAGGAGAAGAAGATACATCTAATATATCCTCATCAATACTTTCATTTCCATGCTCATAATAATCATCATATCCATCATTAAAACAATAATCATCATCATCATTTTAAATGAAATTATGCTCATTATCATGTGCTAATGTAAAATTTTGAAAATTGGTTCATTTATTTGTATAATTATGTGAAAAGCTTAGAAAGTGGTCAAATGAGTGAGTGGTAAGAGGTTTCCTAGAAGTCATTTCAAACTTACCACATAAAATAATGTAAGAAATGAATAATAGGAAAACAATGGGGAGAAGATAATCTACATAGATATTTTTAAAAATATGTTATATATTCAGCCCATAATACAACAAAAATTAGAAATTGATTTGAAACCCTAAGGGATATTATTTGGATGTATAAGGACCTAGTATGCAGATCTAGGGTTTGTAAAAAAAATGTAAAATAATTTAAATTAATGAAATCCTAATAGAGGAATTGATATGGATCAGTTAGGATGTGCAAAAATCAAGAAAAATTAGAATTTAATAAAACCTAATTTAGTACACAAAGATGGAGAAGGCAAACCCTAGGGTGTAACTAGGCTTGTTAAGTAATATTCGAAGTAAATTAGGTTCACCAAATATTTTAAATTTTAAGGATTTAGTAGTGTAAATATTAGGTTGTTAAATATCTAGGTACATAGAGTAAATATAAATAAATATTGTAAATAGATCTATTGAATTGATTTACCCAAAATAGTAAGTGTAATGGGAGAATCTACTTATCTAGAGTGAAATAGGCATCATTGGAGGATGGGAAGGCTGAAATACATTTAGAAATTAGTCTAAATTTATTTCATTTGAGAACTATAGATGATACTAATTTTAGATAGTAGATTAGTTAGAGGGATAATAACACTGTGCTAGTGTCCTTTTAGGGACAGGGGTCTTGAGACTTCTAGGGATGTTGTGAGAAGGCTTTAAGGTTCTATAGGTGTGCTTAGATGATTTTGGTCACTATTTTTTTTTATCATTGTTTGGTTTTATATCCTATCAAAACCCTAATGAACACCTACACACAAAATAACAATGAAATCAAATGCAAAAAGAAGGAAAAAATGGGATTTGGGATGTTACAATCATACGAAAACAACCCCTATTATCCTAGTCATTGCCTACATTAACCCCAATGATAGCATCTTAAATATCATACAGTTATCCCTTAGGGAACATGCATAATCAATGCACACAAAATGCTAGAATGACTTTCATATGGGCCCTTCTTCGATCAAGCATGCATGTCTATGTGTGTTTCTAAGTAATATGTAAAGTTTTGAGTTATACTATTGATTGATTTTTAAGAAATTATACACAAAAGTAATAAGTGATAGATTTAAAATTCCTTGTGAGGCTCTTTGTATGATTTTTTTTTAAATTTGAGTGTGAAACCCTTGTTCACTAGCTGACAAGGCAAAAGAGAAAGATAAAATCATAAGAAAAGACTCAAATAAGGGAAAGGACCCATAACAAGTTGAACATGCGATTGTTTGAAACTAGCATTGAGGTGGACACTAGCACACTATGCTTGTGTCTTGAGATAAAAAACTAAGTAATGACTATGGTAAACAAGCCAGGGGGTCCCTGTGACTAGGATCACATGACATAGGTTCACTAGAGGTGTAACAAATAGGAAAAACAAATCATAATAAAGATAAAAAGAAGAGAATTACCATGTGAACAAGACTCAAATTCATGTTTAAGACATTCCCATGAAAGAGCAACAAAATACATAGTAGTTGTGTCTACTTGATCAAAGTATGGTGTGTACATAAATATATATTAAATGTATACTAGTGTCTAATTTTTATAGAGAATAGAAATATATCAAATCAAAAAATTAATATAATTAGAAATTTTTTGGATAGTATTTAAATAGTTTTATTTAAATTTAATATTTATAAAGTTAATAAATATTTAAATTGAAAATAATTTGAAATTTTGTTGTTGCTATATATCATAATAAGAAATTTTAATTTTATAAAAATAAAAAATTTTATAATAAAAATAATACTTTTAGTTTTTCCTATCATTTATAATATATCAATAGATAATGAAATATATTTTTTAATATAATATTTACTTAATTTAATGTGAAAGCTTTATATTATGCCTTGACACAAATAATACATTGTTTAACTAGATATGCATTGATATAGTATTATACACTATGCTCTATGTTAAATCGAGGGCCAATAATTAGGCAATCAGGTCACCAAAGGTAAAACATTTTATTTTCCACCAACTTTCCCTTAACTAACTAATTTCCTTACTACAAGAACCATATTGTTTATTGACCAATTAAATATTCAATGTAAAATATAGTACAATACTATTTCTTAAAATGTGGTAGTTGTTGACCAAATTTGACCCTACAGGTCAAATTGGGGCCCCTATAGGTAAAAAATTGAGTTTTAAGTGTTTTTAGGGGGTCTAATATTTTGTCATGGGGTATGTTATAGTTCATTTGATGTAATTTGATGCTATATTAGCCTTGAGTTTAGTCATATTAATCCTTATGTCTTTTAAAGTTATTTTAGGGGTCATAAATGCAAGTGGCATGGTTACCAAATTGTACAAGTGTCCTAATTTCCTCTCAAACATATAATAATTTATATTCCATATCAACAATGTCAGTCTTATCTGAAACTTGCAGGTTATCTAATTGAAGATCAAGGAATCAACTAAAAAAGTGGGAGTTTGGCACTTGTATGGCCTATGGGGAAAGGTGAAACATGGGAGAAGGTCATGAAATTAATATTACTATTACTAAAACTAAAACCCACACTTTAAATGATTTTTAAGTTCTAAATTTAAGCTAAAACCATTATGCTCCTTTTTCACCTTTCTAGGCACACATAAGTGGTCAACAAGTTTGTGCTTGGTACAAATAGTTGAAGGAGTTTTAGGTCAAGTGATTTTGGGAGGTGAAATTAAACTCAAATATATCCATATACATAATAATATTTCCAAGATTGGTCAACCATTCTTTATGAACCATCCTTTACACATTGATTGTGTATTTTTACTCATTATTTCCTGTACCTTATAGGTTTTAATCTATTTTCGACAACTTCATATAAAATAATTGGTGATGTTTGATCTGAATGATTTTTTATATATTATTATATTCCATCCATTATTATTTTTAGGTTTTATGGTGTTTTAGTGAGAAAATAATCTTAGGTTGGAAGATTAGTCTCATTTGGGATGACATGTAGTTTTCCACTATTTTCGGTGTCTCTATGATTTTTTGGTGACTTCACTAAGTTTTATAGGTTAATAATAATTTTTATAATGATATATTTACCAAATCCACCTTTTATTCTCATTATCCATGTAACATTCCATGAGTTGCAGTCACAAAGCACCATGTAGTTAGTTGGTTCCATGATTATCATACAAAACCAACTTAGTGAGCTAGGTTAAGGCCTTAAACACATCCATGGGGGTCATTACTATGGTTTTTAAAGGTTTAATACATTATCATAGTATTATTAATCAATAAAAATCCTTTCATTTGTTATAGGAAGGATTGTGACAACCAACACAATCACTCAGACAATTCTGCCATTAACATACACTTACAAGTACTTGAAAGGGTCCAAACATTGAAATGGAGCTATATTGAATTGATATAAGTCCTAATAAGTTGTAATGTATCCATATTATAATTTAAAATAGTTAAAATGGTTGTTAAAATATCATATAACATGTGTATGATTCATAATCATGTTCATTGCTTGTAAGCAACTTAATATGCACCCACATAAAAACCAATTTTGTTGAAAAGGAATGTCTGAGATGGGAAAGGTGTTTGATAGAGGAAAAAAATTATTTGGAACTTTTGGAAAAGATCAAAACTCATTTGAACCTTACAAACCATATCCACTACCTAAATTCTACACTTGTTGCCTGTATGAAAATGAGCACCTATAGGTGGTACTAAAAGAAAGCTAAGAATCCATTTTAGAGTGTTGAGGCATGTGGTGAGACCTTATTTAGAGTTTTAATAGGTTAAAATATCATGGAAGACCTTTTTTTAAGTGATATTTTTTTAAACAAAGTTTAAAATCACCTTCAAAGGTAATGACTGCAAGTTCAGGGATTTAATCCCTAAAAGTGCAAAATAGAGTTCCTTAATGTTTTGTTGATATATTGTTACAAGGTTGAAAATTACTTTAATACATCTTGATGATTGGAATTTGAAGCCTTAATATAGGAAAAGGACCCTCAAAATTTTTAAATTTATATGATCAATGGAGGTTAGTTTTTTGTAACCCTAAATTGCCCATTTATGCACTAAACCCAGGGAGTGTTCACCTACAGGTTTGAGCTCCAGGAGACCTTTTCATTCAAAATTTAGAAAACTAGACATGAATCCATGTTTTAATGGGTTTTTATGGTTTAAAAGAACATTTATTATCTATAGTATGTCCAAATAGGTTTATATGCAATGATTTGAACCCTATATGCACCTACAAGTATCTCTTAGAAATTGAGGTATAGTGGACTGTGAAGCCCTACAAGTGCATAATATGAGCTTCAAAAAATGGTTTAGGGTATAAATATGGCTTTGATTAGGATATACATATATTATTGTGATTATTAAAATATTAATTATACCTTTAAAAATTATTCCTAGGGTCCAAATGTGCTTGAACATCTATAGGGGTCATCTCTACAGAGGAAACATGAAAAACCAGTCAACTACCTATGACTGATATTTGAAACTTTTCAAACCCATAATATGAATTAAAAATATTATAAATTAAATGTATCTTTTATAAATTTATAAAGGGTTATACATGGTTATAAAATATTAATCTATTCATTTTCACCTTTAGGTGTAGTATAACAAACATATACACAGTCAGAAATACACATAGTCTTAATTGGTCAAGTGTGAGGAGAAAGTTTAGGGAGGTTAAAGTGGTTTTAAAGATTAAAAAAATTAATAATTAATAAAATATTCTCATGTAACTCTCATAGTGGATATAGATTAGGGAGAAGGTTCTAATAATGCATCATACAATTCACTTAATGGAAGCCTACACACAGTTTGCCTCCCACATAGTTTGTCTTGGTTTTTTAAGAATTTGGGAGGTCAAATCATAATAAAAAGAGAAAAAAATTGGTAAAAAAGGAATATATTAGTTTTATAAGATCCTAAAATTAGTAGTTTTTCTGGGAAAATAGGGGAAGTACCCTCTATTTTATCATCGATAGAGGGTTCTCCCCTAGGTTGTAAACCCTGCAATCTTGAGGTTTATAGATAAAAGGATGGATGATAAGCTGATTGGAAAATAAGGAAAGTTGTATGGAGTTTAAAAACACCCAATAAAACATGTAAAAACAATCACATAAGGATTAATATCAATAGGGTGGCTTAGACAACCAAGGTTACAATCAGACCTATTAGGCAAGGTTTAGGCCTAAAGCCAAATGGGGGTTCAAATTCACTTACAGATCTTGGTAGGAATCCTAAACTATTTAAAAATATTTTTTGGGTCACTAAATATGTATATAAAATATTAATAGGTATGTTAATCTATCAAAAAATCATTTTGGGCTTTAAGGTGTAGACGGGCTATTAGGCATGGTTAGGCCTAGTGCCCAAATAAGAAGTCACTTATAATTATAGAATGAGATAAGATTTATAACCAATTAAAAAATGTTTATAGGATTAATTTGGATGTTAATAAGCCATTATTATTTATAAGAGGTCATAGGGAGTCATATTTTGGATCAAAGGCAACATTAGGCTTGCGTGAATGGAAGAAAGGGTTCGAGTGGGTAACTTTGAGTACTCATATCTCTTTTGGTGATTTGAATGGGGACATAGTAAGTTTGGAGGAGTTGAAAATGGTCTTAAACATTTATTTTTTGGAATTATTTTAAAAATCCAATGTCCAACCTTCATGAACAAAGCTTAAGAGAAGAAATAGGCCTAAAACCCTTACTAAACCCTTAGAAGGACTCGATTGGGAAAATGGGGTTGAAGGGATATTAAAGTGAGATAGTTTCACCATGAAAGTGATTGAACATTATATATGACTCTTTTAGGATCCTTCCCATCCTTTTGGACTATATGAAATTATATAGATGGGGTATAAAATAGGGTATTTATAACTATTTTATGTATTATGCAGGTTATAGGAACATTCAAGAGACGTAATCAAGTTTGGAAAGAATATATAGAATTTTAATAAATCACTATGGTAATTTAATTCCTTAAAAAAACTCTTAATTTCTCAAACAATATCTCTTATCTTAGCCAATCAAAACTAGCATAGTGAACATGATAGGGAGAAGTGTGAAAACTTCTAGTGGATGGATTTTTAAGGTGTGTTTGATGCCTATAAGGACATGGAGGGTATTGAAACATGTAATTAAATCCTTTTTACTTATTTTCATGGAAAAATAAATCCAATTTTGAGGCCAAGTGTGAAGGGTGTGGGAAAGAGGAGTTTCTTAAACTATAGATGGTGATAACTCATTTTGGGAAGGTTCAAGATGACCAAGACTAAAAAAAATTCATGGAGAGGCATATATGAAATCATTAACCTTCATTCCAATCATCAGACCTATCCATAATTATTTTTTGGATGTTCAAACAGAGGTGAATTATGAAGGCATTTTTTTGAGCCAAAATGAGAATTTCTACGCCACATTTTAAGAGTTTCATGACTTGGGGTGACAATTTTGCTTATTTACCTTTCATGGTTCATTTCAAATCTTCTCCTCATGAATATGTAACTCCTTTTATCATATTGATAATTTTCCTTGTGACATTTGGGCTTCTCTTTTCTTTTCTCTCTCTCAAATTCTATAAGAATCAACCATTTTGGCCTTTATAACTCATCCTCCACCTGAGTATGGTGAAGCCCTACTAATTTTAATACCATCTGATCAATAATATTACTAATTTTTACCTCTTTCATAGCTATTCATAGTGTGTCTACTTGAATGATGGATCTTGCTTAGTGAAGACTATGGATTCCTTAGAATGTTATCTCATTCTCTCACGTATTTGTAGCTTCTTCTTATAGGTCATGTAAAGTTTTCTAGTAAGTGTCAAGGTTAAGTGAGTTATCCTATTCACTAGTTCTATTCAAGGCCTCTTGTCTAGCCTTCCTAGCCTAAACATTCATCCATAACCTCATAATGAAACATTGACGTGAGAAGATTCAAATTGGAAAAGTGTATGTTTGGTTAGTCCTTTGTTCTCATGTGTAATATGAATTTGGTTGGAAGTCATAAAATTATTTGGTGTATCACCTCCCTTAGGATATTTTGCTTTTAGTTTTCTCTCTCCCTTTTCCCTCACAAATTTTAGGTGTAGTAATGATCCAAAGTGGTACATCAAGGGAGCTAGCCCTCTCTAGATACTCACCTCATCCTTAGGCTACCCAAAAGCCTAGAGGTGTTTCAATTATGAGACTTGGATAAGGAGAGATGAGAAATATTCTCAAAGGGTGAAAATCCAGGTGACAATAATAATTATATTAAATGTATGAATTTTGAATCTTAAAATTTTGGGCCAGGATCAACCAAAACAATACTCAATTGATTCACATATCATAGATAATACAACATACAAATATATATGGATTGAATTCATTAAAATAAGGAATCTTATGATATATCCCTAAGGCTAATATAGTGAGTCTATCTGACTCACGTGACAACCATACTAGAATATATTATCATTCCCTCCCTAGTGTGAATACACATCAAAGATTCACACTCCTGAACCATAACATGTAGTTATAAGACTTGCACATGATCATGATATAAATATATATTGTGGGGACTGCATCTAACATGAATAGGGCCCCATCAACATATTCATGTGAATACATGTTTTATAAATTGGGATTCATCAAACAACTCATACAAACACATCAACCAACCAATCACAAGTCTTATCAAGTACATGTTTACTACATCAAGGTGATCTTTCACACTATCATCACAATAGAGAGATACAATATTTTACTATTTCATACCACACATGTTAACATGTATGCTTTTTTATTATTATTCAATCACACACATGCATAGTATACATAATATTTATCATTATGTTGAGAAGAATCTTCACCACTAGTGTAGTGAAGATATTCATCCCAATAATTCTCTTCAAAAATTAAGGATTTTTGTTCTAGTTTATCATCTATGAGATATTGCACTCATTTCTTATAATACATATCAAGATGTGCTAGCTACTTACAATAATGACAAAGAATATTTATTATTAAAGATTTATTTTTATCATTTTTTACTTGAAATGATGATCTAGCCTTATTTATTGGTATTATTGCACTTTCCTCTACTATGTCTTCATCACTTGTTCTCTTTTCTTCAGCTAGAAGAGCTGAAATAATGTTTTCCAAGGTCTAATATGGCATCTATCCAAGAGTAAAAATTACATTATTATTTTTAGAAGACAAGCTATTTAATATGATTGTTTTAGCATCTTCATCTTCTATTGTAGCTTTAACTTGTACTAATTGTCTAATGAGAGACATTATATTATTTATATGACTTGACATGGAATCTCCATCACCCATCTTGACCCTAAATAACTAGAGTTTTAGTGAGAAATTTGCATCTACTACTTTTGCCCCAAGAAAATTATTTAGGTTATCCCAAATTTTTGTGGATGTTATTTCCAAGTTTATGTAATGTAGCTCAAAGTATGTGAGAGCAATGACAACAATGGCCTTTTATTTGTCATGCCTACTCTACCATTCCAATAGCTTAATTTTCTATATAGGTTGTTTTTTGTTTCCTCTGACAATTCCTCATAAATTTTTGTTCATCAATTGCATTTGGATTTTCACCTTCCATGTGTGAAAATTGAGACCAAAATACTTTTCTAATGGGATGTCCATATTTTAAGAAATGGATGAAACAAAGATACAGGACATCAGTTTGAACCGATAATGCATGATTCACAATAACAAATATAGACTATAAAACCTAATCACTCTTTGATTTGTTTTTTTAATATTCTCCAATTATTTTCTTATTTTCCACATTTGACATAAAAATAATAATAGAATGTACACTACTTATTATAAATAAATAAAACAATATAAATTACTTTCTTTGATATCAAATAAAAAGTTTAGGCCAAGATCAACCAAAAAAATACTCAATCGATTTACATATCATAGATAATAGAGAAACATAAAAATATATAGGGATTGGATTCCTTGAAATGAGGAATCCTATGCTATCCCTAAGGAAAATATAGTGAGTCATATCTTATCAGACTCTAACATGGGTAATGTAAATTTATTCAAGAAGCCTTCTTTTATAGCAGGTTGTGTTTGGTGGTGTCAAAGAAATTGATAAGTGTGAGTGTGTTATAGTCTAAAAAAAATAGTCTATAGACCCATTGAAGAGGCAAGAAAAATAGAAGAGGAAAATAAACACAAGCCTAACACAAAAATACTTAGATACTATTATAATATTTTTGATTCTAAGGGGTTTGTAGACTATATAAATAAAGGCAACCCCATCCATAGATGTGGTGAGTACTATAACAATTAAATCTCTTCTTCTCTTGTCAGGTTTGTCTCATTCATTTTATTACATTAGAGTTCTTTGAATGTTATTTATCCCTTTAATGTCACTAGCACTTTTGGTGGGGATGAAGTGTTCCCTAAGGAAATGCATTCTTATCAGTAGCTCCCAGGTTTGTTAATAATCCAAGGAGATTATTCAATTATTTAAATCATTCAATCATGAAAAGGAGCTGAATGTGATAATACATAGAATTATATTTCCACATACAATATATTATATTATTCACACTATTATTTTCCTATTACATATTCATTCAGGCATTAAAAATATATAGGGATATCTTTATTATAAACAAGGTGAATCATATATTCACAAATCTCTTCTGTCATCCCTATGAATGCTCATAAACCTATAATATCGCAAAGGTAAATAAAAACTAACCTATATACATAATATTGTTTTAACTCACAACAATATCACAACAACCAAATATATTCTACTAACTAACCCAATATAACTCCTATTGAATTATTACTTTTATAATAATTCACATTACAATATTCACAAATCAATGTAAGGACTACCATTTCCTAATATTCGACTTCTTAGGCCTTACATGGTAATTTGTGTTTCACAAGACTTAATAAAAGTAGAGAAAGAACATCATCAACCTTTCATAAACCATTTAATATTGAGAACACATCTATCAAATCAGTGTGGGAACTTCAAATAGGAACCATATGACATCATCCATTCATTGAGGGAACCTCATCGACCTATATAGTATGGTAACTATATGTAGGAACCATATGTTCAACTTTCACTCTTGCATCTCCTAAAAATATTTTTTAAGTAATGCACTATGTGGGAAAATAGGAAATACACCTCTTATTTGTCACACATACAAACAAGTGCTAAAAAACTAAAATACATGAAAATAATTAAAATGAGGATTAAATCCTCATTACCACTCTTTTAGCCTTTACATGCGATTGTTGTCACTCAATTTCATACAATGTAGATAGTCACCACTTCCACTAATGATCATCCTTGACATAGTCATTTTGGCCCATAGTATGCCACTATCTCAAAAATGTGGCCCTATCTTTAGTGGCCTGAAAGAGGACGTTGATTTTCCTTCAACCTCCTATGTCCTCCATCTTATTGCATCTTGTTGCTTACTTAATTGATGAAGATTTGAAGTAAAATTATTTCCACATTAGGTGTACTTCTCCCCTCTATGTGAAACAATACATAAGATGTTAGGGTCACCCAAAAATGTATCCTTATACAATCTTGATTTTTGACATTGATGACTCAACTATTAAATTGATGACTTTAAACTCACAACTCATCAATAGACCTAAATAACTAACTATGATAATGATGATTTTTTGACTTAAATACTATCATATTTGACAACACATAAAAAAAAGTTATGACACTTTTGAGTTTTTGATTTTGACATACAAGACTATAATTATGAGAAGACTAAGACCTAAAAACCAAATATTGGGATTCAATGATGCTTAAAAAAATTAATTTAACTACGATGACTTACTAAAAAAATTGAAAACCTATAAATAACTTGGACCACTTTCAATACCAATATTAACACCTAAAACCAAAAACATAACAATGCTTCAAGGCACATGGTGCAAAAAAGGAAGCAAAAAATGTATGAGACATAACTTATCAATTATGACTGAAAACTTATAAACTTTTGACACATAAATAAGACACAATGACATAAATATAAAGCTCACCAATATATGCACAATTTGGTAACAATGCTTGCTTTAGATACACATGGATAAAATACTACAGATAGGTCACGAACTTTTGTTGAACTATGTGCTTCAAAAACTATTTAAATCCATGCAAATTTTGACTAATCTTGAAGATATGCAGTTGAAAATAGGTTGTCTAGCCCAAAGAGAGACAATCGACACCATAAGAAGCCAAGTTTATAGTGAAATTTGTGAGTAATGTAAAATTGACATGGACATTTGAAGAGCAATACCAAGCGCACAAGGAAAGAAAGATGAGCCACGTGAAGCAAATTTCTCAGTATGCTATGAACTAAAATCCTTCATGAAGTTCTTATATGTCCTGAACAATGATGGTCTATAAATGGTATTAGAATATGATATAATAGATCAAAATAGTGAAAATAGGATGTTTTATTTATAGAATAGATATGACAAGTATTGTAATGAAAAATCACTTTGTTCTTTGTAACACACCTATGAATGATAATGAATACCATGAATAGACTTCGATGCCAAAAAAGGATCTAAGCACATGTGAATTAAATAGATTGTATAAATAATGATAACATGAATGAAATCAAATCTTCTCCCAACACATTCGCTTTTGAAAACTAGGTAGGTGCCAAAGATACTTAGTGAATTGATAACTTATTCTAAACTTAAAAAAATACAAACTAACCTTAAATATTCTCGTATAATAGTTTCACCATGAACATGGACAAAGCACAATACAACTGCCCCTTAGATTCTTTCACAGACCCATAGTTGTGTGATCATAGAGAGATCAAACACTGATTTGATACCACTGTTAATAATCCATGGAGATTATTCAGTGATTTAAATCATTCAATCATGCAAAAGAGTCAAACGTGAGAACAAAACTAATTATATTTAAACACACAATATATTATATTATTCATACTTTATTATTTTCCTATTACATATTCATTTGGGCATTACAAATATATAGGAATATCTTTCCTATAAACAAGGTGAATCATATCTCCACAAATCTCTCCTCATATCTCTATGAATACTCATAAACCTATAATCTCTCATAGGTAAATAAAAACTAACCTATATACATAATATTATTGTAACCCACAAAAATATCACAACAATAAAATATATTATACTAACTAACCGAATATAACTCCAAGTGAACTATTACTTGTGTAATAATGCACATTACAATATTCACAAATTAATGTGAGAACTAACATTTCCTAACACTGTTTGCCCATAAACCAACTTGGTAGTTGATAAAATTTTCTTTGTGGGTGATATATCTATGTCTTTTTGGTTGAGAGCCCCATTTTAGAGATTTTTGATTCCTCTCTCTTTTCAATGGAAGTAGACCATGGTAGCAAGTCTTTGATTGGTAAATGTATTAGGGATAAAATGTCTTTAGTTAAGCTTATTTTACGGGCTAAATCTCTTTGGACTTATATTATTGAACCCTCCTTCTCCTTGTTGAATATAGGTTTTTTCCTTATTGGTTTCTAATCTGAAACATGTTGATAGAGATTCAATGGAGTTTTATAGGCCTTAGTTTCATGGCAAACACAACTTATTTTTTGACCCTTGGTCCCCTTTCTTCGATCCTTCTTCAGCTAAAATCACTGTTGCTTCTTTATGGATCAAATTATATAATTTTCTCTTGGTGTTGTCATATCTTCATCAAATCAAAATGTTGGTCAATAAAGTGGGTTCTTTTGTCAATATTGATGAAGAATCAATGGGTAATAGTTTTGTGTGCATTTATGGGTTATTAGATCTATCCAAGCCTTTTTCCCATTCGATATAGATCATGTCTTCGCTTGGATCATGGACCCCATTTATTAACTATGAGGGACTTCCATTCAAATGCTTTCATTACAATCAACTTAGTCATCAAGTTATTGTGTGTTCTTCTCAAGATCATCCTTATTTTAGTCCCCAATAGTTTTGAAGAAAGAAGGATGGCCCTCTATATGCTACCTTTGTTTGGCAAAATCATGGAAAATTCTTTTCTGAGTCTCTCTCTCAATTCAGGGGTTGATCTGTTCTCTTTTAAACATATAAAATCCCATTCTCCCTCCTTTCCCAAGGTTGAGGAACCTCTCCAGGGAGTTTTTAATATTAGGGTGTTGAAGGTTGGGTTGTGTTTTGATTATGAGGGTCCTACTCTTAAATCCCTTACATGATTTAGTTCTCAGCAACCTATTTTCAATCCCAATGGAACTTCTTTTACTAACGGAAAAGGTAGAAATACATAGGCAAAATGTCTAAGGATGGACTCAATGGTTGTGATTGATAATGGCTCACAATGGACTTTAGATGATATTTTCTCTCATAGAGGGAGAAGACTGATTTTTGCATGCGAGTAGATCCATTTTTTATATTGGTTTAGTTATTTCTCTTCAAAGCTACTTTTTTTTAGTGATTGTTGGCTCTCTGATTGTTGCGAGCTTACTGAAGGTCCATTACCCTTTTTTTTAGTGTAAGATATTTATTAGCCCACTTTAGTCAATTATCTTATTGCATAATCATTTGTGTCATGTTGTTGAGGTGTGGGTTCTATTATTTTTCTCGTCCTTTATTATAGATGTTATGTTAATTTTTATTGATCATCTTATGGCCTCTAGAGATTGGGACCCTCCTTATATCTTCGATCTAAAATTCTTTTTTTTTTTTTTTCAATTTATAATTTAAATCAAAAAATATTTTTCATTTCATAATTCCAATTAAAAATGATTATCCCTTATAAAATAAATAAATGAATGTACATTAAATTTGAAACTTAAATACTAGAATATATAAAACGAGGAATATGGAAATACTTTTGTGATGAAAAACTTTCAATTAAGTTTAGTTGCTTTCACCAAATTATGAAGCCTTTTGTTCTTTTATTTAAACGGAGAAGAAAGTATGACATGTAGATTTACATATACATTCTATATAATATTTTATAATATACATTCTATATAATATTTTATAGAGATTTCTTGTGATATACGTGTTTGTCTTTATAGGGTATAGTGTATATTGATGCACATTAGCATGATATGGATTGTCTTTTCTACAATAAAGTTTGTACATATAAACATTTTTTATCACCATCAGATTTTTTGATAGACTCATTTTTATATATACATGTATTGGATATTTTGTTATTATTCAAATATTTTTAAGTTAAAAATTATTTTAAATTTATAAGTTTTTTTAATTGAAATTTTATTTTTATACAGAATAAGGGTAGAGAATGTTTCTTTAATTTAGTATCAAGGATTGAGGGATATTCATTCCATCAAATTCGTTTGGAGTATGATTTCAACCTCGTCTCTTTTTAGTATCTTTTAAGATTTATATTTTGATGGGTGACTAGACAATACCTTTTACACTATCATCCTCACCATTAAATTACAACCCACGAGATTAAATTTATAATTTGAATATTGTATTGAAAAAAAATTGAACATATAATCAATCAAAATTAAAATGAATAATTAAAAAAATCAAAAACATAAATTATATACTTCCAATATAAATTATTTATAAAATATTAAAATAGAAAATAAATAAATATCAATAAAAAAAAAAAATAATAAAAAAAAAACGTGTCCTCATTTATTTCACATTAATAGATAAATATTTAGTAAATTAAATATTTGAAATATTATATTTAAATGTCACCTCTCCTTTAAAGATGGAAAAATCAAAATAAATATATGATATTATAAGAATAAATAATAATTAAAAATAATCTATAGAGAAGGTAATCTATGTTGATTTACTCTACACTACCATTTAAATATTTACTTTGTTATTTGAATTGTTATACATTTAAAATTTAGACATTTGTGTTTAATTATAGATTTTTTTATTAGTATAATTTTTCCTACGTTTATTATTATAAAAATTAAAATTGTCTAATTTTTTTTATTAGAGATATTTTAATACACAATTGTGTTCTTTAAGATTCATCAACATAAACTCTGTCAGGATCCTACTCCACCAATAAGAGTATATATGATTACCTCTTGTATTATCAACTAAACACGGAATTTAACCAGAATGAAAAAGTAACTAGAAATATGAAACAACACAGGATATGAGAGACAATGCACAATTGTATTAATAATCACTCAGAAGATGTCACTTCTTCTTCCACCTCAAAGGCTTGCCACACCTCAAGGACTTCTTCCCTCTCTCTCTTACGGTCCCAACACACAACTCAAATACAGAATTGTTGTTCACCTCCACCAATCAGTAACAACGCTGCCAGTACACCAAGTACACAACCGTACTCCAAGTAGATCTCCCTTTCCTTGTTTCCACTTGCAAATCAACATACCTTACTTACCCTGTAGATATCTCTACACCCTGAAGAACCCTTGTCCTTGCCTCACCAAGTCCTTATTATTATTTAACTAGTACCCCAGTGGATCTTCTACCTGAACTTGCACACCTGCAACTCTCCAAGATCATACACACTCAACACCCTTTTGGAACTAGGAGGAACACACCATGCTCTCTTCTCTTTGAAGGAGCTAATTTCTGCTCTCTTACTCTCTATCACACTTTACAATACAACCCATGAGTCTATTATATAGATCTCATCTAAACAATAATTAGACATCTAATTACAATAATTAGATCCACAGCTTCTAGTCTAAATTTGGCTCTTAACATGCAAACACTTGGTTTGTTAACTAACTTCCCGTAAAACTTGTAGTTCTGAACCGCACAGGCAACCAACGTCGGTCCCTTTTTGCCTGGAGGTGACCGATGTCGGCCGATCCCTAACCGACATCGGTTGCCTATCTTCACTAACTTGACTGACGTCGGCTGATCAGACCGATGCCGGTTTCTCTGCAACTTAGCAACCTTCAACAACCTCCTCCCCTATTTGAATCAGTGAAGCTTTTAGCTCCACAACCTAACAATCTCCCACTTGGAGATAAACAACTGCACCTATACCTGTACCTATACCTTTATCTAATTCATTCCCTGGCTTGTATCCCTCTTCAAGATCAATCCTGAAGGCCAACCACGACACAACCTGTGATGCTACACCTGTCATCCAAGTAACCTGCCACATCCGAACCTACAAACCCATGTAGTGAAGACCTTGACCCTGCATAACATGAATCCCTTCTGCTGGTCCCTCTCAGATACCTGAGAATCCACCTTCCCTAAATTGGCTCCAAACTCTCTGACAACTCCCACTGCTTGGGAAAAACTCAGGTCTACCCCAAACCTTATGTGATTTTGAACCCTGTTCTAAGCTAAGCTTGAACTATCCAACCCTTGGTGTGCTTACCAATTTTGTATCCTCCATCTTGAACCTCACCAACACCTTCTTCACATCAGCTCCCATTGGAGACAAAATCTCCATGTCTCTTATGCCAAAGAATTTCACTACTCTAAATTCTTCATGACATACCTCTGAACTAACCTTACCCTTAGCTCAACAAATCCCTGTATGTACGAACCTGCTAGCATATCACCCACATACAATAATAGGATAATGTTGCGACCATCATCCACCTAGTAAGTCAAACACAATGGTTACAATGACATTGACTGAAGCCCTGCTTTGTCATCCACCTGTCAAAACCTGTACCACTATCCTGTAGCTTCCTCAAGACCATATACCTTGGCCTTCTGTATCACGTATCCATCCACTCTCTTCTTAAACTTGGAAATCCATCCATCTTTCAGTGCTTTCTTCTAGCTGACAACTCCACCAACAAACTCTTGTTTGGTTCTTCTCCAAGGACTCACACTCCTCATCCATGCCAAGCTTCCACTGTTTCTAGATTCTACCTGCATTGCCTCTTCACGTCTTGCTAGTTCTCGACCATCAGTAAGCAACTAGTAAGAAGGTGAACAATGAATATGAGGTCCACTTACACTTTCAGTCCTCCATATGGGCATTTGAGACTCTTTGACGGCTTGCTGTCTGCCCAATATCTGTTCTAGTGACCGATCTCGGTCATCTCCCAATCTGCACCCGATTGACGTCATTTCCCTGCGACTGACCCTGTCTACCGACATCGATTTCCTGACTGACATCGGTGTACCTCTTGCTGACATCAATTTCTGTATGACCGATGTCAGTTCCTTTTGCCCAACACCATTGACTCTACTGATCTGCACATGACTGACGTCGGTGCCTGTCTATTTGATGTTGGTTCCTCCTGACTGATGCTGGTACCTGTGTTCGCCTGTGAGTGATGACTTTTTACCCATGAGATCCTTTTGGATTAAAGCCCTATTTAAATCAACATAGCCCTGCTCAGAATAATTTAGTCCCCTCAGATGATCTCTATCCATCATCTCCTCCATGAACACCAAGGCTTTCCAGTTCTTAAGTTTGTCAAAGATATCTGTCTTTCGCTTAAGAACATGCATTCCCCTCCTACATATGTGACCAAGCCTACAAAGCCATATCTCTGCAACAGAAGGTAAATTAGTAATATAAGTAGATAGATAAAGGATACCTACTTTCTTACCACCGTCTAATTCAAGTACATCCACTGTGAGAGTTACTGTGCATCTCACATCACCCAACTTTCCTGAAGAAATTAGACTCATCTCCAAGACTGGTACCTGCATGACCTCCTTCAACACTTGTGTGTTATCCGTCTACATTTTCAGCTTCACTTCCCCTTTGCCAACAATCTGACAAGGCTCACCAACCCCTAAATAAATCTCTCCAAAGTCTCTAAAGACATACCCATAAAAAGATGCTCTATTTCGGGCTGCATGGAAAGAGGCAAAAGAATCTGTAAACCAAGATTCTACTTTATCTAGAGCAACTTGTGCAACATCACCTGTAACATCTACTTCTACACACTGATCTTCTACCGACCAATAATCTTCCTTTACCTGCTCTTTCTTTCCATCAATCAGACCATTCGTGCTATTCAGTTTCTCCATTTGTAGCTTACTTTCTTCTGCCATTGCTATACTCCCACTCAATTTGAAACCCCTGAGAGTGACCTGTAATAAAAAAACACTAACCAAATCTGAACCACCTGTTAGTCAGCCCAACTAAAAGCTCTGATACCAACTGTCAGGATCCTACTCCACTAATAAGAGTATATATGATTACCTCTTGTATTAGCAACTAAACACAGAATTTAACCAGAATGAATAAGTAACTAGAAATATGAAACAACACAGGATATGAGAGACAATACAAAATTGTATTAATAATCACTCAAAAGAAAATACAATAAAGAAGATGCCACTTCTTCTTCCACCTCAAAGGCTTGCCACACCTCAAGGACTTCTTCCCTCTCTCTCTTATGGTCCCAACACACAACTCAAATACAAAATTGTTCACCTCCACCAATCAGTAACAACACTGCCAGTACACCAAGTACACAACCGTACTCCAAGTAGATCTCCCTTTCCTTGCTGCCACCTGCAAATCAACAGACCTTACTTACCCTGTAGATATCTCTACACCCTGAAGAACCCTTGTCCTTGCCTCACCAAGTCCTTATGATTCTTCAACCAGTACCCCGGTGGATCTTCTACCCAAAATTGCATACCTGCAACTCTCCAAGATCATACACACTCAACACCATTTTGGAACTAGGAGGAACACACCATGCTCTCTTCTCTCTGAAGGAGCTAATTTCTGCTCTCTTACTCTCTATCACACTTTACAATACAACCCATGATTCTATTATATAGATCTCATCTAAACAATAATTAGACATCTAATTACAATAATTAGATTTGCAACTTCTAGTCTAAATTTGGCTCTTGACATGCAAAAACTTGGTTTGTTAACTAATTTTCCATAAAACTTGTAGTTCTGAACCACACAGGTGACCAACGTTGGTCCCTATCTGCCTGGAGGTGACCGACCTCGGCCGATCCCTGACTGACATCGATTTCTTATCTTCACTAATCTGACCGACGTCAGCTGATCAGACCGACGCCGGTTGCTCTGCAACTCAGTAACCTTCAACAACCTCCTCCCCTATTTGCATCAGTGAAGCTTTTAGCTCCACAACCTAACAAACTCTTTGTTTTATATTTTATTTTTAAATTTTTTCTTCAATTCTAATTTTAAAAGTATACACAAATTTATTATTTTGTTTAATAGTGATGAATTGTCATAAAAAAGATGTCAACTACTTTTTTAAAGTATTAAACTCTATATTTGATTTTATTATTTGCAAATATTCCCATAATTAAAAAGTGGGTTAGTTTTGATTATGCACGTAAAGTCTAGTCCTTGCCTTTAAATTAAAAATTATTTAAGGTTGAGTATTGTTTTATAAGTGTAAGAATTTCAATGTGACTAGTCTTGTCATTAAATTTTTATATTGATTTGTATATAATTGAATTAATTAAACTATGTTTATGGATATGTACTTAATAGGTGGTAGTTTTCTTACCAGACCACATGATTAAGTTAAAAAATATTAATAACCTTTATTTATAACCAATAAATGTTACCTAATACTGGTAATAATTATTCATAATTGAAGGTAAAGTCATCCCGTCTCATACCATCAAATCTATAATCGATGATGCCCGTAGCCTCTTACATCCATTCGAGTAATTTTTCATTATCCATGTGTGTATCGGGAGGGAAACTATGCAACATATAGCCTTTCCAATTTTAGAGTGAGTGATGATAGGCTGGTCACGTGGGATAACCCCAATCAAATCCCAACCCAAATCCTAAACACCCTCAATCATGATTGTATAAATTCATCACCTTGAGTTGGCTAGGTCTACCTTGAATGATGCATTAATGAAGAACGTGCCTAATTGGTTGGTTAATGACTTCCACCTCAATTTTGTAGTAAATACAATTGGCAATAACATTTTGTTCAAATTCTCCAGAAGCTTAAACACAAATGCTAAGTTTATGGGCAACATTTCTTGCAACAAACTGATAATGGAGGATGAAAGAGACCGACTAGAACCACTTTCTTGTTCGGATGTTTAGAATAACAATTTTTTTTGGAAAAACTCTATAAAGGGGGTCTAGTTTCATTCATGCAACACATTAACGACTATGATGAAAACATGTTGAAAGATTTTATTCTTGCATGGAATAAATGAATAATTAGAATGAGGGGTCTAAGAATTGTTGTCTTAGAGGAATGTATTGGTGAAGTGACATGCATGCTATGCAATGAGATGAAAGCTTTCAAAGACAATAATTGGAAGTTGGAACCTATGCAGAATTTTTTCAAAACTAACTAGGAGATGGAGATAGACAAAAAATGATTCCCTAGGCTTAACCTTCCAAAGAATTGGCTATAAATATGTTTTTAAGTGATGAAATATCTCACTTTGGAAGTTAAGTTCACTGTAATTTTCTTGCATCACTTCCTTCTCCTTAACCATTTCAAAGGCTATAAAATAAGTTTTCCTATATATTTGCTAAAATACTTGGAAAGCACTACCCCTACTTACCATATGAGTAATACAAATGACATTATTCACCATGGTATGATTTATCTATTGGTAAAAAAAGGTGAGCCTTTACCAAGCAAACCCATCTCCCTTGCTGAAGTCCTTGAGCCTCCTAACAATGAGGATGCTTCCCCCACCCCTGGATCCTTCACCCCCTCCACTAGCATTTATCATACACCTTTCAATTGCCTACTATCCCCTTCACCATTCTCCACCAAAAAATGAAAAATCATTTCCACTCCCATCAAGGAGGCAACTAGCCTTAAAGACACCCTAACCCTCTCCCTGAAAGAATCAATAGGTTAATGCAATAGAGAACTGAGGTTTTTTTTTGGATAAGCTCAAGAATGTTGGGATGATCATGTTGGATCTTATTGCTGACTAGAATTGTCTGAAAGTGATAATGGTGAGACTAAAAAATGACTTGGATGTGGTGCTGAAGATGAAAGACACTCTGATGGAAAAGAAGACATAACTAGTGGAGATTTCTGAGGAATCTCTTGCTAACCAGACCACTTCTCATCATAAAGGGATCCCAAGTTAAACTCAGGATAAGACCATCCTCAACTCTAATGAAGGTCGCTTGAAGTGTACCAAGAATAGAATTAAAAAGGGTCTATTGAAGGAATCCAACCAAGAGACCGAAGAGGAGTAGAAGACTACTCAAGATAATTATACTAGCTCTGAGGAGTTTTTTAGTTCTAGCTAATACTCTATTTCTGGTCTTTTTGAGTCTTTGGTTTTAGTTTTTTTGGCATGTCTATTTGTTTTTGGTTTCTGATATTTTTTATGCTCAGCTAAAGGCCTTCTCTTAACTGTTGTCAATCTTTGGATGTTTTTTTTATTATATACTACTTTTGTTTAAACTAGTGGTTGTAGGAGCCCTGTAAAACCTATTTTATTAACCCTATCAAATAAAAATTTTATTCATAATTGAATACTAAATTAGTTATATATTGATATTATGTTTTCATATGAAAATTAATATATGAATATATTGATATTTTAGAGAATTTAATTAATAAAATTTATGATATTGTTATCATTAGGTTTTTTTATAACATGACTTAATAGTTTATTTTATTAACATATAATTATTGAAATTTAAAATTTAAATTAATGATTTTTTTTATTATATTATAGAGAATTGAATTATTCAAATTAATAATCTTACTTTGAAATGAGAAACAAATATAATTATAAAGATTCAAATGTTATGATTAATAAAAATCCTAGAAAAGATGAAGGATTTTACAAAATAATTTAAAAAATTACACACTTTTAAGTATTAATGATATAGTTGAAAATTATAATATTAATAGTAGAAAAAAATACATTCATAATTTCTAAAATACGTTTGAATAAATAATTTATTTATGAAAATAAGTAGCATTTATGATAATATATTTTCTAAGTAGCATTTATGATTAGATTTGACATGCTCAACAATTAATTATGTTTTAGAATTTTTAATTTTTTTTTGTTGGAATGTATTGAATTAAATATTATTCATAAAAAATAATTAATCACATAAATAGTTATAATAAAAAAAATGAATATAGTAATTAATAATGATATGAGTTGTCATAATAACTGATTGTTATGATGTCAACATAAAAATATTCTCAAATAATATCCTTGAGAATATTCCAATATTTATATGAAAATTTATAATTGTTTTAATAAATTTGATTGGCTAAACAAATATGGGTTATTTTCCTAAGTACAATGCATTGGCAGGGACTTATAAAAGCTTGGAATAAAATAAAATGTTCTATGTGGTGAGGGCTCAATTTATTAGCGAGAAGATTATTTATTTATATGTTTTTCATGACTTGGTTTGTAATATGAAGGTGAACTTTGAATGTAATAAAATATCTATTTACATTTATTTGTGAAGAAAAAATCCATTTTACTAGTTTTGAAATAGGTGGAGTGCACCTGCCCCATTCGTGAACAATTACACAGTTGTGAGTTTTTAGGTGTCATCACACACCTAAATATATTAAATAATTTAGAAATATGGATTTCATTTAAGATCTGAATTCTTAGAAATTTATAGATATACCACCTAAAATAAATGTCTAACATATTTATTAGTAGTTAATTTATATATTTTTATTTATTTATTTATTTATTTGTAGATTATTGGTCTAAATTAGGTAGTATTAGTATGTTTGTAGAATTTATATATTCTCTGTCTTCTTTCTTGTTCCCTTATATTTTCTTCTTTCCCTTTCTTTGTTTTCCTCTCTCTTTTATTTTATAGTTTGTGTTCAAAGCATCCCCAATGCTCTTGACTCATGTCAAAAACATTCCTAATGCTTATATGTTTTTTCTTTGTCTTCACTAAGACAAAGTGTACTCATCCCATTTGTCCTGTCTTTTTCACTTTTATCTATAAAATATCAATTTTACATGTCATTCAATCCTATTTTTATTTCAATTATTTATAAATACACAAACTTTATAATTTATTTACAACACATGAGGTCACTTTGTAAAACACCTTCAAAACATGTGTTGGTGGGATTATAAATATTACCCCTAATTTTTGGCATCTATTACCCCCTTTTGTTGTTATGACCCCATTTTACATGAATACCCTTATTTTTACCACAAATATTTGTGCAAAAGTTGTAAATAAAAATTACCCCATGTATGCACTCACATGCAATTCTTGATTTTTTAAGGGTAAACCACCTTGGTTTATAACTAAGAGACTATTAATATTTTGTTAAACACTCATAAGAATTCAAAAGATATTAAGAAATAATTATTATATTTATCAGTGAATAAAGCTACAATTTCTCATGCATCACTTTTTGGCACATAACCTAGGTTTATTTATGTAAATTATATCATCAACGAATTTCTATTAAGCAATTTACAATTTTTATATTGCATTTTTCACCCTTGCTCATCAAGGCTAACACATGTACCTATATATCATGCTATTTTTCTTTAGCTTTAGATATTGTAAGGAAACAATAGTTGAGCTAAGGAAATAAATAAATAAATTTGTGTATGTATACAAGTGTCACAACACACATCCCATATCAATAAAATAAGATATCAAAACTAGGGGAACACCATTGTTAATTTCTTTTGGAGCCTCCTATCATCTGTTTGAAGCATTACCAACACTTGTGGGTATTATATAAATCATTATCAATAGTCTTGGTGATTGTTTCAATAATTTCCAATGCTCCATACATTTAACCCTTATCATATAAAAAACATTTAAGTGAGCCTGTTGACACGATTAGATGTACATTTTTAAGTTGAGACTTAGAAAACTATTTTTTAATTTCCAACATGTTTAATATATGTATAAAAAACATATGTGTTTTCCCTACTTATTGATTCCAAATATTAATTAGTCATTCTAGTTATATTGTAGATTTTGGATCCATTCTATGGAAAGGAGAAAATTACATTTTACAGGTATATAGGTGTTGAAGTGTTGTAGATTTGAGATAAGGACATCAAGTAAAATTTGTTACACCAAAGAAAACCTAAGGTAGCATAATATTGAGATAATTATTTTATTTCCTTAGTATTGGACATGTGTTATCTTATAAAAAATGGTATAATTAATTAAGCATTATTTACTGTATTTTTTAATGTATTTATGGATGCCCAATTAGAGGTGGTACATTAATGGTTTTTTATTTTGGTGACTTGATATAAAAATTCATGAAAAAAAAATCAATATCAAGATAAAAATAAAATATATTTCGAAATAAATGGAAGATAACTATACTATATTAGAGGAGAGTAAAATTGTATTACAATATTGATGGCCTCTTCAAGGGGGAAACCTCATTTGAGTAAACTCAATATAATATAAAATTTTAATGAATTTACACTAAGATATGATCCTAAATAATACTTATTTTATGCTAGCCAACTACTACTTCCCATGCATGTGGGATTACCCTTAATATCTCAAGAGATGAACTCCAAAGTGTATGTATTTGTATATTTTATAAATAACAATAAAAGAGTTTGGACAAGGGGTCCTAACATGCCCTTCCCATTAAAAACCTATGTCTTTAAGGCTGAATATTAGGAAACTATTATTGAATATGGAGAACGAGATATAAGGTTGCATCTTCTAGTTTCATCCCTTGCCACTACACCAACATCTCATTAATGGACTGATTGTGAAGTTGGCATGAGCTTATCCAAGATAGATTTAGGATCAATAATGATATATTATTTGACATCGAGTTCAAGAATTTCTATCTAATCTATGACATGTTCTCCAAGGACTTTGTTCAAACAGGATACATGAAAATAGGATGAACCTATTGATGTATTTAATCAATCATATACTATTATATGGTTTTAAGATGCACTTGTATTATTCATTGTAATATAATTCATGGATATGTAAAAACTATAATTTCTTACCCTATATATGATTAATTAGGTATCGTAGGCCTTTATTTTTATTTAATCTCCTAAATAATCTTTATCCCAAGGTTTATTATATTTACCATTGGTAACTTGGTAACTTGCCTTTACTATTACCTTTCTACCCTCCCTAACCTCTTAAATCCATTAAAAACCTAGAAAATCTACCTCTTAACCACTTTACCCCTATATAGTTTTATTACTAACAAATTCATGCTCACCAAAGCCTAATTTTACCCATGGTTAAAACAAACTTGCCAATTTGGGTGAATCGACACTGATTCACCTATGATCAACATTGATTTTCTAGATCAACATCAATCCATAAATACCAAGCCAACCTTTACCTTCTAGACCCAAAAACTATGAACCTCAAATTGCTACTAGATTTCTTGGAAAACTAAGGACATCCTTAATAACACTCTGCCAAAATTGTTCTGCATTCAATCTGCATCCTTTGTCATAAACCTGAAAGTCTAATTGCATCCATGAGGAGAATTTCATTTTGTGTGCAAATGGATTGAAGGTAAGTAATCATGTTTATTTATTTTATTTTCTATCAAGTTTTTTGATTTTATCTATTTATTTAATCTTTATAATATTATCTATATCCCTCAATATTCATATTTTAGCCTCTATCATCCAATCTGTCCAATCTATTCTCAATTTTTAATTAAGCTTAGTTATAGATAGAATCGATGTTGATTCATTCTGAATTGATGCTGATTCATTTTGAATCAACACCAATCCTATCAAAATCAACATCGATCCATTGTGTTTAATTTTTAGATCTTGAGACCTTAATTTTAGATCCTTATCTGCAACCCTTACTGATTTTTTGTCATTTTGAATATGGCCTTTATATGTAAATGACTCTACCAGGCATAGTGCATGATGTAATCAATATCATAAATCTCCCTATAGTATCCTAATCCCCATTTTTTGAATAAAGTGACATAACTTTCAAGATATCCCTTTGCATTATTATTTATTCTCCCTCTTTTGAAGCCACTACCAACCAACTAGATGTCATACAAGATGATATAATTGTTGACACAACTTATTGGGATGAATATTACACTTATATTAATATCTTAAATTAGTATTGAATAGTAATTATCATTGTTATCATATATTTTATATATTATAATTTCATATGTTATTTATCTAATTAATTATGTAGACAAGTGAGCTGACATTCATTTGAGGAAGTTCACAACTTCTTGGGACTGGTTTCTAACTAGGCAGCTCACCCAATTATCTATTAATCTATTTTTGTCTAAGTATTTACACATGTGTAGGTTATTCTTTTCAGCCAAAAAAAAGATCTCATAGTCGCTGAATTCAAAGTAGTGCACAACATCTCCTAATCTCTAGGTATTCATCATAAACCTTGATTTTCTTTTGAGTTTTTAGTAAGTAATTTTAATTTAAAGAAAAAATAAAAACTACTATAAAATTTTGGCATGATTGGTGGGACCCTAAGGTGTCACTTTTATTATTAAAATTCATTCTATATTTATCCATTTTTCTCTCCCTTTCTCTTGTTTGGTTGTTTTCATTCAAAGAAAATCCAAAATTATTTCTTATTTCCTTTTCTAAAGGTTAAAAAATTGCATCCATTTTTCTTGCTTAGATAATTCATATAGAATAATCTAGGTGGGTTAAATTTATCATAGCTATCACTTATCTCACACACATACCAAATCAATTACATAACAAACTCATTAAACATTGACATAAGGGAATCGATTAGGGTTTCATCACCTAGTGATAACCTTTTACCCAACTATCCCACTTGGTTTTCACCACCAAGGGGTGAACCGACTTAGTAAGCTGACTAAGTATAAACCCTAGTTTTTTGATATATACTAGCTAAGCACCTGACACCCTTACATTATGGTGTATGAAGTGAGGGGGTAGGCCCCAATACCAGGCCAAGTATCGATTCTAGTATAGAAATCTCTTTGAGCCTAAACAAACCTAAAACCATCCTTAGATTATCACTTCTTAGGACCATTGATAACCCCTTTTTTTCCTTTATCATACTTTAAAGTTAAAAAGTAAAAAATTTAAGGTACATCTTTAGCATGTGTGTCTTTTCATCTTCACTAAAATATGAGATAATAAAAAAGAACTTTTATGTGTTTTTATTTATTTCTTTTTCCTTTATTGCTACATGGTTTTGACATGAAAATAATCATAAAATAAAATTTAACCCTTATCCTCATCATCATCCATGGAGAATTATCCTAGTTATCTTACTTCCCTTGAGTCCGTGGGGGAAGTTATTCCTTAGTATTATACCTAGGTCGATCTTGAATTTGGGACTATATTAGATAACAACCCCATCTCACTTAATCATTACCTCTATTCTGAGCTATACACATCCCACTTTATCCCCATATGTAGTTCTCAAGAATCCACATGGCATGCCTTTAGAGGAAGGAAAAGGGTTTACCACTGCTATGGTATCTTCCCATAACAATCCTCCTCTAACTAGTTTTGACACTAATACCATGTAACCCTTAGGAAGTCTAACCCTAGTAACATCTAGTGTTCCATCCCAAACTACTACCCAAACTTATAATGTCACCATGCCTTAACCTACATCTACCCTACCTATTACCATGATGCTTCAGAACCTAATAATCTTAGTCCAAACAACCCTTCCACCTATCTAAATGAGTGTACCTTTAAGTACCCAAACTCATCCTTTACAACAAGCCCATGTAAGTTAATTGCCTCAACAATATGTCCCATTGACCACCTAATACATAGCACCTACACAAGTCATTAGGTCTAATTATATCCCCTTATAAGCCCTATAGTATGTGGTAGCCTCTCAACCAATCATAACCACATCAGTTGGTTATCCTTTATCCTAGTCTTTTTCCACTCAGCTCCTACATATCAAGTCCCAAAATAGAATGTTTTGGGAGGAATCCCTCAATACAATACCCAACCAGACCTTATGAACATCCTTATGAACATGATGGCCAATTTGGAAGCCTCTGCCTCTAGGTATAAAAACATGCTCACTTACAAGAAAATCTATAACAATCTTATTAACCCAACAATTCTTATTATAACTTATCCTTTATAGTGGGATATTATAAAGTTTATGAAGTTTTAAAATAAGGAGGATCCATAGAAGCACCTTCAAGTGTTTAGACATGCTTGCTGTGTTATAACACACAATGACACACTTATTCTTAGGACATTTCCTATGTCATTAGTTGGAACTACTCTATATTGGTATAACTCAATTCCTCAACATTCCCTATTCTCCTTTAAGCAACTAGCCCACATTTTCTTATAGCACTTTTATATCAATATCATAATAAAATTCACTATCACTAACCTCTATTCCATCTGACAGTTTGATGACAAATCTATCACTAAATTTATGGCTAGATGGAGGAGTCTTATAAATCAAATCACCTTTTCCCTTTTGTAACTTGAGCTAATCTAATTGTTTGTGAGAGCATCGACTAGACATATCTCATTGACATTATAGGTACAATCTTTCAAGACCTTTGATGAGACCTTTTCAATGGCTTTTAAACTAGAAATTAGAGCCCTAGAAGAAAGGAAAGTTAAATTATGAAATAAAAACTTTAAACCTAATTCCTATAAAGGGACCAACAATAATAACAAAACTAAAGGAGTTGCTAATGCCATAATTGTAAAATCAGCACCACCATAAACTAAAAACCAATCCAAGCCCTCCACATCTTAGGCACAATCTCAAAATCCATTAACACATTTTCCTCTATAATAATATACACCTTTAGGAGAATCTTACATTTCTATCTTAGATAAGCTCTTAAATTCATCTCTCATTGAGCTTCCTCTAGTAAGACCTCTTAATGATTCATGCCCTAATCCTAGTTGGTTTAGGGAAAATGACTTTTGTAACTTTCACCATGTAATAGGTCACAACATCAGTAGATGTTGCTATTTCAAAGGTATGGTACATAATATTATAGATCAAGGGGAATTAAAACTAGATAACCTTAATACACCCCCTAATCACTTTATAAACATCTTCAAACAATAGTTCCCTAATGACACTTCCACATCAAATTACATGTAAGCTAATTCAAGATCCACCTTAGACCATGAAAATATTGTAATTAATATAATCTATGATCAACTTCTACCTAAAGAAGTTGATAGTACTCATATCCCTGATCTCTTTACAAGAGACATTTTTGAACCATCCAAACTAAGCAAAGATATCTTGAAAACTTCTTCAAGATTTTTTAATCTCATTATTTGGGATCCACTTGAGGAAACCATATCTAAAATCATTCAAGATGATCAACTAGAAATAAAAGAGGAAATAACTGTAAAAAAAAGATTTATTAGACATTCCACAAGATACACATACCATTTCTCACATAATTTAAATATCATGTCTAGAATATCCATTCCCTATAGCTTATTACCCCCTGAGGAAACTATCACATTACCTCAAACTAGCTCAAGACTAGTTCCCTGCATTACTCGGGAGGAGCTAAATCCTATAGAAATCAAGGGAAAATCCATAGATACTAGAAAGAACCTTAGGACCCTAAGAGGAAAATAATTACATCATCTTCCTATTAGGATTGAACTCCCTAAGAGGATATACCCACTACCCTTAATCAAATTTGAAAAGGAAAAACACCACTACCACCTATTTGTACAAAAGCATCTATACTAGGACCCCATCCTTTAGCAAGACTGAAAGCCATTATCATAGAATCTTGTACTAAATCACATGTACCATCATAATCAGATTTTCCAACCATGATAATGCCAATACATAACACTTTAAATCCATACTATTTAAAAGGTTTAGGTGTAAGGGATTATCTTAAGCACAAAGTACCTATTGTAGGCAACACTTAATCAACTAGTTCAAAAGGTCAAGGTTCAAAGTCACATAACTCTTCCCTACCTGTGCCTCAAAGGATTAAAAATCCTAGTCAAGATCCATTGAATGGGTCTTATTCTAAGATCCTCAATCAGCTTCTCCAAACCTCCCTTAGCACCTTATCACCCATAAGACCCAGTAACCCTCATATTCAAAAACCAACATCGTATAGAGAAAAAAAGAAATGCATATACTATCAAATAAAAGGTCATGACATAGAAAGTTGTAATGAATTAGAGGTTGTGGTATAAAAACTATTATAATAATACAATCTCCTAATAGAGTAGATAGATAATAATCATCCCCACAGTCAAATTGCTAGGGTTACAACCACCAAAATAAGTAGCATACTACCAAAAGTATCAAAACAAGCTATACAAGAAGATAAAACCTCTGATAGAGCTCAATATCAACCTCTTCTAAACCCTCTATATTTGGATGATTATGAGAATAAAATGAATCCTCATTTCTTTTATATATATGTAGTTCACATAGCTACATGATCCCAAGCCCAGGGTCATAAGACCCATAATCATGAAAAAGCCAAAGTGACTATTACCAAAACACCAACTCCTACGACAAATAGTCTAATAATGCCTAATCCTAAACCTAAAATTCATATTTTAGGAAAAGTAAAAATTAACAATGCTTTATAACTCATACAAATATCTATTCTAAAGAAGATTCATCAGCTTTCGATCAAGATGTCCTTATATGAACTTGTCCAAAACTCTCCACAACATCATGAGGCTATGATAGAAGCCTTGTAGGCTACCAAGATACAATTTGTTGAACCCCAACATTTATTGGATTTTGTTTCATCACTTCAAAAGTCCTTATCCATAACATTTCATGATTTGGAAATACCACCCTTATAGCTTGATTACCAGGATCCCACGCTATTTATCATTGTCCAGATTGATCAAACTCAAATCAAATGAGTAATGATTAATAATGGTGCTAGTATAAATATCATATCTTCTGATGTATTTAAACAATTCTATCTACTTGAAATGGTTTTACCCAATCCCCCACCATTTTATGAGCTTTCAATGATACCATCACCCTTGTATTAGGAATGGCAGTACTTCACATTGAAGTAGACACGCATGTTCTACCTAAATTATTTTATGTGATCAAAGGGGAATTTCAATACAACATCTTGTTAGGGCATCCCTTGATATTAATTATGTGTTGTGTTCCTTCTACCTTACATTGATATATTAAATTCAAACATGAAGGTAAAATCACTTACAATCTCATCTTTCAACTAAACGACATCATAATTCCATTGAAAATCACTACCCCATCATCATCCAATGAGGCATCAACTAGTACAATAATCCTACCATCAAGAATTGGTAAGGAGTCCATTGATTTTGAATTTTATTTTAATTAGAGAGTATCATTTATTGACACTTAATACTCTCCCTACTCCCTAGGAATATGGATGTCCAAATAAATAACAAGCTTATTATCTAATTTTAGGAGAAATTATTCCCTTTGGTCCACTTTTCCATCACACCCATTTGATATATGGGGGGGGGGTCGACCAATGTTATTTAGGCCTTTCTAACCAAACCCATGATAAACTAGTTACCTCAAACTTTTCATTCCTTGATAAATCCCACTATACAAAGACATACCTACAATAGTGTGCTTGAAAGTGTTTTTGCTTAGGATGCTATGAACGAGGCCCACACAAGGTTGTGTTGGGAGATTTTATAAATCCCCATGAAAATCAAGACCTTGGTTTTATAAAAAATCCCAAAATTAATCTAGAGGTTACTCTCCTTCTTACCCTTAAAGAGGACATGCCATCCTCACCATGTAAAACCCCTTATTTGATAGACAATGTCATATTCATTCCCCCAAACATTTTTTTAGTCAATGCCATTACTATAAAACCTCTTGTCTATCATCATGATGGGGAGGTTCGAACTATTCCTCTGTCCTTCCTAGACATGATAGGGTAAGAGTTTCCCACCATCCTTGTTCTTTAGTGCAAGGATGATGAGTCAATATTAACTCATTTAGGCATAAAAAACTCCCATCTATGTAAATCCCTTCTATCTAAAACCTCTAATCTATTAAATGATGCCACCATTGATGTTAACATAGGATATCATGAGACTCTATGAATATTTAAGGTCAACAAATCTTTAGATCACTAAGAGTATAGAGATTTCACTACATTTCTAATAGATCATAGTGAAGCATTTGATTGGTCCTATAATGATATACCTGGTATCAATCTTGCTACTATTATCCATAACATTATCAAATTCCTTAACACCAAGCCTATAAAATAAAAGCTCTGAAAGATGCATCCTCACATTGCACTCTTGGTTAAAAAAGAGCTACAATGCCTCTTATCCAATAACTTTATTCATCCTATCGATTACCCTTAATGGGTATCTAATATTATTCCTGTCACCAAGACTGCATGAGGACTATACCTTTGTAGTGACTTTCAAGACCTTAATCTCACTTGTCTTAAGGATGATTTCCCTATCCCTAATATCAACCAATTAGTGGATTTAAAAAATAGGCATGAGATGTTATCACTTATGTATGTTTTATCTAGATATAATTAGATCCTTATCATGTCATAAGATCAGAATAAGACTTCATTTATTACTCCTTCAGGGACCTTCTACTATCGAGTTATGAATTTTGGCCTAAAGAATGTAGGATCCACCTATCAAAGAGTCATGAATTATATCTTCCATGAAATTATCCATAAATTTTTTGAGGATTATGTGGATGACCTACTTAGTAAATTGAAATGATGAAAAGACCACCTTTCAGTCCTAAAAGTAATCTTCACTCATTTAATCCAATTTTGTGTCCATCTAAATTCCAAGAAATGCATTTTTAGAGTATTTAAGGGTAAGCTTTTAGGATTTATTATATCTATCTATGGGATAGAAGTCAATCCCACTAAAATCAAATCCATTTTATAAATACCACCCCATCTAATATTAAGTAGTTGTGTAGTTTTCAAGGTAAATTATAATCTATCAATCATTTTATCTCCCAGATGTTCAGTCAATGTCAACTATTCCATTACCTTCTAAGGAAAGATATCCATTTTAATTTAGACTCTAACTATTATAAGGCCTTCAAAGATCTTAAGAGATACCTTCTTTCACCACCAGTTCTCACTCCTATGAAGGAGGGGAAACCCTTATTATATATTTCTGCTATAGATCATGCCCTTGGAGCCATGTTTGCCCATCATAATGAGCAGCACAAAGAGTAGACAATTTAATATATCAGTCACACACCTTTTAAATATGAGATGCATTATTCTCATAAAAAAAATTGTGCCTAGTGCTGGTCTTTGTTACTTCTAAGCTTCATCATTATTCACTCAAGAACAAAACCTATGTGGTCATAAACACTAATCCCCTAAAGATTATGCATTTTAAGCCTTATCATAATTAGTGAATGGCTAAATAGCTTATAATTTTGGTGGAATTTGATCTGAAGTTTATCCATAAAAAAATAATTAAAGGTTAAATAATTAATGATCAACTTGTTGAGGTGCCTCTTTCTAATAATAACCAGTTAACTATGAATTCCCAGATGAATTAATAGCCTTCACATTTCAATCATATATGAAATATCAAATGACTCTATTCTTTAATAGATATAAATGTGAGCATGGTGGGGGATATAGAATTATCCTAATCCCTCCTGGGGGGATACCTATCCCTATATATTTTAAGATTGATTTTGACTACACTAATAATATGGCAGAATATGAGGCTTTGATCATAGGTCTTCAAACCACTTTAGCCTTGGGTATTAAAACACTTAATTTTTATGGTGAATCCCAACTTATGATCAATCAAATTAAGGGCATCTATAAATGTAATAATTATACCCTTCAAAATTGAAATACCTTGGATGATCAGTTATTAGCCTCTTTTAAACATTATGCTATCCAAGCCACTCCTCGATCAACTAAAAAGTTTGCAGATACTATGGCTTCCTTGCCCTATTTTATCCCATCTTTGTCTTAGGAATATAAGTTATTTGTCCTCATCCATATAATTAATCAATCCTCCTTTACCATAATTTACCTTTCTTCCATCCAAAATATGGAGGGAAATCCATAAAATCTCTAGTATGCATAGATATTTAATTACCTCTCAAGGGGGATTATTCCTCCAAATCTATCTATAAATGGTAAATGATCTTTCCAACCTCATGTCATGAATTTTGTCATATTGGAGAGGGATGTTATTTATAAGCATGGTTTTGACGGTATCCTTCTTGGTTGTCTCCAAAATCATGAAGTTACCCTTGTTATCCAAGAAGCTCATTATGGGTCATGTGGTAGACATTTTAGTGGCCATACCATTACTAAAAGAATATTACAATTGGGCTATTATTGGCCCACATTAAATTAGGATTGTTAGGAATAAATTAATAAATTCATCAAATGTAAGTAGCATACCAACCTATCCCATGTCCCTAGTCAAGCATTACAGTTAGCACATGACTTTTTGTCCTTTTTCCCAGTAGGGGCTTGATCTTATATGTCAAATCAATCATAAGTCTTCCGAACATCATGGATTTATCATTACCACCACCGAGTATTTTATTAAGTGGGTGGAGGTTATCCCCCTTATCTCAACCAAAGTAGATATATTTTTTGACTTCATTAGTTAGCATATTATTTGTCCCTTTGGCATCCCTCATAAGATCATCATAGATAATGGAAAATATTTTAATAACAAAAAGGTTCAAGAGCTCTATGATTATTTTAAAATTAAGCTTAGCTTTTCCTTATCTTACTATCCTCAAGATAATATATAGGTAAATGTATATAATAAAACTATTGTCAAAATCCTAACTAGAGTCATTAATAAAGCAAGAAAGAACTGGCATCTTCATATTTCCTTTGCCTCATGGGATTATCAAACTAGTATTCAAACCTCCATAGGTACTACTCCTTTCTCCCTAGTTTATGGTACTAATGTTTTACTTCCTCTCAAGGTTAAAATTCCTTCCCTTTGCATATCCATGAATGATATCATTTATGAGGATGACTTCCATTAGGAATGATTATCCCAACTTGAACTCTTGGATGAGCATCGATCAACTACCCTTGAACATCTCCATGTATATCAAGAATGAATAAAGCACACCTATAATAAAAATCTAAAATAACATTAATTTAATATTGGCAACCTCATCTTCAATGAAAATCAACATGTCACTAATATGGAGAAAAGCAAACGGGGGAAATTTGCTCTAAATTGGCTCGAATTATATAATATCACACATAAGTATGGATCTAGGCATATCACTTGGCCTCTCTTGATGGAAACTTGAAATGAGAACTTTTTTAATGCATTACATCTACATCATTTATACTATTAGTAAATATTAGTAAACTTAGTCAGGCTAGTTTAGTTTCTTAGTTTCATACCCCTACTATTATTATACCAAATAATGATATATAGAGACATGTGTTAATCTGACAACATTGCCCACTTTTAACCTTAGATATGAATATCCTGGATATATTCATAGCATGATCTAATTGGATAATATTTTCCTACAATAGGAAGGAGTTCCAAATCATTATTCCATAAAATCCATCCCTATCACTAATTTATTTTGAGAACAAGTGTATTATCTTGTGTACAAAGCTTTGGAAAAACTATTTTAGGATACCCGAGGCCAATCCATAAAAATAATAATATTGGGATAAAAAAGCAACAACAAAGCATCTACAAGATATAGTAAAATAAATAGATTTCTCCCTCAAAGGATAGCTATGAAACCTGTAAAATCTATAAAATATACCAAATATCAAAAGTACAGACTACTCCCTCCAAGGACAATTGATTTGAAAAGTATATCTAAAAATATATACCACTCCCTCAAAGGATGTCTATCATGCATAAAAAATTCCTATAAAAATTCCCACATTGGTCAACTTTCTTTAATATAGTAGACTTTTTGCATTGATTACTCTACATGGATTGGCATGAAAGGATTCTAGGTTTGACCTTAGTTCTAGGTATGCAAGATGAAAAAATTTTATTCTTAGAATCCATATTTATATAAAATACTAAAAAGTAAATCCTTAGAATTTTCCATCTCAAAATCAATAAGATGTTGAACTTAGTTGACCTAAGGTTGTTAGGATAGTTAATAGCAATTGGTTAAGGAAGCACATGCATTCCTTTCAATAAATTTTTCTTAGGGTCATGGTACTAGCCAATAATGATAAATAAATCCTTTTATAAATTAAATATGTGCTAAATTAATTACAAATTGATGCTCATATCCTAAATCTAGTAAATCAACAATCCATAGTCTGTAACCTATAAATCACATCAATAATAACCATAATCCATAGACATTTTCCAAAAATCCATAATATAATCTAAAATCATAATTTAAGACATTTTAAAGTTTTAAATCCATAATCACATCGCATAAAGTCTATAATGCATTATAAAAAAACAAATATACATCTATAATCCATAAATACTTTTACATAAATTCCCATAATCCATAATCTAATCAACTCCTTAAATCCATAATTACATAATCAAAAATCACATCCATTTTAATTTAATCATAAACATTTTAAACATTAATCGATACATCAAAATCACATCCACCATAAATAATAATCATGATCCATAAGTATTTTATCACATCTCAAATCCATAATTAACTAATCTAATCATATCACATAAAAATCCATAATCCATAATCCATAAATAACCCATAATTACAATAATCCATAAACATTTTAAATATAAATCCATCACATATAATAACCATATTAAATCACATCATTTAATAAGCTAAAATCTACAATCTAAATTTAAGCATAATCCATGAACATCCATAATACATAAACATAATCCATAACTACATCATAATTCATAATCATGAATCATATATATATATATATATATATATATATATATATATATAAACAAGGTACATTATAAATATTTATATACATGTCTGGGGGTCTCTGGCTAGTTCAATGAATATAAATACATCAATGAATGGGCTAATGTATATACTATAGCCTACTTAGATGGATGCTCTCAAGGGATCCACCCCCATCTCCACTCCCATCTCCACCGCAATCTCCACTCCCATCTCCACCCCCATCTCCACCTCTATCCCTATGCCTATCTCTCCTCCAGGATACACTCCCCATGCTCACCAATCCTATATGTGTGTGCATGGAAGACCTACCCTATATGGTTAAATGGGATGCATAACACAAAATATATAGATGTAAATCAAGAATGATTATCTCATAATATCTCATATTCACTTCCAGCTCTTTGTATCTATTAATGCTCATGGTCCCCACCTATCTAGTGCTTAACCCAACCACCCCTCCAACTATCTACACTAATGGCTCTCCCTCTCCCCTCCTCAAACTATCTCATTATACCAGTATTGATATTAAATCTCCACCACCATATCATGAATCAACTAAAATGAGTCAAACCCCACATGTAATGTATCTAATAGGGTTTGAAGTGTGTCTTGTTCAATCTACACTACGGTATGAGCCCCCTATGCTATATTTAGTTATTCCTATAAGGTGATACACTAATCTCTTAGTGTATCCCTCTCTGTGATAAGATCTACCATGTATATCTCCTACTCCTCTATATCCTCCTTCACCCATCTTCTCCCCCATCCTCCCCATCTCCCATCTCATCCTCTCTTTCATCTTCCTCAACCTACTCCATCTCGTCATCCCTTCCCTCCTGGCATGGATGCACCATCCTATCCTACCTCACTACCCACTATCCTATCCACCGTGTTGTAAATGATAGAGTACACCCTAAATCCTCCACATCATCTCTTGTTGGATCAAGATCCTCCTCTATAGTGACATCTCTAGTGACTAGTCCTAGAAGCTACCGCTCCATCTCATCCCACCTATATATATGCAAGGCCCATGGAATGTCTTGTACCATCTCAAATTACAACCACACTTTCCCAAAGTGGAGATAATCTAAGTAATCCATCTTCCTCCCCATCATCCACCTCTCCCTCCATATGCCTGCCAACTCTACCTCCATCTTCCTCCATATGCCTATCATCTCTACCTCTATCTTCATCTATGTAAAAAATATTATATAAGGTTTCCAAATGATGTTTGCATCTCTCAACCCCTCTAAGACCCCTTGGTAATAATGAAGGTCCTAGGTAATACCATCTATAAAACCTGATATTAGATCAGCCTTCTATCTTAAGAAGGGCACACTATACTTAGTATCATACCATTGTATCCATGGGGTACTAATGGGCCACACTACCTTGATGTGTTCATAGGCCCAGTACTATAAAATAATAATGAAATCCAATCCATATTGCCTTTGGGTCCTCCAATCCTAGAGCTCCTTGTAAATGTGTACTAGCAAAGTGGATGCCCATGTAAACACTATCTGGTATTCTAACATGTCTACAACTACCCCTATAACACTCTATGGAAATATGCCTCCCCGTGAGTCTGGGAGTGCATAACAGGATATAACCAACAAAATCATAATAAGTACACCTCTCCCTACTATATCAAATATGTATAGAGGCTAAAAAGGAAATCCACCAACAAAAAATATGATATCCTCTATGTCTTCACTATATAGGTGTGTCAATGTTGCTCTTTGTACCTATTCATCTTTAGGTACTATAGGTTCTCCCTACATACGAAGTCATATAATCTGGTAGATGTCCTCCTTAGTGATGATCATCTCTCTAGTAGGAAGCCAAAATGTCCCAATAGTAACATCCTAGTGTTCTAATAAGACAACTAGTAAGCTCATATCTTGATGGATGTATCTATAATAATGCACTCCTCTTAGGCCTATGAACTCTAGGTGGGCCTAGTCATCTGTCAGGAATCTAGAACAACAAACAACTCTGATTCCACTATCATGATTAGGAGCACAATTGATTACCTTGTATAAGCAACTAAACATAGAATTTAACCAGAAGTAACAAGTAACTAGAAATCAGAAACAACACAAAATTTGAGAGACAATACCCAATTGTATTCAACTCATCCAGAAAGAAATTACAATAAAGAAGATGCCACACTCTTCTTCCCACACCTCTAGGGCTCCCACACCTCTAGGGCATACAATAATCTCCCTCAAGAGTTCTCTCTCTCAATTACGGTCACAACAAACAACTCAAACACAGAGTTGTTATTCACCTCCACCAGTAAGTAACAATACTACCAATACACAAGTACTCCACGTACTCCAAGTCTGAGTACACCACGTACTCCAAGTAGATCTCACCTAATCTTGTTACCTATTGTGTTGCTAATCTCCCTGATCTTGCTACCACCTGCAGATTAACCTAGTTTTCACAACTGCAAACCTAGATCTCACACACACACACACACACACCTACAGATCAACTGACCTTACTTATCATGTAGATCTAACCTGATCTTTCCATACCACAAATCAACCTGGCCTTGCACACCTGCCGACCTAGATCTTACACACCCAGAAGGACCCTTGTCCTTGCCTCACCAAGTCCTTATGATTCTCCCCACCAACACCCCTGTGGATCTTATACTAGATATTGATCTCCTACAGATCTACCTAATCATACACACTTGTCACTATGACACTATGAGGAGCTAACCTTGCTCTCTTCCCTTTGAAGGAGATAACCTTTCTCTCTTTATCTAGCATGCTTTACAATACAACCCCATGAGTCTATTATATAGATCCCATGTAAACAATAATTAGACTTCTAATTACAATAATTAGAAATGTAGCTCCAAGACTAAAATTAGTCTTTACATGCAAACAACTGGTTTGTTAAACAAACTATTTGTGAAACTAATAGTTCTGGAACTGCATAGGCAACCGACGTCGAATGCTATCTATTTGGAGATGACCGATGTCGGCCGATACATGACCAATGTCGGTGGCTTCCTGTCTACCTCTGACCGACATCGGTTGGCCTGACCGATGCTGGCTACTGTGACACTCAGCACCTCCTCCATGTTTACATACCTATGAATCTTTTAGCTCCATAACCTAACAATCTCCCACTTGGAGATAAACAACTGCACCTGTACCTATACCTGTACATCATCTAATTTGTTTCCTAGCTTGTATCCCTCTTCAAACTCAATCTTGAAGACCAACCACCACACATCCTATGGTGCTCCACATGTCATCCAAGTAACCTGCCACATCTAAATCTACATACCCATGTAGAGAAGTCCTTGACCCTGCATCACATGTATACCTGCTGTTGGTCCCTCTCAGATACCTAAGAATCCACTAAATTGCTCTCCAGTGCTTCTTTCCTAGATTGGATACAAACTTACTAACAACACCCACTACTGGGGAAAAATAGGTCTAGTACACATGTACTTAACCTCATCATGTGAATTGGGACACTGTTCTGTGAACTATCCATCCATAGGTGTGCTAACCAGTTTTGCATCTTGCATATCAAACCTCACCACTACCTTATTCACACAATCATCTGGAGATAAAATCAACCTGTGACCTTCCATGTCTCTAGAAAAACTCATGCCAAAGAATTTTGCTCCTCCTAAATCCTTCCTGGCATACCACTGAACTAACTTTACCTTTAGCTCAGCAAAACCCTGCATGTGTGAACCCACTACATACAGTAACATGATAATGTCGCAACCACTATCCAACCTGGTAAAGTAAACACAATGATTACATTGACACTGACTAAAGCCATGCTTTGTCATACACCTGTCAAACTTGTTCCACTGTCCTAGACCTTCCTCAAGACCATATGACTTGGCCTTCTGTCTCACGTGTCCATTCTCTCTCTTCTTTAACCAAGGAATCCATTCATCTTTCAGTGCTTTTATCTTGGCTAGAAACTCTACCAAATCTCCCATTTGGTTCTCATCCAAGGAATCAACTTCCTCATTCATGCCATGCTCCCACTGTTTCCTAGATTCTACCTGCTCTGCTTCTTTAAAACTTCCTGGTTCTTAACCATCAGTGAGCAAAAAGTAGTCTAAAGAAGGTGAATAGTGAATTTGAGGCTTACTTACCCTTTCAATCCTCCACATGGGTGTTTGAGACTCCTTGACAACTTGTTGTCCACCCAAAATCCATTTCTTGGCTGACCCTGGTCTGCACTTGACTGATGTCAAATCCACCTGATCACCGACGCTGGTTCCCTGACCGATGTTGGTGTCCTCCTAGTCATCGACATCAGTTCCTTGACCGATGCCGGTAGCCACCTACCTGACACCACCGGCTCTGGTCTGCACATGATCGATGTCGATACCTGCCTATTCCTTGTCAATTCCAGTTGATCGACGTCGATAACTATGTTTCCCTGTGAGTGATGAATTTTTACTCGTGAGCTCACTTTGGATCAAAACCCTATCCAAAATACCCTACTCAGAGTTATTCAGTCCCTTTAGCTGATCTCTATCCATCATCTCCTCCATGAACACCAAGGCTTTCTAGTTCTTAAGTTTGTCAAAGACATCTGACTTCCTCTTAAGAACATGCATCTCCTTCTTACTCATGTGACCAAGCCTACAAAGCCATGTCTTCACAATAAAAAGAGAATCAGTAATACAAGTAGGTAGATAAAGAGTTCCTACTTTCTTACCACATGCTAATTCAAGTGCATCCGCTGTGAGAGTTACTGTGCATCTCTCATCACCCAAATTTCTTGAAGAAATTAGCCTCATCTTCAAGACTAGGACTTGCATGACCTTCTTCAACACCCATGTGTTGGCCGTCTGCAATTTCAGCCACACTTACCCTTTGCCAATACTTTGACACGGCTCACCAACCCCTAAATAAATATTTCAAAAGTCTCCAAGGACATTAACATGGAAAAATACTCTATTTGGGGCTGCATGAAAAGAGGCAATAGAATCTATAAACCAAGATTCTACTTTATCCAAGGAACATACAAGAGCATCCTTTGCAACAATCCCTGCAACATCTGCTTCTTCATTTCCTTCATGCTGATCTTCAACCAACCAGCAATCTTTCTTTACCTGCTTTTTCTTTCCATAATTTCATAATTGATCATTATTGCTTTTGAATTCCTCCATTCTTATCTTACTTTCTTCTACCATTGCTATACTCCCACTCAATTAGAAACCCTTGAGAGTGACCTGTAATCAAACACAAACCTACTCCGAACTAGGCTCTGTGAACCTGCAACCCTAGCTCTAATACCACTTTGTCAAGAATCTAGAACAACAAACAGCTTTGATTCCACTGTCAGGATTAGGAGCACAATTGATTACCTTGTATAAGCAACTAAACACAAAATTTAACCAAAAGTAACAAGTAACTAGAAATCAAAAACAACACAGAATTTGAGAGACAATACCCAATTGTATTCAACTCATCCAGAAAGAAATTACAATAAAGAAGATGCCACACTCTTCTTCCCACACCTCTAGGGATCCCACAGCTCTAGGGCATACAATAATCTCCCTCAAGAGTTCTCTCTCTCAATTACAGTCACAATAAACAACTCAAACACAGAGTTGTTGTTCACCTCCACCAGTCAGTAACAATACTGCCAGTACACAAGTACTCCATGTACTCCAAGTCTGAGTACACCACATACTCCAAGTAGATCTCACCTGATTTTATACTACCTATTGTGTTGTTGATCTCCCTGATCTTGCTGCCACCTGTAGATCAACCTAGTTTTGCACACTTGTAAACCTAGATCTCACACACACACACACCTATAGATCAATTAACCTTACTTACCATGTAAATCTAACCTGATCTTGCTATACCACAGATCAACCTGACCTTGCACACCTACCAACCTAGATCTTACACACCTGAAAGAACCCTTGTCCTTACCTCACCAAGTCCTTATGATTCTCCCCACCAGCACCCTTATGGATCTTCTACCAGATCTTGCTTTCTCATATATCTACCTGATCATACACACTTGGCACTATGGCACTATGAGGAGCTAACCTTACTCTCTTCCCTCTGAAGGAGCTAACCTTGCTCTCTCTATCTAGCATGCTTTACAATACAACCACATGAGTCTATTATATAGATCCCATGCAAACAATAATTAGATTTCTAATTACAATAATTAGAAACATAGCTCTAAGACTAAAATTAGTCTTTACATGCAAACAACCAGTTCATTAAACAAACTATTTGTGAAACTAACAGTTTTGGAACCACACAAGTGACCGACGTTGGTCACTGTTTGTCTGGAGATGACCGACGTCAACCGATACATGACTGATGTCGATGGCTTCCTATCTACCTCTGACCAATGTCAGTTGGCCTGATCGACACTAGTTACTATGACACTCAGCACCTCCTCCATGTTTGCATACCTATGAAGTTTTTAGCTCCACAACCTAACATCATCATTATCGATCTAAACCCACAATCACTCTAGTAAGGGTGGTACTTGATCTTATATCCATAGTATATTCTGTGCCTATTACTAGCATCCCCTATAATCCTAAAATCTCCTAAATAATCTAACCTATCCTAAACCCTTGATTCTAATCTAATCCCTTCACATTTTTTATGTGAATCAGTGTTGATCCCTTATAGATTGCTATTGTTCCATAAGGATCAATGCCATTTCTTGAAATGACATCGATTCCTAGTAAATCATTGCCAATTCATAAGGAATCGATGCCAATTATTTAGTGCCATATCACCCTATTCCTAACCCTATCGTAACTCCTAAATCCTAAAAACTTCAAAACATTAAAAAAAAATAGTAAAATAATGAGCTTACCTCATCTTGTGAGTGTCATTATCACCTCAATTTGCTATAACTAACCTCCATCTCATTTCATATCACACTTATCATTTGAGCTCTCAAACATTGTTTCATTTTCACAAATAATAAATAAGCCCTTTTCCACATCAAACTTCAAGTCGGTGCCAATTTGCCCTTTTTTGCACTACTTGTAATTTTACATACATCCAACCCTAATACTTACCTTTATCCTAATACCTTGACACACCTACCCTATTATATATCCTATACCATTTTTGGTTTATATATTTTGACTCCTTGATTAGTCCCATAGCCTAAATAAGGCATGCACTCTTTTGGGTATCTCCCCTCACTAGGTCTTGAGAGTGCATTTTTCTCTTGAGAACAACTATCTATAGGTAGCACACACACTGTATAGCATATTGGATGCTTCATTAAACCAAACCCTATCACTTTTTATCTTATTTAGCCTTCCTTTAAGCCCACCTATTCTTAGTTGTGGTATTTAATTATGAGATTTACCTCGGGGCATCTCTTGTATTATCTTGCATCCTATCGATGTAAAACATATACTTCATGTTATTCAACTATGCTTATTAGAAATTATCTATTATCTACCCATCCTATCCATTATTATATTTTTCAAACCCATCACCCACTCCTTATCCTATGTCAGCTTCCAGTTTGAGGGGGGATACCTCTTCACATAAACCTGGGGCATTAGACCTCTCATGATTTTTTATCTCATAGCATGTATTCCATACCAATCCATAAAAAGGGGAAAATTTAGACACTATAATTTTGTACCTTATATACAATTAATTAGGTGTCATAAGAATTTATTTTTATTTAATCTCCTAAATAATCTTTATCCTAAGGTTTAGTATATTTACTATTAGTAACTCAGTAACTTGCCTTTACTATTACCTTTCTACCCTCCACAACCTCCTAAATCCATTAATAACCTAGAGAATCTACCTCTCAACCACTTTAACCTTGTATTGTTTCATTACCAACAACTTCATTCTCACCAAATCCTAATTTTACCCATAGATGAAATAAACCTACCAATTTGGATGAATCAGTGTCGATTCTCCAGATTAGCATC